>OY829521.1:13795505-14395505 GCA_963691665.1 Clepsis dumicolana
CTTTGATACATACGTCGATTTTTTTCCTTGCATTCAAGTTTTTCATTTCATTTCATTTATTCGATGCAATTCACACGTAAAGATACAATACCAACAAACTTATGAATAAATAAAATAAATAAACAAAAAAACATTTATTGTTCACAGAAGTTAACGGTTACACGGTAGGCCAAGTGCATCAACACCCCTCTTTTTCGTCGGGGGTTAAAAACAAACATATATAGCAAAAATAGGGCCTAAACGGGATGAAAATATTCTAAAAACTCCGTAAGAAATATCAAAACATCCTATATACATTAATAGTCCTTAGTTAAAACCCTATCTCGTTAAGCCTGCCTCATTGGATTCCCTCTTGAGTTCAGGAAGGGCACCTAATTGACTGCGACAAGGACCCTCGGGTTATCACCTCTGTCGAACTCCTCAATCTGGCATCCGTTATGGTAAAGAGTCAAGAAGAAATACTTGAAGAAAATGTGGGTCGTTAAACGATTTAAAAAAAGATTCGGAATTATCTTTGTATTTTTAGAGTTTCGTAACTCTCAAGGAACATTTGAGTAAAAAGATTTTATTTTTCAGTCTGTCCGTCGTAAATGTAAAAAATAATATTATCATTCAAAGAATATTCCGCTCGCACCGTACCGACTTCATATATCTGCTAAAGTCATGGCTTTAGAGCAGGGGTTGGCAACCTTTTGTCTGGCAAGGGCTGCATAATAACAAATTGAAATAGAAGCGGGCCACACTTGTTCATAATTTTGATAACAGGTATTTAAATAATTTATTGAATCAGGCGTTACTTTGCGGAGGTCCATATTTATGAACTAAAAAACAATTACTTTGCTCACCCGCGACCACTAATGACAAATAGTTATATCTGTGCGGCAAATGTATGTTTCCATGCAACACCTCCACCTCCACTGCTACACGAATCAACACATGCCACACAGACCCAACTATCACCACCACCACTATACTAAACGCTGACGCGTTTCGGCACTCTCCACGAGGCCATTTACGAAGCACAACAACAACCGCTCAACATGCCACCACTTCCACTACTGACATATGTAAACCATGTACTCAACTTAGTTAATGACAAAACCAACGTACCCACTAATATTTTATAAATTCCAAACTACCCTTTTATGTAAGTCCTAAACTACCCTTTTTTAAGAAATGAATTCCAAACTACCCTTTTTATTTTTAATCTACGCCAGGTACCCCGTTATTTTTAACCGAGTACGGTAAAAAGAGAAGTCATGTTCTCATTATTACTATGACACATTATTAAAATTAGAACCAAGTCGTAACAAAGGCGAAGAAACCAAATTAACTTGTTCATTAATAATAGACCCCATGTTGTTGTACCTAATTATTTCCAATTGTTCTAAAACCGATAGCCGCAAACCCTTATCACAATAATGTAAAATTTCGTACGTATCTGAGTCTAACAACGAATGATTCGTTTCTAATAAATGCTTGGCAAAGTTTGATTTCTCTGGATGATCATGCCTATATGACGAGACATGCTCTTTAAATCTAGTATCAAAGCTTCGACCGGTTTGTCCAATGTATACTTGACTACAGTCGCCACAAGTGAGTTTATATACGCCCGACCTGTTCCCTTTATCCACCTTTTCTTTGTTATTACAAAGTCTAGAACGTAAAGAATTAGTAGTCTTAAAGGCAACATTGATGTTATTTGATTTTAAAATATTATAAATCTTGTCAGACAACCGGCCAACATAAGTAATACTAGATCTAAATTTGTTAGTAGGCTGAGATGGCAACGCAGAGTAAAGCATGCTATTCACTATCCGTCCCTGCTTCTTTTGAACCAGACTATTAACCATTGCTGTACTATAACCATTTGTTGTTGCTATCTGATATATAGTATGTAACTCAGAATCATAATGCTCTTTCGAAAGAGGTACAGTTAGTAGTCTATGTACATAACAATGGAAAGCAGCCAGTTTATGCTGCCATGGGTGAGTAGAATTTGCAGGTATGACAGTATCTGTGTACGTAGGCTTACGGTAAATTTGAAACTGGTGCCTATTATTTACTCTTGTAATAGTTAAATCCAGAAAATTTAATGAACGATTTTCCTCTAATTCTCGTTTGAACTTTATTTTTGGATGTTTGTTATTGAGAGCACTAATAAACAAATCTAGCTGCCTCATACTCCCCTTCCAACATAAAATTAAATCATCAACATACCTATAATAATATACTAAATTGCTGTTCCCCACTATATATTGTTTTTCAAAGTTATCCATAAAAACGTCAGCCATTAAAGGACTAAGAGGTGACCCCATTGCTAAACCATCACTCTGCAAATAATATTGACCATTAAATCTGAAATAATTTTGTTTCATGCATAAAGTTACTAATTCTATTAACTCACAAACCTCCCCCGGATGTAAACGCTTCCTTTCTAAGTGACATCTAAGAATATTTAAGGTTTCACTTTATGGTACGTTGGTAAACAAACTATCCACATCTAAAGAAAGTAATGTTGAGTTCGGCGGTATATTAATGTCTTTAATTTTATTTACTAAATCTGAACTATTCTTTAAACTATATATTGGCTTAAAAGAAGATTTTTCCCGAACAATGCTATTTAACTTCCTCGCTACTTTATACGCTGGAGCACTCACGTATGAAACAACAGGGCGAACAGGAACACCATCCTTGTGAATTTTAGGTAAACCATATAAAATTGGTGCCTGCGGATTCATAGGAATCACATTGCTCCTCTTTTGTTCGGTGTCAAAGGTAAATGCAGAATTTTTCAGAAGGTTTTTTAGGTCTTTATGAAACGCGGCGGTGGGATCCCTACGTAAATTCAAAAAACCCTCTCCTTGAATGATGTCATTTACTTTATCATTATATTGACGCCTTTCTAAAACAACAATACAATTGCCCTTATCGGCCTTAGAAATTACCAAATCATTGTCATGGACCTTTTGCTGAATAGAACGTAATGAATGCAAGTCACCAACATCCGAAATACCCCCAGTAGAAGTTGTATTTTTTAATGAATTAGCAACCAAAACCTTAGTATCAAAGTCACCGCGATTACAAACAATCGCAACCTCAGAATCTACCGCCAAACCCTCCACTAATTTCTGACTAAATTTAGAGGGTAGGTTATATTTCAAACCTTTTTCCAATAACTGCACTTCACCTTCTACAAATTCGACATTAGTGAGATTTTTAACTCGAGGGTAGAAACCGTTACCGTTACTTGACTCACTATTATTGTTGTTCAAAAGAGACTGAGTTCCATTTCGCGCAAGCCTACGCAATTTATTAGTTTGGTTTGTCTGACAAGATTTATAATATTTTAAAATCAAATAACATCAATGTTGCCTTTAAGACTACTAATTCTTTACGTTCTAGACTTTGTAATAACAAAGAAAAGGTGGATAAAGGGAACAGGTCGGGCGTATATAAACTCACTTGTGGCGACTGTAGTCAAGTATACATTGGACAAACCGGTCGAAGCTTTGATACTAGATTTAAAGAGCATGTCTCGTCATATAGGCATGATCATCCAGAGAAATCAAACTTTGCCAAGCATTTATTAGAAACGAATCATTCGTTGTTAGACTCAGATACGTACGAAATTTTACATTATTGTGATAAGGGTTTGCGGCTATCGGTTTTAGAACAATTGGAAATAATTAGGTACAACAACATGGGGTCTATTATTAATGAACAAGTTAATTTGGTTTCTTCGCCTTTGTTACGACTTGGTTCTAATTTTAATAATGTGTCATAGTAATAATGAGAACATGACTTCTCTTTTTACCGTACTCGGTTAAAAATAACGGGGTACCTGGCGTAGATTAAAAATAAAAAGGGTAGTTTGGAATTCATTTCTTAAAAAAGGGTAGTTTAGGACTTACATAAAAGGGTAGTTTGGAATTTATAAAATATTAGTGGGTACGTTGGTTTTGTCATTAACTAAGTTGAGTACATGGTTTACATATGTCAGTAGTGGAAGTGGTGGCATGTTGAGCGGTTGTTGTTGTGCTTCGTAAATGGCCTCGTGGAGAGTGCCGAAACGCGTCAGCGTTTAGTATAGTGGTGGTGGTGATAGTTGGGTCTGTGTGGCATGTGTTGATTCGTGTAGCAGTGGAGGTGGAGGTGTTGCATGGAAACATACATTTGCCGCACAGATATAACTATTTGTCATTAGTGGTCGCGGGTGAGCAAAGTAATTGTTTTTTAGTTCATAAATATGGACCTCCGCAAAGTAACGCCTGATTCAATAAATAATTTCGTATATTCGAACATCTGAAAATTATTAATTTTTGGGCGAGAAGCAACGAAGATTAATTAGGGTTCAACGAACTCAGGATACCTATTATTTCTATCATACTAGCTGTTTTTAACGCCCGAAGCAAAAAGGGGGGTGTTATAAGTTAGACCTGTGTATGGATGTGTCTGTGTATCCGTCCAGTGGACCAATTTGGACGCGCCTTTTTTTCTAGTTAATAGTTTCGTAAGTTTAATCGAGATGGTTCTTACCTAAGTTTCATCAAAATGTCGGAGGGATTTTCTAAGTTTTTTAGGTTAAACATCATATATGTACAAGACATCAAGTATAAGAATAAACTATGCTACCTTGCATCGGTGCGCTTTAGGGTGAGATGCTAAAAATTATAAAAGTGAAAAGACATCGAACCAGCTCAGAAAATACAAGTTTAAAGAAATGCATAAAATATTTCATATCTCCGGTGAAAATTTGATGCTGAGGAAAGAAGCTGTCTGACAAAAGGCTTTAACTTATTATGATTACGATATCCTTTTTTCATATTAAATATTTCACGGGTCTCAGTATTCTCCCGGGTCTTAGCTTGAGCACAAGTTTTCGCCAAGAATCAAGTGGTAACGTTATCGTAGGTATTGCTATCTAGGAAATACTAAAACTTCATAGCATACTAAATACCTACGCCTCACGGGGGCGCTGTCCTAAACATCATACAAATTTTCTCGATGTCGATACGTTAACGTTACTAAGTACTCGATTCTTGGTGAAAACTCGTGCTTGAACTACAGAACAAAGAAGTTATAAAAGCAGAGTATTATTTCGAGTGCAAAGATGTCAGAAAATGTTTGAAATTTATACGAAAGCAACCCAGCTTTAATAAAAAATTGTAAAGCAAAACCCAAAAGAAAATCGGGTTTATGTTTACGAGCTTACAATTATAATTCTTGAGACCGTCCAATGCTGAACACTTTATAAAGGTACTTTATTTCTTAACATTTTTCTCTGTCTCAAGTAGGAGTCTAGCGGCGAAATGATTCCAAATGCAATAAACCAGGAACTACATTTATTTGACAGCGACCATTGTTCCAACTTAAAGCAGATTCCGAACAAAGTCAGATGCAAAAACTTGCGCTCAAATTATGTAAGTAGTGATAAGTACAGGAATAAAATCTCCGTTCAGCTCTCCTCGACGAATCCATTGTGGCGGGACAATGTAGCCAGGCTTTGTGCCGCCGCTAACAAAAAGAAAGACAGTTTAACTACGAATAGTAATTAATTTAATTCGCTTTCGTTATTTCACTTTATTCCAAAGCAATAAATTATTCCAGCTCGCAACGCTAAGCCCTGTACCACTGCTTCATCCGTCCCGAACAATATTGTATTCAAAAAAAGAACGCCGCATCGCAACAAGTAGAGCTCCCCGAAAATGCACTGCAAAAATGCAAAAACTGCAACGAAATGTAAATTAAGTCGACAATAAAACTGGATCCTACATTTAAATTGTAAAAGATAAATCTATGTACGTCCGTACATTGTCTCTACGTAACCGAGTGGTCCCGGCGACACATGGGATTGCAAATTCAAACGTTGAAAGCGACTGCCGCTAAATATTTACACAGATGTTCATCACTTCTATTGATTTTGTTCCCAATCTTGTCTCCGGGATATCTGCTACAGTTCCGTAGTGTAAAATAAGCTTTACATGGTTGGGTGAGGGAGCAAGGAGTCAGCACGACCATGTGGATGTGGCCCGACCGCAGAGATAAGTTAGGAACTCGCAGCAAACTTGGTGCGGGAACTTCGTGAATCGAATTTTTGTTGCGGCGGAAATATACATACATCGAGAAATAATAAACTCCGCGGAGCTCATCGCGACATGATTGGGCTTAGAATTCCAGAATTCGCAACAAGTTGAAATATTGATGGGGTTGCTAAGAATATTATTAACTCGTAAATTCGACGTCTTGTTAACGCGATTGGAAAAATTCTCGCATTAGGCTGCATTACGCACCCGCTGATTTGTTTCTTCGCAAATCAAGACTGTTGACTGAATTTCACACCAATTAAAACACCGTCGGTGCAAACAATTGTGTGCGACTGAACCGGCTCAGTCAATTAATAAAATTTCCTTAACATAAATACTTGATCATCTCTTCAGATGTATCGCAAAGTTAAATTCGGGGCTTTGTCGCCACGGAGACTCTTAGTACATACTTAGGTAGGATTTCGCTCCTTTGACGGCGCGAATGAATAAATCTGAGGGAAATAAGTAAATAGAAGTGAATATTAAATTCACTTCTTTACCAACGGGGCGGCGAAAGCGCTTTCTCAATTGCAGGATATTTCAACCAACGAATACACACAGGGTAATTTTAATTAATCGGCTTTCTGTATCATTGCAACCTTTGTAAATTATTACGAAACACTTTGAAATGTTTACCTTTTTGGAGTAATCAAGGATTCAAATATGCTTTGGCTTTTGAAAACCGACCCAGCGCGAGTCGGAGTCGCGCACCGAGGGTTCCGTGTCTGACATTTGTGTGCGTTGATGGTGTTATAAGTTTTTGTGGGTGTTTTTAAATCGAAAACTAGTTTAATCAGTTTCATCAAAATCGGTTCCGCCGTTTTTGGATATTGAGCTTTGAAATTACTTAATATTGACACGAGACAGGCAAACAGACGGGCGGAAGGATAACGTTTCTTTTTATTCTTCAGCTACAGAAGTCTAACAACTTAGAAAAGCTGAAAAACCCCCGACATTGACATTTCAAAATTCAATATTTCAAAAACGGGTAAACCGATTTTAATGAAGCTTACCTAAGAACCATCTCGATTAAACTAGCCCTCGATTGAAAAAAATACCGTACTTAAATCGGTCCGTCCGTTTGGAAGCTATGATGCCACAGATACACGTGTCAAATTTATAACACCCCTCTTTTGTGTCGGGGGTTATCGCGTACAAGACTTCAATGACAAAATTTTATTTCTTCAGTTTTCCCGATTTGATTAAGTAATTGTGATATTTATTTGTATAAACTACCCAAATCCAGCCCTTAGCATTTTTATGCAAAAACTCGTGCCCAATAATTAATTAAAATAGTCAAATTGAGCTCTACTTTGCTACGAATAGACAGCTACTGTTCATAAAATCATTTTTCGCGGTAAAAATAAAATTATCCCGAAAAAAGTTATCTCTCGGCAGAGGATTATATCCATGGAGATGAAAATCACCTCCCTGATAAATAATCCTCAAAGTCATATTTTTGTTTTTCTTCTACTTAAAGGCTTTGATTTGTAACTGGATACGGATGAACGAGTTATAATAATCTGCCGTCGGTTTTAAATCGATTACAACACTTTTTACGGTTTCGGATAGAATGTTGCTGTTTTTAATCCCCGACGAAAAAGAGGGGTGTTATAAGTTTGACCTGTGTATCTGTGTATCTGTCTGTGGCATCGTAGCTCCCAAACGGGTCTACCGATTTCGATGCGGTATTTTTTTAATCGAAAGCTAGTTTAATCGAGATGGTTCTTAGTTAAGGTTCATTACTTGTTAGGTACATTGAAAATGAAATCAACTACTGTAAAAAACAGGTACCCGGTGTCTCTTAGAACAGGTATCATGTATACTTAAAAAGTGGCACCAACCTATGTTACAATGTATCCTTAAGCAAACGAATAAACTATTTTTTTTAATTATTAAAATCGGTTCACCCGTTTTTGAAATACTGAACTTTGAAATGACGATGTCGGGGGTTTTTCAATTTTTCTAAGTTGGTTAGGTTATGTTTTGAGACTTTAGTCAGTGGCATGGCGAGAATGTGGGTTACATAGAATATCGCAAGTTAAAAAATCTAGGATTCGAGTGTCGAGTGTGGTCTATCTGTCATTCTCCACCAATGAGAGACAAGCTACTGGGCTATGATAGGTGGAAATAGACAAAGAGACCTCACTCGTCACTAACGATCCTAACGATTTTTTGACTCGCGATACTTATTCTCATTACCACCAATAATTTAGATTTGGGACAAACGTAAATCTTACAAGTGAATTTCGATCCAATTCCAGTTGGTACCTAGTCGGATTGAGATGATTTTTTTGTCAAACAAAGGCTATAAGGCGATAGCGTGGCTTTGCGTGGTCAATTTGGTACTTGATATGGCACGAATTATTCTAGTGGCAATGTCAGTTTGAAGTTCGACAATAACACGTGGTGTTTCCGCTGATAATGGAACATCTGTGATTTATTGCAGGCCTGTAATGTGCCTGCCACTCGTTAGATCAGGGGACCAGCTATCCGTGAGTACCTATGTCTTACACCAAAACATTGTTACTCATCGAGATATTAACGTGTCAAAACTGAAGCTAAGAATTAAGTTAAGTTGTAGTGCTTCTCACTACAACGTGTTTAGAAGTCCAAACATAGTGCATTATAATGTTATAATGTACCATCAACATAAGAGGTTGCATTAATATTCGATAAAACTTACTTTTGCCAGTACGACGTTGAACTAGTTGTCTGTAGTACGCACTACATGTCGTTATGCCGTCCCTGACCTCCATACCACAGCGCAATGGCGCGCACGTAAAATAATAGTTCTCCCAGAGAAATTTTTATTCCACTTTGCGTTAGTTCGAGTTGCGGGCTAACTCAAATATTCTAAAGCACTTTATTCAGGAATTCTGGAATCTGTGCCTATTACTTTCTGAACAAGTATTTGCATATGGATTTGTTTGTGGTTTTCAGAGTAAATATTGGATATCGCTTTACATTAAAAAATAAGGCATATTGTCAAACTTTTTATACGTGCAGCCTGTGGACCGGGTGTACTCATAGAGCTCTCAACGCACTACGTGTCCAGTACAACAATGGGTTGAGGATGTTGCTGGGGCTGCCCCGCTATTGTAGTGCGTCAGGCATGTGTGCAGAGGCACGCATAGACAGCTTTCAGGCTATATTGCGCAAACGAGTCGCCTCCCTCATGCAGCGTGTGCGGGGCAGCCCGAACAGCCTCCTCAGGACCATTCTAGACCGAGTGGACTGCCCTATTGTACGGCATTGGAACACTGTACATAAAGGTTCGAGACCTGTGTTATTTAATAATGGATAGTTCCAATACGATAGAATCTCACGGTGGTTTTATATTAAAAATTGTAGGTACAATATATTATGTAAGTAATCGTGACATAATCATAATAGACATTTTAATTAGATTGGTGTTATTGAATGTTTAATGTTATGGAATTATTTAAATTTACTAACATAGTTATATAATGTAAAATTACTAACCATCTATGGACATGTGTTCGCAATAAATGATTTATTATTATTATTATTATTATTAAGATTTACAAAATGCTGATAATAATTGCCGCTTTCCATAGATACGTTGCCAAACCAAGGAGTTAAGATGGATTGCCTCCTGTGCCAGTAACACGCCAGCTGTCCAGAATATATGAAGAATACATGGCAGAATATATGAAGTACTTCAATCACAAATTAACGGTACACGAGAACACGGTATCTCTATTTTGAAACGGTCACTTTATTTTGAAACGAGATTTTAATCTCAAAATCTATAGCACTCAATAGACTACAAGTTACCACTTAGTTACAAGAACAAGTAATTAAGTTACTTGTCTTTTTTATCACTTTAAAAAAAGATGGATACGAAAATTATGTTATGGATATTAATTGCATCGTCCGAAACTTTCAAATCGCGATTTATCAATAAGTTGCTAAGGTCACTAGGTGTTCTTTCCGTGTAACCTTAAAATAAAATTGATCTTGCTAGCAAGTTAGATGTCGTAGTTAATAGTCGGGCCTCGTATAAGAATCTACAACTGCACTCTTTGTCGAGTCAAAGCCCACAGCAAGTTTTAACAGCAATGCAAACGCGGTGCGGTCGTGATTAAATGGCCATTCGGTCTTCAAACAAAGACAAAGTCACGAAGCTGAATCACGTCCGCAGAGCTCTAGCCTGTATTGCATAGACCTTTGACGAGATGCACAGAAGCAGCATCCTAACTAATATTATAAATGCGAAAGTAACTCTGTCTCTCTGTTTGTCTGTTTGTTACCTCTTCACGGGAAAACCGCTGCACCGATCTAAATGAAAGTTGGTAAGAAGATAGTTTGAATATTGAGGAATAAAATAGGGTACTTTTTATTCGGGATAATTGTATAGTTCCTGTGGGATAGCGATAACCGAAATCTACGCGGACGAAGTCGCGGGTAACAGCTAGTTAGACATAAACAGAGGTAGATATATCATCAGCACGCCAAAAATAAATTACAGAAAACGCTATAATCATAGCCTCTTTGGCCTCAGTCGCTCTCCAATAAGATCCATAATTTTGACAGCTCTTTTAAAAACACGTTGAGGTTTCTAAGCAATCCCCCCCCCCTTACCTTCTAAACCATAGGTCCCAAAAGTATGAAAAAAATTACAACGGTAACGCTTATTTCACCATTGTATTGATTCAGGCGTAACAATGCGGAGGTCCATGTTACAAGTAACGGATTAAATTAATTTGCTCCTCCGCGAAGTAGTGCAGTATTATATAGTCTTGCAAAATAGCCTCGTCTGCGCTGAGTATTTATTTTCATGCACTATTTAAGTATTTATGTATGCGCTATTTGAGTATTTATTTTGCGTTGATTATTTTCTTTTCAATTTGCGGAGGGAGGGCGGGAAATTTAGTGCATGAAAATAAATACTCAGCGCAGACGAGGCTATTTTGCATGACTATACTGCACTACTTCGCGGAGGAGCAAATTAATTTAATCCGTTACTTGCTTATTTCAACGACAATTATTTGTAATATAACCGGATATAGCGTTTTTTTTTACGTAATCGCGGAAGAACTGCGCTTCGTAACAAAGGGACCTAAGTCAGCAGTCAGCGTAGGGTAATGTATGTTTTTAACAAACAGTCAGCGTAGGGTAATGTATGTTTTTAACAAATAAAAGCGCACGTCAATATCTCCTTTGTGGCCAAATCAAAATAAGTGTACAGACATATTGTAACATTTCAGTTTTGTATGTCAAATGGCTCTTATAGGTTTGACATTTAACGAAGGCCATAGTATCGGTTGATAGATGCGAAGGCGTTTTCTTTTACGAAGTTCTTATTAAGTATGTGGGCCCCCGAGGATTCCCAGAGATTTTAGTCTGGGAAAAACTTACGACTCTTTCTTAGGAATTTCACTAAGTCATAGAATCTATAAAATCGCTTGGAAGTAGAACATGTTATAAGATTGGGGAATAAATCAAATAGTTATTTTATTAATTTGTGACTTGTTTCAAGGCCACTTTTTGAGTTAAGAGAGAGAGAGAGACGGAGAGACATTTATTCAAAATTATTTATTGAATCAGGTGTTACTTTGCAGAGGTCCATAATTTATGACATGAGTTCATAGACATTTATTCACACAAATTCGACAGACACACACAAAAAACAGTACACCGAGACCGTGACAGCAAAAAAACGTGGTCTTAAAATAAGCTCTTTTTGCGGGCGGTAGGACCTTGTGCGAGGTCCGTCCGGATCGCTACCACCATCTTACTAGCTAATCCTGCCGCTAAGCAGCAGTGCTTGTACTGTTGTGTTCCGGTGTGGAGAGTAAAACAGCCGGTGTAATTACGGGTACAAGAGGCATTTCAACTTAGCTCTCTAGTTTGGCAACGCACCTGCGAGCCCTCCGGGGTTGCGGGTGTCTATGGGCAGTGGTGATCACATACCGTCAGGTGACCCACTAGCTCGTTTGCCTTCCTCGTCGTAAAAAAAAAAAGCTTCGTAGCCAAAACCGACTAAAACACAAAGTTCTAATCAGATCGAACCCGGAGCTCGTGCGAAATGAAATCAGTCGTAAGCCAAGAATCAGAGCCAATAAACTGAGCGGAATAATTGAATAAGTTTAGTTTTAAACGCTCTACTCTAAGTTGGACCGCCGCGTCGGCCGAGAGTCGCATTGTGTAAAAAATGTAACGTACTTCAAAACTTTTAACATAAACTATTACTTAAAGTGGTTTTTCAACCCCCGACACAAAAAGAGGGGTGTTATAAGTTTGACCTGTGTATCTGTGTCTGTGTATCTGTGTATCTGACTGAGGCATCATAGCTCCTAAACGAGGATCGAATTTGATGCGGTTTTTTTAATCGAAAGCTAGTTTAATCGAGATGGTTCTTAGCTAAAATATTGAACTTTGAAATGAGGATTGGGGGTTCACCAACTTTTCTAAGTTGGTTAGGTTTGCTCCTAAGTTCGTATGTTTGTTAGTTTCTCTAGCCAAACGACCGAAACCTTTCCAGTTTCCACGTATTGCAAGTATAGCCTTTGAATTTAAATTGGGTTCGTACCCCGAATGAACATCGGCACATTTTCGTGGCGATTTTCACTCCTTTGTATCTCGCCCTACCCGATATGGCATCACCTAACTCGAAGCACAGTAAAAAGAGAGCAGCGTGTCAAAGTAGAAATTATCAGCACATGTAGCACTCGCGCCATTTTGTCGCTTGTCGCGCAGTGCGTCCCTTTCATAGTGATGGAATCAGTGAAGGACGCACTGAGCGACCAGCTTTATTTCGTCGGGTGACAAGCACTTTTGCGGGTGGTAGGACCCACGTGCTCGTTTGCCTTCCGTATATAAAAAAAAGCAAAAGTCACTTAACTTCGTTCACTAATTAAAGTCGTTCATCAACCTTATTACTCTTTTTAACCGACTTTAAAAAAGGAGGACGTTCTACGTTCCACTGCTTTTTTTTTTTTTTTTTTTTTTTTTATGTATGTACATCGATTACTCCGTCAATTGTTGACCGATTTTCAAAATTATTTTTTTGTTTGAAAGGGTATACTCCCGAGGTGGTCCCATTGTCACCAAGTCATGATCTGATGATGGGATCCCAGGGAAATCGAGGGCAACCCTCATATTTTATAGGCACGTACTATGTGTTTCATATATTTTCTAAGGCTGTTTAAGTGTTTGAGTCTGGTAGTCATCATCTTATGTTGATGAGCTGATGATGGAAGCTACAACTCCTTAACGGTTAGGAGTTGGAGGATAATTCTGAAAATGTTAAATCAACATAAAATTGTGAAATAAAAATCTTTTAACAAAAAAGTAAAACCGCCTTCAAAAAAAACCTTACAAAAAAAAACGTAAAATAATAATCCTCTAAAGCCTAAAGTTTTATGGCCTAGCACTAAGTAGCAGAAATATGAAGTCGGTGCTTCATTCATTAGTGCTAGGCCATAAAGCTTTAGAGGATTATTTTACGTTTTTTTTGTAAGATTTTTTTGAAGGCGGTTTTAACATGGTTGATTTTCCTTAATTTTTTTTTTTGCATTTAGTGACATTTGCTTGTCACCCGACGAGTTCAGGGTTCTGACTTCTCAATGCTAAGACGACAAAAGTGAGCCGCGGAGCGTAACTAGCACTAAATTCAACTCTTAGGTACTCATACTTATACTCGCTCTTATAATTTATTTAAAAATCATAAACATCACTAGCCTATCTTACGTCCCACTGCTGGGTCCAGGTCTCCTCTCAGAATGAGAGGGATTGGGCTATAGTTCTGAAACTACGACCCTCTGCTTGGGAGGCCGTATGTCTAACCAGTAGTCTATTACGGCTTTAAAAAAAATTCCACCAGCTTACGCCGTGCGTTTTGAGCGCATTTTGAGTAGCCCTCTGTCTATTGACACACGCGTTACTGGATAGCGCTGTCCCGCTTCAGTGAGTAATCTCCGCCCCCAAAAATATCGCCTTAAAGATTTTAGGTTTCATATTGTATAATTGAGGCGCAGTGAACAGTGTTAATTTTCTTAAACCTTCGCGATGTTCACACATTATCATGATACTCGGGACTGAATCACGTAAAAATATTTAAATACCTCGACGTCTCGGACGCGACATTGCGTCCATGGTCCCTTCGAGACGCAACGTCGCGTCCGAAACGTCGAGGCACTTAAATATTTTCCGTGACTAAGTCCAGAGTATCATGATAATACTGTTAATTCTCGACTGTGGGTAAGCCAGTGTGAAATAAAATATCCCTACCCTCGCGTAGGTAATATTGTAAGTAATATCGAGTGCCGTGACAAGGGTCCGGCCGCCTTATCTCGCCGTACGTGCCCTATTGATTCCACCTAAAACATCGGATTATGCTCCCAACGGTTATCTTGCGGTTTATGCCTTATAAGGTAGTGTTACTCGTACTATATGAGAGCAGGCCTGAAAGTTTCGGTGTTCTCATTACATAGGCCAAAGAGAGTAATTTGATAGTGACCGTTACTTTGCGCACAGCGACACTGTTGCCTTACGAATAGTTAAGGGATCTCGGCACGACAGTAATAAATAAAATAAATAATATCATGGGGCAATTGACACCAATTGAAGTAGTCCCAAACTGGGCTAAGCCAGCCAGCCCACTGCCGGACATAGACCTCTTCCATGGCGCGCCACAACACTGTATTCGGCCACTCGCATCCACCATCCACCGCCAGCAACCCTTTTATGATTGTCCTACACTAAATACGTTTCCCTAAAGCTTTATAGTTAGGTTCACGGGCAATGTTCAGTTTGTTTGCATTAACAAGTAATAATCATGCTTATGTTTTGCAATACTTTTCTTATTGAAATTGACTCAACAAGGTGGTATTTTTACCTATCTTTTCTGGAGTATCATTGCAAATAATTAACTTTTCAATTTGCCGGCCATTGGGGATATTCACTATTGGGATATCGACTATCATTAGGTCTATTAAAACCCAACACGCCTGAACTAAAAGCTACGGATAGCAGCTACGTAGTTCGCAAGTAAAGGTCAGCATTACGAGCCACATATTGTTCACTGATTAAATCCCCTCTTCCGAACGTTGCCTTCGGGAGGCTAATAAGACGGGTTGTTGAACCTCCACCCACATCAGTGGGAATCTATCAAGGACTTATTGAAAAATAAAACGTTCTACTTCGGAGTTTTCTAGACTCGTTAGATGTCAGTTTGGCTGACTGTTTTTGACCGACCGAACGCAAAGAGTCTACGTTTCAGATTGGGCAAAAATTCTTTCGTATATCCGTCTGGCGTCTGTCCGGCTGTTCTCATCTACAGGATGCCTCTCAGCCGATTCTAGTGAAATTTTGTGAGCAGGGCAAAAACATATAGCGTGCGCACGTGCCCTTCATCATTTTTTTTTGTTTCCAATTCAGTGAGACTACAAAGTAATCTCTGTGATATGAGCCGCGAGCACGTCCGCACGGGCGCCGCCGGCCGCGCACCGCTCCTGCCGGCGGGCTCGGCAACACCGTTCCTATTTCAAAATATTCCAAAAGGCATATCCTGATGTGTATATAAATGGAGCAGAGTCGATAATTTTATACCTAGATTTTTTGATGCTACCGAGCTACCGAGGTCTACAGCTCCAGAGTCGCTGGTTTATTTTTGATAAAATTTTAGGCAAAGTCTGCAGCCGAGTGTATTTCATTTAAATATGCAGGAAACTCGACACAATACAGATAATATATTAACCAAAAGGTAACTCACAAACTACTCAGTTCTCCAGAATTCTCCGTTTCGGCGAGGCATCCGGGGCTGGATACGGCTACGGCGAGGCTGGAGCAGCGTCCCGGGCCGCCGGAACCGGAAGCATTCCTCCTGTCAGGCCGTTTGCCGCGCACAACAACAGTTTTATTGTAACTGAATTAACAATCGTGGGGAGCCCTATTTTTCTGCCGGCTCGTAAACTCGCCTGCGATATTATAAAGTGACTTTCTGCTGATTCGTTGTTTTGTTTCGAGTGAAAATGTTGGGCTATAAAAGTATGATATTTACGGTGTTTGCGGGAGATTATGGTTTTACTGTTGATTGTCACGATTTATACGTACCTATTTTTAGGTAAAAAGTAAAACGGTACCTTTCTTATTAAGTGCCAAAAGGTGGGTGTACCTACTACGTTTTAAAAGTAAATATTTCTCCCCGTTTCAGGTTGGACAAAAATGCTTTCATGTGTCTTCCGTCTGTCTGTTCTCTTCTACATGTCGCATTTCTCAACCGATTCTCGTGAGCAGTGTCGCTAATTTATATTTTTGTGTCGATTAGATTTTTGGAAATTTTTGAAAAAGTAAACAAAAAAAATCTAAAATGAGACGATCCTCGTATATTTAAACTTTCGCGATTTTCACACAATTATCATGGTACTCGGGACTTAATCGCGTAAAAAACGTATATTTAGATTTGAATTCAAATACCACGACGTATCGGACGCGACCATGTTGCGAGACCATGGACGCAACGTCGCGTCCGAAAAGTCGAGGTATTTAAATTTAAATTTAAATGTAATTATGTTTTTTACGCGATTAAGTCCCGAGTACCATGATAATGATCCCCATAGAATTTTGTGACTAGGTTTTTTGTCGATTCCTTTTTTGAAAATAAAAAAGAAAACGAATTTTTTTCAAAAATGAGCTCATTCGGTCTACACCTCATAGACCCACTACCATAATAATATGTTGTGATTGACATTCGCTAGTGATCTTGGACCTGACACCCAAATCTTAAAGGAGTGGTGCAAAGTTGCTCCGCAATTTCCACCCGTATTACCGTTGTAACAACAATCTTTGTTTCCTGAAGTTGAGTAATTACCGGGGTAATAATGCCAAACGTCTCGGCTAGAATTTAATTAGATTGCAGTGCGTAGGGCTGCGGGTTGCGTGTGAATAAATGATACAATAATGTTCTCTTATATGTTACTAAACTTTAAAACTCGGCAAACGTAGTGTAGGACACCCTTCCGCCAGGTGGGATGACGAGCTGCGAAAGACTGCAGGCAGATGCTAGATGCGGCAAGCTGAAGACAGGGCGCTACGGTGCTCATTAAGGGAGACCTATGTCCAGCAGTGGACTAATATAGGCTGATGACGATGATTGTACTTAACTTTACTTTGTGTAGTTAGTAGTTAGTAATTTCGTTTCATGGTGCATTAGTCTAAATAGGTACTTATATTTTTTCCATTAAACAAATGAACCCTGTAAAATAACACTCGCACAAGTTACTTTGTAACTCAAAATAAAACAGTTTTTATAGTTTTATTTCAATTTCAATTTGCACAATTACTATGAGGTGTCAGCCCTAAGTGCGACAAGTCCGGAAAATCCTCTCCGGGTCGCAGGCACCTTCCAAAACCTGCCCTCTGTCACTGTAACTTAAGCCTAATACCTAGGGATTAAAGTTAGAATCTACATACCACTGAAGACAGTAGAGCAAGATTATATGGCATAGATGGGACCCCTGAAGTAGTTTCAGTAAACTTATTTGTTGCCTTAATTAAAATTAAGTGCATAATTACAGTGCAGTTTGATGTGAGCTGTCTGAACAATATACGTAAAAGTAAACCCTCTCATTCTGAGAAGAGGCCTATGTCCGGCAGTGGAACGTAAAACGAGGCTGGTGATGAAAACGCAGAGGTCTTTGAAATTATTTCATTGGAACCTGCTGATCAATTTAAGGTGGAGATAAAGTAGTACAGAAGAGTGAGCATTAATATGGAAGAAACACACTGAAATCAGTCCAACTATCTGGCATCAATTATGCCATTTAATGTACTGTTTTCCTCGTTATTTAAATTATGATACAGATCAAATTAAAACAAATTATCCACCTAAACTGCCTAAACACAATATCTACTCTCCTAGGTACTCATAAATATTACACACTTGCACACAATCACACCCAAAAGCTTACTGCAGCAAGAGCTAGCAGGAATTAATTGAATGGGTGAATGAAAACATATGTGTGTCACCTATTTGGATACGATCCACATATATAGACATAGTAGAAGAAACTTTCCCACGGGCCAGACGAAAATCAATCTTATGTCAACATTTAGTTTACATACTACTTTACATAAACATTTTGACAGGGGCAAGCTTTTCTCACTTTAAATACAATACAAGAAAATGACAGGCTTCAGTAATTTCCCTATACAAATGTCTAAGTGACATTACTTTCGTTATTTCCATTCGTGCCAGCTCTTGTGAATCGACCTCAAACTTTTTTTTTCATCCACAGATTAAAAACGTAGGACATCATGATAACTGCCTCCCTCTCGAATCTCCAGGCGTGAAGGTATTGCGGAGACGTAAACTGCGGTTTGTGCCTCCCCCCCCCTACCTCCCCGAGACTGGAGGGGCAGGTAAGCGGTCACTGTGCGTACTTTATGGGAGATGCACAATTTCTGCACCGTTACGGCTGAAGTCAGCCTCAGAAGTAGTCGAACACTTTTACTACCCTACTTCACGCTTGGCCCGTGGGGATCCGATGCACTCAATTTTTTAAATATAATTAATAAAAAAATATATCAAAATTACAGGTGACCAAAGGACTGGCGCGTTTCTCGGCCAACGTACGCATTGCTATACAAAGAGGCAACGCCGCCAGCCGTTTAGGCACCTTGCCCCGAGGTAGCGGACTCGGGGACGTTTTCCATTTTAGGTTCCAGATTTAATTATTGTTATTTATTATTCTTTTTGTTTGTTTTGTTGTAAGAAATATGTGCCTCTATCGTAATATAACCTACCTTACCATTTACAGGACTTCTGGATTAAATTAATTTTCGCAACTATATCTAATTTTTTTTTTATGTTAACCTTGAAACTGTTGCGATATAAAGATTTCATTGACTTCTTATACAGCGTGTAACTTTCATATCAACATAAATTTTAACTAACGATAGCTTTAAATAGAACACAATTCCCGATTGTACACACGCTACAATAGCAGCTTGCTGGCATAGTGCTAAAACTGCCGGTCTCTATTTTGACAAGACGCGCCACGCTGCGCTCCATTACCGCGCGACACTTATTATATCCACTCGCTTATAATAAACTCGGTGCAGGAGATTGCGCTTACAAGATGAAGTGAAAAATACGCGCGATGCAAAACGGGCTGAATTTCCCGAGGTATCTTGAGATAGCCCGTTAGCTCGTAACTCGGGATCGCGTCACGTGCCCTCCCTCTTTCCCCGTTAAACCAAGATGTGGCTAAGGTGCCTAAAGGTACACTTTCGAAATACAAGATCGGTTCTTCTCATTACCATTATCTTACTCGCTAATCTTGCCGCTCAGCAGCAGTACTTTCGCTATTTATGTGTTATTCTGAGGTATAAGCTATTATTATTGGCAAGTTTTATCAAAATCCGTCCAGTAGTTTTTGCATGAAAGAGTAACAAACACCCAAACATACATCCTTACAAATTATTACGTATATACAAATTTCAGTAACAAGTGTACACAGCTGTCACAAAATTGCAACGAATAGTACCTAATTAATCGCACCTCTGGGTTTTTCGGAATTTATGTGCGAAATTACATTTGATTTATTATGAGCTTTTCAGTGAAGGAAAACACCGTGAGGAAACCGCACACTCCTGCGAAGCATTCAATAGTGTGTGTGTGAAATTCCCAATCCGTATTAGTAGTAAATAGGCTGATAATGACGATGATGACCTAATTAATATTCTTATACAACCAAAATTCAAATAACCAACCGTAAAACATTTCCATGTTAAAGAACAATCACAATTCACAAAGACCAACTTGGCACGGAGATAACTTTTGTTTTCGTCACTTTTTGTTCGCAATCGCATACACTTTGGACAGCGGACTTAGCGAGTGTTGGAGTCGGTTCCTTTATTGGCCAATTATATGGACCCCACCCCCCTCCAAGTTGCCGCATTAATCCAGGAACTTGGCTCCGAGGAGTGCATTACACTTGCCCGACTGCCTTCCCCCAAGTTGGCCTGAATGGTTCAAACTTACAACTTAGATTTGTTATGATTGCTTCTATGACTTAAGTTAGGTTGGCTGAAGTGGAAGCGACGATGTGCTTAGGATTGATGGTGTGGTTCTATTTTTCACTGGTTAATGTTGATCGTCGCTCGATTAAGGACGATACAACCACAGGGACTGACAATTTCTATAGAATGTCACGTTCCAAGTAACCAGTGGCTCTGTGAGCTTTAAACCTCATAGCTAGAGCTAATTTCTGAACATTTTTGAAATTTCTGAAACGACAAAACTCCACAATGATTGCCGAATCTGCCCTCTAGCAGCTTAGCTCGGTAACGTCCACATGTATAAGTTTGCGTTGGTGGTTGGTCAGTCGAATTAATTGCATGAAAATAAATACTCAGCGCAGACGAGGCTGTTTTGTATGACTATACTGCACTAAAATCAATGAAAATAATCGATTTATTGATTATTTTTGTTTTTATTTTTATGAAACATTCATAGAATGAAATTCAACATACAATGACAATGCAAAGAAAAATTCGTTAAGCAGCTGGACATGAACCAGCAACCTCGGTAATCCGTACCACGCTCCACCAATTAAGCTATACTTAACGTTGGTGTACCTAACGAATTTTTCAATGCCTTGTGTCATATTTTATTTGGAAGATCTCTCCTCAGCGCCATCTATGAGTAGCTTAATCAAGCAGCTCACCCACTACGGAACTTCTACAGTTACGCATTAGTGGCAAGAGATGGAGCTATTTTCTGAATCAATGAAAATAATCGATCCAGCTGCTTAACGAATTTTTCTTTGCATTGTCATTGTATGTTATACTGCACTATTTCGCGGAAGACCTAACTCATTATAATCCATCCGCAAAGTTACGAATGAATCTTTATGATATTTAAAATATTTACCTAGCTATTACACTACATAACAACAAGTGAATATATGTATAAAGAAAACCAACTGACTACTTGCAGAGTTGATGGCTGTTGGGGCCGTGAGGTTCTAGAGTGGCGACCGCGTACCGGAAGTCGAAGAGTTGGTATGCCTCCCGCAAGGTGGACGGACCACCTGGTAAAGATCGCAAGAAGCCATTGGCTGTCGGGTAGAATAAGAGCGATCGTCGTGGAGATCCTTGGAGAAGGCCTATGTCCATCTGTGGACGTCTTCCGGGTGATATGATGATGATAATCTCGTGACAGTCCTAAGCCAAGTTTCATTCAAATTGGATGGGTGGTAATACGAGATATTTGACTCCAAGTGGAAAATATTCAGTATTTCAACTTTTGTAAGTTATAGTTTATGACTTGAGAAAGAACAACAAGCGTCCGAGGTTAACCGTCGTTGTGTAAAGAGTTTCAATAAGTAAATTCTCGGTGGGCCGCTGCCAGCCATAACGTAATCTCGCACCTAAAGGCCGGCCAGGTAGCCCTAACGTTGCCCTTTATTAGGCCATTCGGCTAAGACCGGCCGTAGAGGAGCTCGCCCTGAATACCGAACGTCTAATTAACGCAGCGGTCCTCAACCAGTTTTTGGCGAACACTGTTTTTGCGTCTCCCTTTCAGCTTGGGTAAAAATGCTTTCGTATGTCCGGCTGTCCTCTAAGGTCGCATTTCTCAACAGGTTTTCGTGAAATTTTATGAGCACAGGCACGATTACTTATTGTAAGTATAGATTTGCTGTCGGTTCTGTTTTTGAATAATCCTAACTAATATTATAAATGATGAAATTTGTTAAGAAAATAGTTTGAATATTGAGGAATAACATAGGCTACTTTTTATTCTAGAAAATTGTCTAGTTCTCGCGGGATAGCGATAACCGAAATCTACGCGGACGAAGTGAGCTCGCGAGGTCTGATGTTACTGGTCACAGTTACTTACTGTTTAGTACTTTCAATACACACTGCAACGACAATATAGAGAAGACCAGAAAAATACGAGGGAACAAAGTTAGTACTTACTTTAGCTTACTTAAAATAACATAAGTGTAAGGGTAGGTATGGCATGTGACCTCATATTTTCCAGGTTTTCTCTGCATTTATAATACTTATCAGATTTAAAAGGGGAATACCGTAAAAATATAAATAAATTAGAAAAATGCAGAACTTTGAGATCATGAAGATTAACATGAAACTACCGTGAGACTCAATCATAGTGAAATAAAAACGGATCACTCACGTATATAAGTCGAGTTTAGGCCGACATGTTTCGGACTTATTCGTAGTCCTTCCTCTGAGAGCGCACGACCCAGCGGTGGCGCTAAACTCGACTTATGTACGTGAGTGATCCGTTTTTATTTCACTATCATGAAGATTATCTTATTTACTTTGTGTTTGGTGGTTTCGGTTGGTGATGTACAACAGTGATGGCTTATTTATCGATATCATAATCGATTTAATTATTTATTTCAAATATTGCAAATAAGTACGTGAAATTTTGAGCACAGACGTTATTTTTTTTACTTAAATTTTCAGTCCCTTCTATCTATGTAAACGAAGGCCCTATATTTTAAAGTTGCAGTATTAGAAGTGGGAGGAATTTAGAAGACATTTAAGTACCCACTTAATCCGATTGGGCCCAAGCTGCTCGAGCCTTACCAAAGACGCAATCTTTTAATTTGCATTTCATGTTCACCTGTAATACAATCACGATCATCTCACAGTTTTTTTGACATTTTCTAGTTCTCAGATCCTGTAATTGGCTTCAATGTTACAACGGAAATAACCTACTCTGTAATTTACAGCTGTTGGTTCTCCAAAAATAAATATAAATTCCAGAACTGGTTGAGAACCTCTGAGTAAGCGCCATCTAACGAGCAAGAGAGACGTCGACAGAAATGACCGCGATGCAAAGTTTTATCTGACGGTCGGCCATGATCTCACGAAGGGCGCACTGAATGTAAGGCACCGCATTATGAATGGCACCATTGATTTTGTGAGCTGTGAACAAATCAAAGTGATGTTTACATTTTCTTCATCTGCGAGTATAGAGTCTGGCAAACGAAAGTAGAACCTCGTAGTTATTTCACTGGCAACACTTTGTCTCTATGTGAGCCTGACTGACAGATAACCTACAGCCTAAACCTTTTGCGGGTGGTAGGACCTTGTGCGAGGTCCGTCCGGATCACTACCACCATTTTACTCGGTAATCTAGCAGCAGTGCTTGTACTTTTGTGTTCCGGTGTGGAGAGTAAGACAGTCGGTGTAATTACGGGCACAAGAGGCATTTCATCTTAGCTCCCTAGGTTGGCAACGAATTTGCAAACCCCTGGGGCTGCGGGTGTCTATGGGCAGTGGTGATCACTTACTAATAGGTGACCTGCTTGCTCATTTGCCTTCCTTGTCGTATAAAAAAAACCGATGGACCTGGAGACTTGAAATTTGGCAAACATGTACCTTGAGTAGAGGTGCACTAAGAACGGATTTTTCTAAATCCCCACGGGATAGGGAACTAGCCCATTTTGAAATATTTCACGGGGGCAAAGCCGCGGGGCATAAGCTAGTTCGTTTATGAGTCGTTAAGTCAGACTGCTTTCCTAAAATTGAAGATATTGACTCTGCCGTGACTCCATGTCTGTGGCTTTTGTGAGATGTCACTTTCTTGTAGTATGTGGGAGAGCCATACTGTACTTATAGCCTATTTGCTGCCTTACGAATGGGCCAGCTCGTCCGCAGAAATACCACCCTCTCGCAGCACCAAATCGGCGTGAAGCAACAGCCACCCGTGTTGCGTTTTGTTCGGTTAGTGAGTGACTGGAATTGAAATGTCGATCATTGGGACTTACGTAAATCATTCAAACTAAAGGGCCACATTTATTGCCCCTAGGTATACTTTTATTCGCCGTATCTTTAATTGGACACAGAGATAAATAAACTCCTCGTATTCTTCCGTTACGAAACTGACTACTGTCACACCAACCAACATTAACATACCTACTCACACGTCAGACCAAGGGAAATGGCTCTCTGAACCCGTTAAATTAGGTACTGTTGGCAGTGCCCTGTATAAACCAATAAGTTTGATAGACTTTCAAATATGCTCACTACTATAGTCTAAAATTTGGAAAGCCAGATACCAGAAAACATTTATCTTGCAGATACCCCGACGATTCACTCTTTCTTAACACGTTCGGCGGCGGTAAGCGGCTATAGCCGATATAACAACAGAAATTCTATGGTGTCTGGTGTATCGCCAGCGAAAGCATTAACGCAAACGAGCTTAAGTCTTATTTTAGTCCAATCAGATTCGTCCCGATTGCAGGAACCCTGTCCTTCTCTATCAGCTAGAGTTCGCAGTTTCGCAGAAAATTTCTGCAATACCGACAGAAGACAAAAGAGCCTTCTTTTGTCTTCTGTCGGTATTGCAGAAATTTAAAGCAATAAGTGAGAAATAAGCTGTCATATGACCTGTATGTGTAGGTAAATGTAATGTAAATGTATTGGGCAAGGCAACAAAACCTATTAAGCCACATGTCATAAGATTTATAACTGACAGGTGTTCCCAACACCAAATCTATAAAATCTGTCTCTGGTTTGGAAACCAACAATTTATGTAGATGATCCACTATCCTTCCATCGACAAATAGCAAGCAGAGATTAGATTGCCAACCGACAGCAACTTTATTGAGATGGCAAAATTTAAGATAGATGGTAGATCAAAATAAGATAATCATCATCATCATCATCAGCCTATTTACGTCCCACTGCTGCGCACAGGCCTCCTCTCGGAATGAGAGGGCTTGGGCTATAGTTCCCACGCGGGCGCAGTGCGGATTGGGAACTTCACACACACAATTGAATTGCTTCGCAGGAGTGTGCAGGTAATATCATAATAATCATCATATCATATCAGATAATCATCATATCATATCAGATAATCATCATCAATTATCAAATATCTAAATAGATGGCTGTCAATGAATTCATCGCATCTTCTTGGCAAGGAATACAAGCGTTTGGTTGAACACCTTGGAGTCGCATCGGTTCATTCAGGGTACTCCCGGTTACTTAGCGCACACACACCTCTACCTGTCTGTGTGTGGCCACGATCATCGGCTTCATTAACGGTCGCTCGGACCAACTCCAGTTTACTTCGCAGTTAAGGCGTCTTACCCTTCTGATAGAATTTAAAGAAATAATTGGCGGTCAACTGAAATGCCTTGAAATCGCTGACGCTTGCCAGCCTCGCCTGGTGTAGTTGTTTTTGTGTTCAGGAAGGAGTGTCGTTTATTTGAAGGTAAAACAAGGCTTAGGCAAGCGACTTTCATTCCTATGAAAACAATTCTCACTGCCATTACTAAAAGAATCACGTGTACAAGAGCATTAAACGATCTACTTACTGCAAAAAAAAAAACATTTTGATATCAAAAACTCATACTTCCTAGGTGCCTATTGATAAGCAGGTTTTATTAAGGGCTTACATAAACCTATCGGAACGGAGGCGTTTCACTGACGTAGTAATTAACTTTGCACGCGTTGCACACTAGAAAGATGATTAGATTCGAGCATCAAAGCGGATTAGCGCGCACGAGAGCGTCCGCGCACAAACATCACAGCGGCAGAGGATGTGAGTTTTTGGCCACATCAAGGGCATTGGTCCTATTTGGGTTAAAATATAAATAAATACGGTATAGATATGAGTTAATTGTGATTCAACCCTCAATAATTCTTAAACAAAATTATTAAAGATTTAATCCGACCATTTTGAGGTCTATGCACTTTGACAGCCTTTGAAATCATTCAGACGAAGCTTGAACGTATCCTGATGACATAAAACTTAACTTTTACACCATGTACGTATCTTTAAGAAGCTGCACAAACTTGCCGCATCACCTCACTCTTTCGTTGTCCCTGGAACAAAAACACTGAAATTTTGTCCAGCCTCAAAACAATAACAGGGGTAATTACAAAAAGCAGTTACCCCGAATTAGGGCGTTGCCGGGCCAGCAGGTGTGAGGCAGCAATAACTCCCACATTACCATCACAATGGCGCCGCCAGCCGCAACAATTCCTGCCCATTGAGTGGAGTTCGCTCGTTAAGGCGAATAAATAAAGTGGGGGAAGCCCTTGACGTCTGAACGACGCTACCAAACTTCCTGTTACACCCACCCCGTACAATCCTCAACCTAATGGCATCGCTGAAAGAGTGCACGCAGATGATTTAAGGCCACGGTGTTGGTAAATCTCGAGCGAGTCCGCGATCGTTGCGTAATTGCTTATGGGCCTTTATATTTAGCTTTATTCGGGGATTCCTTTGTGGTGGGGGTTGTTTGCGCGGCCTGAAGGCTCTATTACCCGAGGATGGACCCGTTTAACTTATTCACGCGCGCTGTGCGTGAATACCCCGCGAGGGAATGAGAGCAAGGGCAGATAAGAAAAGAACGAAGGCCGACGCTTGAAGCGTTTTGGGAAGCATTTTTTGTAAAGTTCGATCACATTTGACGAAAAATTGCTTACAACTTCATAAACTTTCTACATAAATATGAACCTATTTATTTGTCATATACGAATTGAATCAAGATGGCAATCGGTCTTGCGGATTTCATCATGTAGGAAAACTTTTAGTAGTATCACTTTCAATCATCTGTGGTTGTCTGTATCCAGCGCATTCATTCGCTTATTATACGTAACCTAGAGATTTTTCTGGCACAAACGTCGTGTGGTTATGGTTAGTGCATGGTATAATAACGACATCGACAACCATATCATCGATAAGTAACTACTATTATGTATTAAGTAGCTATTAAGATAATTCACAACGTTCTGCAACTCGGAGACATTGGATGCTTTATTTTAAAATCAGAAGCTCATGTTAAACAAACTGCAATAGTCGACAAAGAATGGTTTATATCGTTCTCGTCCCTCACCGTCGATGTATCAAACTCCTCGCCTATCAATGGAAGAAGCCTCGACGCCGACGGGTGTCAAGTGGGGAGTGACGGCCGCGTTTAATTAAAACCACTCTTACATATTTACGAGGCTCGTTTAAATAGACACACGCGAACATACGGCTTTGGAGAATAGGGAACTTGTACAGACTTATCACACTAGCGATTTGCGAGCGAGTTTTGTATTGAGGTTATCAGGAAACGTGTTCGCCGAGAGCGATATTAGTATGAAGCACTCGCTCGCAAATCGCTAGTGAGATAAGGCTGTTAAGGAGGTAGGTATAGATGAATCTTTTGCAAGCACGTTGCAACATCGCTCCTTTCGGTAGCTTGTCACAGAGATTAAATGAAATAGACTCATACAAACTATGCTCTACTAAAGTAATAAAAAATGGTATCAAAACATGATCTCATGTTATCAGCGTCAGCGAATCGCGTTACTGTGACAGCAAAAGACGTATTAAGGGTTAGGCTGATAAAACCCACTTTCCCGAAATTTGCACTTTCTCTAAAAGCACACTTTCCGCAAAATGTACACTTGCCCATTAAGGGCGTATTCCCAAAAAGTACATTTTCCAAAACGCACACTTTCAAATAATGAAAATTTTCCCATAACGCACACTTTCCCGAAATGTACGCTAAAATGTATAGGTATGCATTGAAAAAATAAATCCTCCCTCGGTTACATTATGGACTGCCAAATCAAGATGACTAAGTACCTCGTTTTCCAATTTTGATGACGGAAACTGCTCTTTTGGAAAAGTGTACATTCCGGGAAACTGCACCACCTGAGAAATTGCACTTTTTTGGAAAGTGTACCAATTGGGAAGTGCACTTTTTGGGACAGTGCACCTTTAGAGAAAGTGGTATTTCTAAGCAAGTGCACTTTTAGAGAAAGTGCACATTATCGGGAAAGTGGGTTTTATGAGCCTAACCCGTATTGACAGCTTGCTTTTGTCAAATTTCTTCGTTATCTTGTTGCATGGAACGGAAGACGAGCGGCAAACCGCCCACCACGGATTGTAGCAGGTATGCGCGCTTGTGAGGACGCGGCGACGGCGCGGCTGGCGCGTGCGCCACGCGCGCCGCCGCCAGCACAGCCGCCAGCCCCGCCACTGACACCGGCAGTGCTAGCTGCTCGCCTGTAACACACAGAAAAATATGAATAGACAATGACTCCATATTTTTAACCGACTTCAAAAAAGGAGGAGGTTCTACGTTCCACTGTATGTATGTTTTTTTTATGTATGTACATACATCGATTACTCCGTCAATTGTAGACCGATATTCAATTTTTTTTTATTCAAAAGGGTATATTCTTGAGGTGGTCTCATTGTCACCAAGTCATGTTCTGATTATGGGATCCCAGGGAAATCGAGGGCAACCCTCAAATTTTCCTTTAGTCCCATCTCGTAGCCAGATTTGGAAGCTAGCTATGAAATGGGAAATGTGTTTTCCCAACTTGTAGCTAGCTACCAAATGAGAACGATTTTCTCGTCTCGAAGCCTCATTTGGTGGCTAGCTACAAGTTGGGAAAGTAGATTTCCTATTTCGTAGCTAGCTACCAAATGGGAACGATTTTCCCATCTCGAAGCCGGATTTGGAAGCTGGCTTTCAAATGGGAAATATGACTTCCCGTCTCGTAGTCAACTAATAAAAATGTATTCTGAGGGGGCTTTTTCGGGGGAAGTTTTGTATATTTCCTTGTTTGAATTGAGGGGCAAAAGCTAGTCTTGAATATGTTTGTATAGTTCTGTATATTTATGCCAATTTAACAAACTAAGTAATAGTATTAATTAAAACTAAAATATAACACGGAAAACATCCCCGAGGCCGCTACCTCGGGGCAAGGTAGCCATAAGGCTGGAGGCGTTGCATCTTTGTATAGCAAGGCCTATACGTTGGCCGAGGAACATTTTAAAACTGTTACACTTAAATAAGAAATAAAAGAAAACACTTCGGTACTTACTTAAGAATTCCCGTTTCGTAGCCAGCTTCGAACCGGGATTATTTCTCCCATTTCGTAGCTAGCTTCCAAATCTGGCTATAAGATGGGACTTAAGAATTCCCGTTTCGTAGCCAGCTTCAAATCGGGATTATTTCTCCGATTTGGAAGCCAGCTTACAAACCTGGCTACGAGATGGGATTTAAGAATTTCCATATCGTAGACAGCTTTGAATCGGGATATTTTTTCCCATTTGGAAGCCAGCTTACAAACCTGGCTACGAGATGGGACTAAAGGAAAATTGTATGGGCACGTATGTATATGTGTTTCATATATTTTCTAAGGCTATTCAAGTATTGCGTCTGGTAGAGCCATCATCTCATGTTGATCAGCTAATGATGGAAGGTACAGCTCCTTAAAGGTTAGGAGTTGGAGGATAATTCTGATAACAAAAAAGTAAAAAGTTTTTTGAAGGCGGTTTTACTTTTTTGTTATTTGTTAAAAAAAATTAAAGTGTACACTACACATTTTACAGGAAATTGCTTACCAAGGCAAGATCGCGGCCCTGCTCCAAATGGCATGTACGCCAGTTTAGCTTCCGGCGTAAGGTTGTCCGGATGAAACCGCTCCGGACGGAACTCGTCCGGGTTCGGGAAGTACCGGGGGTCCCGATGCAGCGCGCGCGCGGACACGATGATCCGTATACCCGGATCCAAAGGCCCCACGCCTGGGAGATAGCAGGGTCTCGAGACTTGTCGAGGAACATTTCCGACCGGTGGGAATATCCGCATGCTTTCCTTCAGAACCCACGCTAGGTATTTCATTTCTCTTGCAGCTTCATAGGTGATGACGCCATTGTGGCGTGCTAACGTAGCGAGAACCTCAGCTCGCGCTTTTCCCTGAACTTCTGGGTGCTGTGCTAACAGGTGCAGAGTGTAGCTAGTAGCTGTAGAGGACGTTTCGAATCCCGCCACGAAGAATAGAAACGCCTGCGCGGCTATTAGCTCATCATCCAATATCACATCTTCCTCTCGCCTTTCTTTCAATTGTCGCTGTCTGATTTCCAACAATAAATCCATGAAATCGTTACGCCCGCTGGGCTTATAACCTCTCTGCCTCAGAATACCATTGAACATAGCAAGAATTTCATTCTCGACCCTCGATAAATATTTCACTTTCTTTAAGGCTCTAGGGAACATCTCTTTGAATAGCACGGCTAGGGTATCTGTAAAGTGGTAGCGGAAGATTTTCGAGGCTATTTTGCATAAAACGTGGTTCTGGTTGTTTATTGTGTCGGCGTCGAGTCCGAAGCCGCATGCGCTGATGAAGTCGAGGTTGTAGTGGGCCATGAGTTGTCGCGCGTCGATGGGGGTAGCTGTCAGCCCTGCAACGCGACTGCGCAGTCGCTCAGCTCGCTCGCTCACCAGGGAGAACATCCCTCGGATTCGAGCCGGCGAGAAAGCCGGCGACTGCACGCGACGTAGCCAATGCCACAACTCACCATCCATGTTCAGCATATTCCGCCGCAAAGGCTCCACATCCTTCATAGGTAAATCATTCAACCCCCGGTCTGCGTAGTTGATAAAATCGGTGACAAATATTTGTTTCACGAGCGTGGGGTCGCGGATCAAAAGCTCGCGACGTGCCCCGGTGTCGAGGCCGACGGCTCTGGCGTTCTGGTACTTCAGGTAGATACGTTCGGCGTATTCGAAAACGTTTTCTTGTAGGAAGTAGAAGCGTGCCCGGCTGCCTAGCAGAGGCCAGGAGTGTTCGTGTGGCACGCCGCGGCTCCGCCAGTACCGCCCGCGTGCGTAGCTGTAGCTGTATACACATAGCACAGCTAACAGCGACACCACAAGCGCTAACAGCATGGCTTCGACTTCCCTTCGATCCAGCAAGTTGATCAAGGTTTAACGTACATTACAGTTTTCTATTGCTGTTAAAAATTTTATGTACTGACGCTGATTAGTCAATCACGCAGAGAGACGATTGTGAGTATCACGATAAAATACTTAAAAGGCATTACGTGTTACAAAGTAGCAAAAAAGTGTTCTTTTATCGTTTTACGAACGTATTAGTCGTGTGACTTGCACCGGGCTCTCCGTATACAAGAAGTATACAAAATTTAAACAAAGCTAAATAATGTATGGGGTAGGAGGGCGGCGTGACGATCGAGCTTGCCCCGAGGCGTCACTTAATGTGTATTGTTAATATTGTACTAAAAATAGACCTAACAAAATAAAGCTGTTTTGATAACAAATTGGAATTAGCTTCCGGCTACGGCGCGCTATGTGGGTCGAAATCACCACTCGTAATAATTCGTTTTTAGAAGCTTAAAAATACAATTTTATTTGAGAACAGACAATGAGAAGTAATCAAAAATATCACACGGGAAGAATTGTGGGCATCTGAGATAAAATCGTAAAAAAGTACAATGTAAGCGTACACGTTTTGCGTGCACTACCGTTACATAAAAACACATTTATGGCACTTTGAAAGATATAGCTTTTCAATTCGTGTTTTCAATTAAATGACACAAAACTTATTTTAACCTTTTGCAATAAAAAAAACTCGTTTATTCCCGCAGGTATTTACATGATTCGTGTATAAAATTAAAATGCATTTGCTGTATTCAATGCTCACATCATTCAATGCAAAATTTATGGGATGAGGTTTTCCAACTATATTTTAATTGAGAGAGCTTTCATACAGGTTTATGAATAGCCAAAGTCTCATTGTTAAATTGTCTAAGCAAGGCAAAACCAATGCCTCCGTTTTTTGGTCGGGATCTAATGGTTGATAGCCATACTTGCCTTTTAACGATAATGTAATTAAACGCCACTCTGAAAATTCTATATTTTCAACATAAATTGTTAAAAAATCAAATCGTTCATTAAGTAATAATCACCAAAAACTGATACCACTTCAGGTAGAAGTTCCAGGACTTACTCCAAATCCTCCTCTGTGCACGCTGCTAGGCTGTGGAATCGGTTACCGACCTCCGTCAGGCAATCTCCGTCCGTGTATTCGTTTAGGGAAAACTTGAAGAAGATGTGGCTGACACCATGTCCTTAAATATTTACGAATTATTTTTAATCAGCTGTGTTTGTATTTAGTATATGTATTGTATGTATGTATATATATTATGTAGTAGTATGTTATAATATGGTTGGCTTTTGTATGAGTTTATGTGTTGTATTATTATTTATTCGCCTTCACTATTTGTGATTATAAACGCACTCTTTGTCGGTCCCTTAAATTAACTTCTCCTCTCTACCGCCCAAAGGTTGACTGGTAGAGATCCCTTATAGGGATAGGTCCGCCTTTGTACTGTATCTCACTGTTGGTAACCTGTATTTATTTCTGAATTTTCTGTACAATAAAGCGTTTACTTACTTACTTACCACTGAAACTGTCATTCTAATTGTTATTTGTTCGACTTCAGAAAAACGTAGCTGGCGTTTGCATGAAACGTGCGTACTTAATTCTTCCCGGCGGGTTGTGAGTGTTAAGTTAGTGTTGAGTGTATTGGGAAATATTGCTTCGTGACCAATTTCATGACAGGTTTTGATTTACTTGTGATTGACAGACAGATCTACAGACAAGGGAATAACGAATTGGTCCTGTAAAGATTTCGTTTTTTTTCCTTTTTCATTACGGAAACCGAAGTACAGGGTAGGGTATTTGGTTTATGTGGGACTTCTGTGAGTTTTATAAGAATTTCATTACTATGTATTATTTGCCTAAGTTGGTATTCGTAATTTTCAACCATGTTGTGTGAACTAAGTTTAAAAGGTAAGTTTTAGCTGATACCGTTGCTAATTCGCGGGATTAACCTCGTGTATTATTGCTAATTGTTTCCAGATACCTACTTAATGCAAAATGTTACACGCTCGGTTCCCATACAAATCGATGAACTCGTTATTAGTTTTATGAAGCCTTGATAGCCTAGTAGTTTGACCTTTGGCCTCTCAAGCAGAGGGTCGTGGGTTCAAACCCCATTTCGCACCTCTGAGATTTTCAGAATTTCTGTGCGGAATTACATTTGTAATTGATCATGAGCTTTTCGATGAAGTAATTTGCTTGCAGGGAAAACATCCTGATGGTACCTGCACACTCCTGTGAAGCAGTTCAATGGTGTTTGTGAAGTTCCTAATCCGCATTTGTAAGAGGAGGCCTGTGGCCAGTGGGACGTAAAAAATTTTGATGATGACGACAGTTCTGTGGTGGCCCATAATATCCTTCTCCAATATGGGCGTAGTGTAAAATTAGCCAGCGCAATGCCACTAAGCCACCGAAAAGTTATGCAAGTGCCAATAACCAGGCCATTACTGCTCGCAAGGCGGAAATATCGCGTTTTAAGGTGGATTTAGTGAAAGGATTAAGTTTAAGCCAACTGGAGTGGACTGGCTCTGCTTTTTGTGGACTGAGGTAACGTTGCCCATTATTGTTTCTATGCAGCTAATTTTAAACTGTTTCGGATTCATGTGGTAGTTGCGAATTTTATGTTTAGTAAGAGGTAACTAATCGTGATTAACTGCAATTGAAATACTTGACGCAAGTTTTATTAGTTACATAAATAGGTAAAAGTAATTTCTAACAGTTGTTCCAAAATACCTTAAACTGATTTTAAGATAAGTGCCTTTGCGATTACTCAGTTTAGTTGGCTCACGTATAAGGTAAGGTATGTTTTATAGATATTGATGCACATCACTATAGGTAATGGCAAACCCAGGGTACCTAAACTTATACTTACACGGGCAGTTTAATATAAAGGCAATATTTCATAAAATTACGACACTGACCACACCAAGCAATTTCCAGATAAGTTTAACCATACAACATACATACGTAGGTATCATAATTTAAATAAATAAAGATCATGGGACAAATTGACATCAATTGACCTTGTCCCAAACTAGGCAAAGCCTGTACTATGGGTACTAGACAACGGAATTAAGAAAAATATTGCCTGGAATGGACCTGAGCAATTAAATTGCCCCTATAAGCGCATTGTTGGAAGAATAATTCATTACACACCAGACCGAGAGTTTTTTCGGAACAAACCTTTAAAACAAGTTAAAAATCTAACACAACAGCGCGAGCGCCGACTAGGTATCTATTTGCGCAGCCCGGCAGTCTCATAAATCACACCACTTTATCGTCTTACATTTTTATGATATTTCGCCACAAACAAAGCCACTTCACATTTGTCTTGGCGTATCTCTGAGGCTATTTTTGCGAACAATGCCGGGGAAATCAAATGGTAATTTTAAATTTGAGAGAGAGAGATAAATTTGAGGCGTGAGTCGTTGCCGAAGAAACATGGCCGCCGACCTGATGAACGAATTAAATAGGTACGCCCTTTATGAACTAAAAAACAATTACTTTGCTCACCCGCGACCACTAATGACAAATAGTTATATCTGTGCGGCAAATGTATGTTTCCATGCAACACCTCCACCTCCACTGCTACACGAATCAACACATGCCACACAGACCCAACTATCACCACCACCACTATACTAAACGCTGACGCGTTTCGGCACTCTCCACGAGGCCATTTAATAGAGATAATTTAAAATTACATCTTAGAGTACTACATTCGGAACTGGTATTTAAATTGCATAATATTGAGTTTGATACTTTGGACCAAAAGGCGAGATATTTTGCTTCGGTGCAGGCACATAAAAAGTATGTTACCCAAACTAATAAATTGCGTAGGCTTACGCGAAATGGAACTCAGTCTCTTTTGAACAACAATAATAGTGAGTCAAGTAACGGTAACGGTTTCTACCCTCGAGTTAAAAATCTCACTAATGTCGAATTTGTAGAAGGTGAAGTGCAGTTATTGGAAAAAGGTTTGAAATATAACTTACCCTCTAAATTTAGTCAGAAATTAGTGGAGGGTTTGGCGGTAGATTCTGAGGTTGCGATTGTTTGTAATCGCGGTGACTTTGATACTAAGGTTTTGGTTGCTAATTCATTAAAAAATACAACTTCTTCTGGGGGTATTTCGGATGTTGGTGACTTGCATTCATTACGTTCTATTCAGCAAAAGGTCCATGACAATGATTTGGTAATTTCTAAGGCCGATAAGGGCAATTGTATTGTTGTTTTAGAAAGGGGTCAATATAATGATAAAGTAAATGACATCATTCAAGGAGAGGGTTTTTTGAATTTACGTAGGGATCCCACCGCCGCGTTTCATAAAGACCTAAAAAACCTTCTGAAAAATTCTGCATTTACCTTTGACACCGAACAAAAGAGGAGCAATGTGATTCCTATGAATCCGCAGGCACCAATTTTATATGGTTTACCTAAAATTCACAAGGATGGTGTTCCTGTTCGCCCTGTTGTTTCATACGTGAGTGCTCCAGCGTATAAAGTAGCGAGGAAGTTAAATAGCATTGTTCGGGAAAAATCCACCATATAGTGAAACCTTAAATATTCTTAGATGTCACTTAGAAAGGAAGCGTTTACATCCGGGGGAGGTTTGTGAGTTAATAGAATTAGTAACTTTATGCATGAAACAAAATTATTTCAGATTTAATGGTCAATATTATTTGCAGAGTGATGGTTTAGCAATGGGGTCACCTCTTAGTCCTTTAATGGCTGACGTTTTTATGGATAACTTTGAAAAACAATATATAGTGGGGAACAGCAATTTAGTATATTATTATAGGTATGTTGATGATTTAATTTTATGTTGGAAGGGGAGTATGAGGCAGCTAGATTTGTTTATTAGTGCTCTCAATAACAAACATCCAAAAATAAAGTTCAAACGAGAATTAGAGGAAAATCGTTCATTAAATTTTCTGGATTTAACTATTACAAGAGTAAATAATAGGCACCAGTTTCAAATTTACCGTAAGCCTACGTACACAGATACTGTCATACCTGCAAATTCTACTCACCCATGGCAGCATAAACTGGCTGCTTTCCATTGTTATGTACATAGACTACTAACTGTACCTCTGTCGAAAGAGCATTATGATTCTGAGTTACATACTATATATCAGATAGCAACAACAAATGGTTATAGTACAGCAATGGTTAATAGTCTGGTTCAAAAGAAGCAGGGACGGATAGTGAATAGCATGCTTTACTCTGCGTTGCCATCTCAGCCTACTAACAAATTTAGATCTAGTATTACTTATGTTGGCCGGTTGTCTGACAAGATTTATAATATTTTAAAATCAAATAACATCAATGTTGCCTTTAAGACTACTAATTCTTTACGTTCTAGACTTTGTAATAACAAAGAAAAGGTGGATAAAGGGAACAGGTCGGGCGTATATAAACTCACTTGTGGCGACTGTAGTCAAGTATACATTGGACAAACCGGTCGAAGCTTTGATACTAGATTTAAAGAGCATGTCTCGTCATATAGGCATGATCATCCAGAGAAATCAAACTTTGCCAAGCATTTATTAGAAACGAATCATTCGTTGTTAGACTCAGATACGTACGAAATTTTACATTATTGTGATAAGGGTTTGCGGCTATCGGTTTTAGAACAATTGGAAATAATTAGGTACAACAACATGGGGTCTATTATTAATGAACAAGTTAATTTGGTTTCTTCGCCTTTGTTACGACTTGGTTCTAATTTTAATAATGTGTCATAGTAATAATGAGAACATGACTTCTCTTTTTACCGTACTCGGTTAAAAATAACGGGGTACCTGGCGTAGATTAAAAATAAAAATAAAAAGGGTAGTTTGGAATTCATTTCTTAAAAAAGGGTAGTTTAGGACTTACATAAAAGGGTAGTTTGGAATTTATAAAATATTAGTGGGTACGTTGGTTTTGTCATTAACTAAGTTGAGTACATGGTTTACATATGTCAGTAGTGGAAGTGGTGGCATGTTGAGCGGTTGTTGTTGTGCTTCGTAAATGGCCTCGTGGAGAGTGCCGAAACGCGTCAGCGTTTAGTATAGTGGTGGTGGTGATAGTTGGGTCTGTGTGGCATGTGTTGATTCGTGTAGCAGTGGAGGTGGAGGTGTTGCATGGAAACATACATTTGCCGCACAGATATAACTATTTGTCATTAGTGGTCGCGGGTGAGCAAAGTAATTGTTTTTTAGTTCATAAATATGGACCTCCGCAAAGTAACGCCTGATTCAATAAATTAGGTACGCCCTTTGTTGCAAGAGAGTGTTTTAGAAAACTAGAGCAAACAGCTCTATGTCTAAGAATTAGTTTATCTACTTGTATGTTTAATAGGGCCCTCTGTATATATCTTAGGCTGAAATCTGTAACATAATTGCGTTACTATTTTGACACTCATCGGGATTGAAACGTTAGTTTTTGCACGACTGTGACAGCTTCAGGTACCTGTTACCGACACCAAATTACGGTTGAAAAGCGATACGGCGCTATAATTATTAACTTTTCCTATTATTCATTCTGAGAGCAGGCTGATGCCCGATAGTGGAACGTAAATAGGCTGGCGATGATGATTATTATTTGTCATACTAGCGTCTATAATAATACTCAATTTGTGAAATTATTACCGTCAAAAAGAGATACGACGCTCTCGAGCACGACTTTACGAAAGCTACATAACGTTACGGTCATACAAACTCGACAACGTTTACTATTCGACTTTACGTTACGCAGCTTTCGTAAAGTCGTGCTCGACACTCCGGCAGCAGAGCGCCCGTGTTCGCGTTTATGTCTGAATTAGTATGAGCAAATTGGCAGCGCCACTAGCGGCACGTATCGACAGCAAACAATTCTCATACTATTTGACACTTTAACGCAAACCGCTTTCGAGACGTATTTTTTGGCCGACTCAGAATAGCGTCACTGTGTAGGTACATTATTTGCCAAATAATACGTGTATAATGCAATGCATAATATTCTTCATTGGACGCCACAAAACAGTTTCGTTCGGTATTTATCAACGACACGCAGCAATTAAAAGTTTTCGGGGCTCGTCAATAGTTCAACAATCAACAATCGCCCTCGAGCTGGGCCATTCACGGAAGTTAATTTAACTTTTTACAAATAAACGTGTATTTTGGAATGGTAGATATATGTGGCAGTGTGGAAAACAGGACAACAAGGGTTCTGCTGTGGCCGAACACTCAATGGACCCGGATTCGGCGCATTACATTCGGTTTGATAAGGTGTCGGTACTGGCGAGAGAAAAGTTTTTCGTTCCGAGGAAAGTATGTGAAGCCCTGGAAATTAGTCGTCATACCAATTTTCCGTGATGGTGGATTGTCGGTGCCTCCGGGTTGGAAGACTGTGTTAAATACTGCGTCCATGTCCAACGTAGACAATTAGCGGCCTTATCGCTTCAAAGCGACCTCTTCCAGACCACCAAATACAGAAACCAAGATAAAGAGCCTATGCTTTAAGAAGTGCTTTGTAAGTCAGTCAGTTAGTCGGTGACGGCACAGTTTTATAGAGTATAAAAGAGAAAATTTGAACAAGGCACCATCTTTTAACGAGCCCCAACTACCTGAAATTAGTAAAACTCTACAGTCATTATGTAAACCCCTAACAAGTCTAACACAATCAATTACTCGTCCGCTCTCGGCGCAATTTTCATGTTTTCACCGCACGTTTCCACCTGCATGCACTCGCCACGATTTGCAATGCACATCTTTCTTTACGCCCCTACCACGGCTGCACGCGACTAGTGGCACTGCGCACGAGTTTTCTGCGCATTACGCTGTCTAATCATTCTCGTCACAGGGGTCAGGTAGCAACGAACGCAATGTAACCGACAATTGCTCGACGAGTCGCCGGTGGCGTAAAGTCGTGGTTGGGGCGTTGTAAAGTTACACCTACGAGTGACGAGCAAATTTCGTTTGGAATGCAGTTTCGTTAGTACATGACGCTGGGAATCCGCGGTTTCTAATTAGTTGTTGTAATCCGCCGGGTTGGTTTATAAAGTGACAAGGTAAACGTGTAGGTTATAAAATGAAGTATCGTTTTAATGGCAAAATTTTTGAAGAAAATAATTCTATTTAGAAAATAAAGGCACACCAAATCCATTCCGGGCCCTAATAAAGTTTGTAAAATATTAAATTCAAGCGTGAAGTAGCGGAGGTTCGCAACTGCCAATGAATGTGGAAAAAATCGGCAAATTGCGTTAAAAAATGTAACAGTAAGCTTACACACAGTCATATTCTGTACGGATGCTGTGTAGCGCCTAGTGTATAATCGATAAAAAATAAATAAAAGTGAAAAATAAAAAATAAAAAGTCGACAAACTATATCAAGTGGGGTATCATTGAATAGCCATTTGAAAATCGACTTTAGGTTTCTTTTATCATTTTTTTATTTTGAGTGACCGTTTAGGATCTATAACAGTTTAAAGTTGGTTTGCAAACGTTCAGTTTATATGACTAAAAAGTCTTAAATAAAACAAAATTATTTAAAAACAAAAAACCCCACTGCAAGAACAATTAACTACAAAGAGAAAAACTAGCTCATTATAAGTACTTTATACATAGGTAGCTTGAATATTATTTTTGGTAGTTGATTACCTACACTAGACGCTAAGAAATAAGTTACGTCTCGAACGCGTTTGAGTTTAGTGTCATGTATTAAGAGAATAGTTTGTGGTCGAGACGTGCCGCTAGAGGTACTGCTGATCCATAGTAATTCAGACGTTAACGCGAACGCGATCGAGACTTTTGTTTCAAAAATGACACCAGAGGCTCTGTAGAACTCATACCCTAACACCAATCGACGCCGAGCAGTCGTGTATTCCGATTTCATTCCGCAATATCGCAACCAACAGGAATTGCTCGCGCGACCCGGCCCACAAATTCGACGTAAGTTCAACGGCAGCCAATGGAGTTGAAAAAACAATATAAGTTCGAATCCCGTCCCTTCGCGTGCCAATATTTACGGTTCAGTAGAATGACGGTGTAAATAACCGGGTACACACGCGTTATCTGCAGGGGTGCCGAGAAGCCGGCGTACACCGGAAAATCAAAACGAAAAATCACAAGCTTCGCAGGTAAATCACAACTCTTTCTGGGAAAGGTCTACTGAGGAAAAATAGTAACCAAACCATTAATGTTATAAACATAAGGATATGCATTACGAAAAATTTTGAAAAAAGGAACGGTGTTAAGCCTAAGGCGAGCGAGGCTCGTATCACTGGATACTAAATTTGGTGGGACAAAATTGGCAAAAAAAAAACGGAGTACCGAAGGGCCCATCCGTACGTTATTTATAATGTCTTCGCAAATAAATCTATACCTATAAAACAGTACCGTGACTGATTGACTAAATGACAGACAACGCACAGCCCAAACCACTAGACTTAGAGACTTAAAATTTGACAAACATATTCCTTGAGTATCCTAGAGGAGCACTAAGAAGGGATTTTTCGGAATTCTCACGGGGTAGGGAACTAGCCCATTTTGAAATATTTCACTGGGGCAAAGTCGCGAGGCATGAGCTAGTCACAAATATTTCTAGAAAAGACCTACTGAGGAATATCCAAAAATGAAAACAGTAACCAAACAGACGAACAAGCAATGAAGTAGATACTTTGTCTCGTAAAATCCCAATATATCGCATAGCGCATACTCGCATCGTGTCGCCTATGCGTTGCAAAATAACACCGTGTGACGTTGTCGGCCGCCCAACCGTTGAAATTCGATTTCAAATCGCTGAGCTGTCGGCATGGTGTCTGATTGTTTGTGCCTGTAGCCGGATCCTGACTCATTGAGCCGCCCCACAAGAGTGCATTTCCTCTGACGCAGGCTGGCTCGAGAGGCACGGGTCGTGATTTGACCAATCAGTGCTCGGAATTTCCACTTCGTGTTGGTTGAGCGAGGCTGAGCAGACTTTCAAAACAAAAAAGCTAAACTACCAATATGGGGTCATGAAGCTTTATTCCAGGAGTCCGTGCCCCCAATATGGGGTCACATCCCCATACTGAATGCCCAGAATTACTTGTGATTGTGACATTGTCAGATGGTTTTGTGTGGGGATAGTGAACGCGTCAAAAAAAAACAATAACTCTCTAAAGCCATCAGTTTTATGGCCTAGCACAAATATAAAAATAAAGTGAAGTAAATGTACACGTTATTAGCTTTCAAATATTGTCAATGAAAAATGAAAACGAAAATGAAAAATTGTTTATTTATTTAGAACTTAAGTCTGAATTACATCAGTGATTGGGACTTCCTAGTAGGTCTGCAAACCTGTGTCAGGAAGTCCCGCTCCTCCATATCAACAAGTCCTAAATCAGTTGCACTTGTAACATTTAAATATATTTTATTAATTTATTTTATTTCATATCAATAGTGGCTGCCTTAATAGTGCTCTGACTTAGTACAGTCAGCAGCAGAAGTAGCTAAGCAACCGACACTATCACAACGATCTAAGTACGATTCTATTGTTATAGTCCTAAGAGCTTGTGCAGATCATTGTGACCGCTTCGGTTGCTTAGCTACTTCTGCTGCTGACTGTAACTACTTGTATACTACACAGCTCTGCAAACCTATGCGGTTGTATGTATACTGATGACCTGGCTGTCCTTATCACCTGAATGGTATCACTGTAATTAATGACTCAAGCGGTGAATTGTCATTAAGCGCGTTACAAAGCTATAGCAACACGAGGTAAGGTAAATATTAGCTTACTCAATAATTAGGTCAATCGAAAACACAGATGTTACCGATTTGCTTTGCAAATAAACATCTACGATGAGGAGAGACCTGATAGAACAGAGAGTCGAGCACGACTTTACGAATGCTGCGTAACGTTACGGTTATCGTATCAAGATCGAAAAACCTCATACTAAATTTTAGTTCCAAATACGCTCACGGGCGGGTGCTGTTCCAAACGCCATACAAACTCGACAACGTTTACTATTCGATTTTACGTTACGCAGTGTTAAGTTCCCAATACGCACTGGGTCGCGTGGGAACTATAGCCAAAGCCCTCTAAAAAAACTTAGAAGATTCCTGTGCCCAGCAGTGGGATGTAAACAAGCTGCTGCTGAAATAAAATCAATTTAAGCAAGCAAGTAAACACTTTTTCCCCTCACTACCTCGGAAAGCCGTATTTTATCCTTTAAAACAAGCGGGTAAAATCGCATTTTATCCACTAGTGGGGAAAGTAATTTGACCTTGAAGTGGAGCGTGTTCAAGTAGCTTTTAACAGATAACAAAACGTAAAAGGCTCGACATTAATTATCGTTAAATAAATGACAAATGGTTTGAGAATTTAATAAAAAACCGAATTTAGCTTTATTTAATGGTCCTTAAAATTCTATAAGAAACATTTGTTTTTTATCATTATAAAAAACAAATGTTTCTTATAGATGTTGCATATAATTCTGAGCGCACAAGTTGAGTCGATGCAATTTCAAAACGCATCATCAGAAATGTCAACATTGTCAACAAAAAAATTCTCACCGACTTCGACTCACGTAAAAAATACACAACTTCCAGAGTTTTCTGTTATAAATCGTAAAAAAAATTGTGATTCCAGTGGTGAAGATTTATTGTCATGAGCTGTTTTTTTGCATGTTGCGCTTTCCTCGCTACAGTGAGGTGAAAAGTTTTGTGTTACACACGGGTGCAAATGTATTTTACTTCTCGTGTTTCAATTCCCCACTCGCGGGTAAAATACAACTTTGCACCCTTGTATAAGAAATAACTATTTTGCCCGTCCGTCCGTAAGCCCGTCTTTGAACAGTCAAGGAATTTTATTCCTGACCCAATATGGAACATTTTCATAGTAAACGTCATAACGATTTTCCCTGTCAAGCAATGCGATGTCTCTGTGACGTTTACTGTGAAAAGTTTCCATGGTGGGTCGGGAATTAATTTCTTCGACTGTACTGTACAAAGACGGGCTTATCAAGTTGATGGGTTGTCTACTCATCAGTAACCCCAGAATGTCTTTATTCAAGAAATAAATGGGTACAGAAGAAAACCAGATCCACAGCGCAGGTTTCATCAGGTGAACATTATAAATATCCGCAACAAGCTTCGTCATTTTAAGATCCGCATTCAATGGGGCGGATTACACTATCAACTTTTCATGATACTGGTGTGAAATTAGCTCCTGCTCCAGGAGCGCTTTCAGGCCCTATTTCACCAACTTTACAATTGTCAGTTTGCAATGACAATTCGAACTACATTTCTTTGCCAATATGAAGCGCGCTAAAACAAAAGCTCTTCAAGTCAGCAACTGACACCGAATTGTCATTGAAAACTGACATTTGTAATGTTGGTAAAATAGGGGCCAGCCATTCAGTATGCAGTACCTCTTTGCACGTTAATGGACCCAAAAACAAAAGCCAATCGCACCGCAACTGCCGGATTAAATCGCGCTGAAGCAGTAGGTACTTAAAATCAGATAAACTTAAGACCAGTACTCGACCCCTGTGTCTCGAGAGCGTAGCTTAGTAACTTGGTTTAGCGCAAGTTTTAAAAGTTGCCGTAGTGTTTGTTTAAAAGTTGCAACACGCGTGAAGTGTTTAACCCTCTGCTAAGTTGCCGTCAGATAGTAGTGTTGAGTAAATAACTTCAGATTTTACGTTACGAAGTTCTTTTTAAAAGTGGTCTTCGTGTAGTTGGTAAAGGGTGATTCAAATGATTTGTTTTTCAAATGAGTTCACTGCTCTTGAATCTTGAAGAAGAATTATCTACATCGGGACACCGTTAAGGAAACAAAACACCTGGTTGTTCTTGGAAAATTTTCTGTACTTATATAAGATCACTAGCTTGTCCGCGACTTCGTCTGCGTAGAGTTCGGTTATCGCAATCCCGTGAGAACTATACAATTTTCCCGAAAAAAAAGTAGTATGTATTATTCCTCAAAGTTCAAAAATATTCAATTTCTTTTACCGATTTAAATTATCTTAGCTACGGACGAGTCCATTTTGTAAGTGTTGCCAACATGATTAAATATTTACCATACTTTTTAAATTAAAACTTTTAAGTATTTAACTTACGATTTTTGTTTGTAACAAGGTTTTGTTTAATTTTCAATGTTTGTTTGTTTGTATGTTTGCTGGCTTGTTTGCTTGCTTGTTATGGTGAAATCTTGCAAGTAAAATTTGACCCATTTTTCGGTTTCGAATTGAAGTAAAATTTTCATTGCTTGGGTATTTAATCGGATGACAATGACAATGAAACATTAGCATGACAAGGAGCTGACCTGATGATGGAGCTAGAAGGTGGCCATGGGAACTCTGTAATAAAATTACGCTACTCTATCGATTTTGTTCTCGTTTGTTTTGTCTTGACAAGAACTCTAGTCCTAGATGATATCCAGGGTCTGATGATGGAACCAAACAAACAAGCAAAATTTTTCTCGCGGCCCCCAGTTTTTTTATATCTTCAATTTATATACCTAATTATCGAGTCTACGATTTCATTTTATGTATAGATTGGACCTGTCTGTATACGAAATCATGAAAATAATAATAAATTCATTGCATCTAAAATAATAACAAGTTAATAAAAAAAAACTTTACGAAAGTTGACATTAAAACTATAACTCCACTCCCTAAATAAGTAAAACCTGTGCTTTAGGATAAGCAGCGCTCCTCTCTGTTAAAATTTTCGACGTTTGCTACAAGCAATATTAGGTATCTTGAATAAATAATGAAAACGAAGCCGAGAAATAATTACTCCAAAAATAGGTAAACGCCTTCTTGCTGGCAACATTGTGCGAGCGAGAGAAGTAGTGAGGTAAGAGCAGGACGGCTTAAGCTTTAGGACACAATGCGCGGCGTGCGATTGTGATTGAACGCTCCTTCTGGTTTGTTCTGTATTCTGAGGCCCGGGATAAGGCGGGATTTTTGGAAATTCAAACGGGATAGAGAGTTCTGCCACGGGAGCGACTAAGTATTAGTATAGATAGAATATGGAATAGTGTACAATATGTATAATATCTGAGATATCTTTCACAGATATTTGACCTGGAGACCCTATACATCTCCTGCTCAATTAAAACGTGCCAGTAAAGTAAAGTGTTCTGGTTTTGCTGTTCTAATAATTACTTTTTACACTTGTTTCTAAAATGCGGTATTTTTTTTTTCTTTTAATGTTTTAATGACAGAGTGAGGTTTCTTTGTGTAATTTGTCTGTGGTTACGCATTGTAAGAGCTAATGTAACTTGTTTTTAGAAAAAATGACTTTGTGCCAAGTTTCTTGCGGCGCATTCTTCTTGGCAATCATGGTCTTTCCGAAAGCGCTGGTAGACTAAAAAAAAAATGACGTGTAAAAGAGCATTCAACTGCCTATTTGCTGAATAAAATTGTGAATTTAGAATTTTGAGACGTGGGTGTGCTAACGATGGGCCTCATAAGGAAGCTCAAAATCACTCAGAGGGCGATGAAGAGGGCTATGTTCGGGGTTTCTCTGCGGGATAAAATCAGAAATGATGATATCCGCAGTAGAACTAAGGTTACGGACATAGCCCGAAGAATTGCGAGACTTAAGTGGCAGGGGGCGGGGCACATAGCTTGCAGAACTGTTGGCCGATGGGGTCAGAAGGTTCTCGAATGACGTCCATGGACCGGGAGACGAGCTGTCGGTAGGCCTCCAACAAGATGGAGCGACGACCTGGTAAAGATCGCGGGACCGCGGTGGATGCGGAAAGCACAAGACCGGTCAGAGTGGAGTCAATCGGCTGACATGATAATACAATATAGTAGGTATAGAATATTGGTTAAATTGTTGCATGGACGGCGGACGAAACGATTTTTAACACGTCATTGCACGTGTTGTGTCAAGACAACGATATCGTTACAAACGAGCATCGTTACGTCCCCGTCTCGTCCGATCCGATGTTTATCACGTAAGCAACGATCTTTATCTTAAGCATGTGATTCAGCCATGCAGTCCATTATCTCTTTGGCATACCTACAATTTGGTTTGGTCACAATCTTCTTAAGACTCTACCTTGGCTATCCAAGCTCGTTTTTATAGATTCTAAATATCTCGTTCAATATCTATACTTGTAATACAGTATTAATACAGTACTGACTGACTGACAGACAACGCACAGCCTAAACCACTGGACCTAGAGACTTGAAATTTGCCAAGCATATTACCTTGAGTATCCTAGAGATTTTTAGAAATTCCCACGGAATAGGGAACTAGCCCATTTTGAAATATTTCACGGGGGCAAAGCCGCTGGGCATAAGCTAGTTTGAAATAAAGGTTTAATATTTCAACCTGTAATTAAAGACCCATCTTAAGTATCCTAAAGATGAAAACATGGGTGTAAACAAAACCCTCGACAGACATATCTTTAAAATTTAGGCCGTAGCACTTTTATCGTTTCTTCGTAACAAATAAATGCTTTTGAATTTGAGTTTGAATTTGAATCCGAAGCGAAATAAGAAGCAATATTGTAGGTAATTGCGATTAAACGGAAAGGAAATAAAATACTAGTTCTTTTTGGATAGAAACAATGATATTACATACAAAAAATAGATAGGTAAATATGGCATCAGCATTCCGAAAATGAAGCGCAGAAAAAGCTACAAATTAAATTGTAGCCTCTTTGGCCACAATCTCTCTCAAATAAGGTTCAAACTAGCGCGCAAATGTCAAAATTTTCGGAACATGTTTTTCGATTGTCTTGTGAGCATAAGACGTATATTTACATATAATATCATTGGATAGAAATACAAATAAAATAGGTACTTAGTTTCTCACCCAGAACAATGTTAGACGCTTTGGCGCTTATGACATGCGTTTTGAGCGCGTTTTGACTAGCTCTCTTTCTATTGACACACGCGTTACTGGATAGCGCTGTCCCGCTTCAGTGAGTAATCTCCGCCCTGAGATAAAAAATTACTCAACCCTGTTGGTTTCGGTCTAGCGATAACACGTAGAATTTCTTCGTCCCACTTTCTTTTTCTACCAGAATCAATTATTACATTCCAAAGGCTCCCCTGATGTGCGGAACCTTCGACACGACCGTTAACTGTGGGGTCATCGAACCGCGGCGATCGCACAAAGGGCATTCAGGGCGAGATAGCTATCGTTAGTGTTGCCAATGCAGGGTCGGGGCGTGGCCTCAGTTACAGCGGGGCAAGGACGATAAACAAGGTAGGTATAGTTAAAGTGAGAAAAGCTGTCCGCTGTCAAAATGTTTATGTCATTGTCATAAGATTGATTTTTGCCTGGCCCGTGGGAAAGGGTTTTCTACTATGTCTATACTGTCAATGGGTAGAAGTTACCTTCCTTTGAAAAATCGAAGCTGTAGTTAGTTTCACTATATGTAGAGAGGCCTCAGTATACATTAGACATATGCAGGAAAAATGTAAGGAAAGACAGGAAGAGGTCGACCTAGGCGAAGCTACATGGACCAGATAAAGGGGAAGGTCGGTGTCGTGTCGTATCAGGACCAGGATTTCAAGTGGCTGGCTCATTGGAGAGGTGATTGAAGGAAACTCCACCGACAAGAGTGTGACTTTTAAGTATTATTTGAATCAATGAAAATAAGCAAATTTAATGGTTATTTTTGCTTTTATTTTTATGAAACATTCATAGTATAAATAACGCTGCCACTGCCTCCCCGCCGCTATATCGGGCGTTAGCTTTTTAACACTTTTAATGGCGCGAAAGGCCCACTATCGCTCGCCGTTAATCCCGGCAGGCCCGGGCGTTACGGGTTGGGAGTAGGGACATTTGACTATCCCGGTGAAAAGACGGCCATACAATCTCGTACACAATTTTAATGTGTGATGCTTGGTGTCATGGTTTTTAGAATCGCAGCCTAAAATGCCAAAAACGGAACCCCTATCTGTCTGACCGCGGCTTACCTCAGAAAGTTTTGGTACTAGAAATCTGTAATTTTGTATGGATATGTATAAATTTGATTATGCCGACAAAGCGGTAGAATAAAATGTTGGAGAAAAATTTTTTTTCCGAGTACAAATATTTACATAGGTACTACCTACAAATTTGCACGGAACCCTCTGAGCGCGAGTCCGACTCGCGCTTGGCAGGTTTTCCACGTGCAAGTATTTTCAATCCTCATCATTATGGCTGATCAGCTTGGTTCTACTTCCCACAGCCTTTACCACTGCTGGGCAATTAGAACCCTCCCAGGGTTTGGGCTATAGTTCCCAGGCGGACTCAATGCAGACTAGGAACTTCACTCACACAATTGAATTGTTTCGTAGGACTGTACTGTACAGGTTTCTTCGCGATATTCTCCTTCACCGAAAAACTCGTGATAATTTGAAATCGTAATTTCGCACACAAGTTTAGAAAAACTCAAAGGTGCGAGCTGGGGTTCTGGAATTTACGACTCTCTGTTTGAGAGGCCATCTTAGGTCAAACCACTAGACTATTAAAGCTTTTTTGTTTTTTTTTTTTTATTTTGATTTAGCTGTTGCCCGCGACTTCGTCCGCGTAGATTTCGGTTATCGCTATCCCGCGGGAACTATACAATTTTCTCGAATAAAAAAAAAACCTTAGAAAAAAAAAACGTAAAATAATCCTCTAAAATAATGATAAATAAATAAAATAAAATGCGTTTATTTTGGACAACAGAAACTAAAGCCTAGAGTTTTATGGCCTAGCACTAAGCAGCAGAAATATGAAGTCGGTGCGGTGCGAGCGGAATATTCTTTGAATGAAGCACCGACTTCATATTTCTGCTGCTTAGTGCTAGGCCATAAAACTCTAGGCTTTAGATTCTGTTGTCCGAAATAAACGCATTTTATTTTATTTATTTATCATTATTTTAGAGCATTATTTTACGTTTTTTTTAAGGTTTTTTTTGAAGGTGGTTTTACTTTTTTGTTAAAAGATTTTTATTTCACAATTTTACGTTGATTTAACATTTTCAGAATTAGTCTCCAAAACCTAACCGTTAAGGAGCTGTACCTTCCATCATCAGCTCATCATCATGAGATGATGACTACCAGACGCAAATACTTAGTAACCTTAGATAATATATGAAACACATAGTACGTGCCTGTAAAATTTGAGGGTTGCCCTCGATTTCCCTGGGATCCCATCATCAGATCATGACTTGGTGACAATGAGACCACCTCAGGAGTATACCCTTTCGAATAAAAAAAGAATTTTGAAAATCGGTCTACAATTGACTGTGTAATCAATGTACATACATAAAAAAAATAAAAAAAATACAGTGGAACGTAGAACCTCCTCCTTTTGTTGAAGTCGGTTAAAAAGTAGCCTATGTTATTCCTCAATATTCAAACTATCTTCTTACCAAATTTCATCTAGATTGGTGTAGCAGTTTTTCCGTGAAGAGGTAACAAGCAGACAGACAGAGAGACAGTTACTTTCGCATTTATAGTTTTAGTTAGGAAGTTAGAATTAGGATTAGGTTTAGGATAGTACAGTATTAGTAGTTTTGTGGTGTGGTGTTTAGTAAAGAGTTCTTGTATTGTAATGCATTTTTTTTTAGGAATCGCAACCTTTTTGGCTGTTAGTGGCTGAGGGTCGAGCACGACTTTGCGAAAGCTGCGTAACGTTACGGTTATCGTATCGAGATCGAGAAACCTCATGCTTACTAAATTTTAGTTCCACATACGCTGACGGGCGGGCGCTGCTGTTCCAAACATCACACAAACTCGAATTTACTATTCGAATTTACGTGACGCAGCATTCGTAAAGTCGTGCTCGACCCTCTGATTGAAGTGAAGCCCATTGCCCGCGCTGCGGCAATAATAAAACTAGCGGCTGTCAGCTGACCGGCACTTTGCGAATTTCGGATTGTGAGCTCGTTTTTAGAATTTGTGTTTTGCCCTTAGTATAAATTTCACGTTGTAACAAACGTCCGATCGCTTTTGCGTTTAAGTGTCAAATACTATGAGAATAGAGTCAGTTTGTTGTCAATACGTAAATGCCAATAGTAATTGAGACAACGTTAACGCGAACGCAATGGAGTCGTTTTTTGTGTCTAAAAATTTCGGTCGGAGCAGATGTTTGTATGATGAATACGAATGTTTGTTCTCGGGTCTTGGATGTTAAATATGTACATAAGTATGTATTTATCTATATAAGTATGTTTATCCGTTGTCTAGTACCCATAGTACCGGCTTTGCCTAGTTTGGGACTAGGTCAATTGGTGTCAATTTGTCCCATGATATTTATTATTATTACACTAGACTCTAGTGACTGGAGGCTCAAAGTTTTATATGGCCTCTCAAGCAGGGGGTAGTGGGTTCGAGCCCCGGCTCGCACCACTGAGTGTTTCGGAATTTATGTGCGAAATTACGTTTGAAATTTATCAGCTTTTCGGTGAAGGAAAACTTCATGAGAAAGCCTGCAGTCTCCTACGAAGCAATTTAATGGTGATGTGAATGGTGTGTGATGTTCCCAATCTGTGCCCTAAGCACGACTTGTCGAATCCTGCGTCACGTAAAATCGAATAGTAAACTATAACGAGTTTGTATGACGTTTGGAACTAAAATTTAGTATGAGATTTCTCGATATCGATACGATAACCGTAACGTAACGCAGGATTCGACAAGTCGTGCTTAGGGCACTGCACTGGAAGTTTAGCCCAAGCCCTGTCATTCAGAGAGGAGCCCTGTGCCATGCAGTGGTACGTAAAATAAGGCTGGTAATGATGATGATGACTTTGTAGGAACGTAACGAATTTTGACATGAGCGTAGACGTGTGCTGTGGTAGTGTACAGTCAGCAGCAGAAGTAGCAGAAGCGGTCAGAATGATCCAAGCACGGCTCTATTGTTATAGTTATAAGAGCTTGTGTAGATCATTGTGACTGCGCCAAGTACAGAACGATTACTCTAAGTTTACTACTTACAGATGGTTTGCCTTTCTTTTATCTTAAAATTTAATGTCGTACAAATAAAATACTTATTACAAAATCAGCAGCCACATTGACAGATTTTGTAATAAGTATTTTATTTGTACGACATTAAGTTTGAAAATAAATTGAAGGCTAACAATCTGTCAGTGGAACTTAGATACTGTAGCTTACGCGTACTACTACGCAAAAATCTAGATAGCTTTGTTTAAAATCGCATTCCACTATCCATATAGTAGTTTATGCAACTGCTACATAATGAGTGTTTTAAGGCCTAATTATGTGGAGTTGCATACATTACTTTATCTACACACATATTACAAGTACTCTAAATTGGGTTCAGAAGCCGAAGGCATATATCGTACGCATACCTGTCACGAATTTAACTGTTTTTTTTTATCATAGACAAACATACCGAGTTGACGTTTCGTAAGTGGTGGAGGTGGTTGGCGGGGGAGGCGACGATGTACAGCAATTCTGGCCATTTTCTACGGTTTCTAAACGCATTTTAGAGGACTTATGATATGTGTGTAGATAAAAGCTTTTACCGCATATAAGAAATAGTTAAATCATTTATTATGAAGTTTCAATATCAAGCAGCGGCTTCCAACAAATTGTTCTCGTAAAAGAGACGGCCTGTAACACTTTATGACCGACAACGTGTGAGAATATAGACTGTTTGGTGAAGATTCTAGGTTGCATTTAGGTTGACTGAAAGAACAAAGTCAGTCTTGCGTTTTAGGAGTTTGAATACAGACCGTAAGCAAGTTGAAGTTTGAAGTAACGATGACCGTAATGACGTCATTCAAGTTGTATTATTATAATGCTGCAATTCTGTTACATTCAACTGCTAATTTATGAAATGAATAAAAAAAATATTCTGACGAATTGAGAACCTCCTTTTTTAGAACACAAAATTCAAAATTTTATTCAGCAAATAGGCAGTTGAATGCACTTTTACAAGAACATTTTTTTTAGTCTACCAGCGCTTTCGGAAAGACCATGATTGCCAAGAAGAATGCGCCGCAAAAAACTTGGCACAAAGTAATTTTTTCGAAAAACAAGTTACAAATTAGCTCTTACAATATTATACGTAACCACAGATAAATTACACAACGAAACCTCACTATCATTAAAAAATAAAGAGAAAAAAAAATAGGAACAGCAAAACCAGAACACTACTTTACTGGCACGTTTTAATTTTAATTGAGCAGAAGATGTATAGGGTCTCCAGGTCAAATATCTATGAATATTAGAATTACAAAGGGATGTATGTAGTCGGTTGATAATCGAAAAAGAGATTACGTATGCTACAAAACGTATTGAGTGAAAGAGCTTAAAGAACACTAGCTTTTGCCCGCGACTTCGTACGCACATAAACATTACCGTCTGTCATAAATCCCGTTTATTCTCTATCCCGTGGGAATCTCAACAAATCCGTTCTCAGAGCTTGTCTACATCATAAAGGCAACATCTATGCTAAATTTCAGCCTTTTAGGGCAAAGGATTTCGGCTGTGCGTTGTTTGTCAGTCACTCAGTAACGATAAACAGTCATCTCATGACATATCTATGCTCATTTTAGGGTACCGTAGTCAACAAGAGACCCTTATAGTTTTCCCCATGTCCGTCTGTCTGTCTGTCCGCGGCAAAGCTGGTAAATGAAAGCTGTAATTTGCCATTTCCTACAACTAATAGTTGCTCGTAGAAGGCTTTTGTCGTCTCCATGTTCATTATTATGTAATACATACCCTTCGTACACTCACTTTACAATATCCAATACAGGATTTTCCTCACTACATTAAAATTCTTTAGCACAGCATAGAAAATACAGTAAGTTTAAAATAATCTGTAAGTTTTCCTTCATAAAATTTTCATCGGTTCAGGGGGGCTAGCACGCGTGCCATTTTGTCGCTTGTCGCTCAATGCGTCCTTCACTGGTTCCATCACTATGAAAGGGACGCACTGCGCGACAAGCGACAAAATGACGCACCGTGCTACATGTGCAGGTTTTTTTACGATTTAGACTATATTCTTCAGCAAATCAAGCTATTGTTTGTCCTTGATATAAAGATAACCGACATGATGCGTTTAATAAAGACGTAAACTATTGAATCAGGTACGTATTATGTTCATTGCCATAATAAATTCCAATAGGCTGTCATCAAAGTCATCATCATGCTTCTACATATATCTTTCAAATTATATTGACTCAGCTGAAGTTCAATTCAACAATGTTTAATTAACAATCTGGACTTTGAAATATTTACCAAAATTCAGTTACAAAACGTATTATCTGATTTTTAACATCTAGATCTTTGCTCAGTGTCCAAAAAACAGTTATGCATGACAAATGCATGCTATAATGAAGGATATCGCGAATCAAAAATCCGCTTGGATCGCTAGTATATATTATTATAAACTAGCTGTTGCCCGCGACTTCGTCCGCGTAGATTTTGGTTATCGCTATCCCGCGGGAACTATATAATTTTCCCGAATAAAAAGTAGCCCATGTTATTCCTGAATATTAAAACTATCTTCTTGTCAAATTTCATCTAGATTGGTGCAGTGGTTTTCCCGTGAAGAGGTAACAAACAGACAGACAGAGAGACAGAGTTACTTTCGCATTTATAATATTAGTTAGGATTGGATAAATAAATGAATAAATAAATAAAGAAACGTTTATTGTTAAGTGCATCAATATAATAACTAAAGTGAAGCAAAGACCCCCGACATCGTCATTTCAAAGTTCAATATTTCAAAAACGGATGAACCGATTTTAATGACACTTAGCTAGGAACCATCTCGATTAAACTAGCTTTCGTTTAAAAAAAACTGCATCGAAATCGGTCCATCCGCTTGGGAGCTACGATGCCACAGACAGATACACAGACACACATATACACAGAATATGTGTATCTGTGTGTCTGATACTCTTTTTCGTCGGGGTTTAAAAAGTCTCAGGCTCAGCGTGTGCGGTGAGGTGCGTCTTGACACAGCGTACAGCTAGTCCCGGGTGTCAGTAACATAAATTAAATCAAATACTTAGGTTTTTGAAAGATAAAAAAATAATTTATTGAATCAGGCGTTACTTTGCGGAGGTCCATATCTATGAACTAAAAACAATTGCTTTGTTCACCCGTGACCACGCGCGCGGTTTTGTGGTCGCGGGTGAGCAAAGTAATTGTTTTTAGTTCATAGTTACAAAAATATTCCTTAAAAAAAATACATCTACTTAATTAGGTATGTCTGTCATTCTCCACCAATGAGAGACAAGCTACTGGCCTATGATTGGTGGCTCTTCTCTGTCTGTCTGTTTGTTACCTCTTCACAGAAAAACCGCTGCATCAACCTAGATGAAATCTTACTCGTTAATCCTGCCGCTAAGCAGCAGTGCTTGCACTGTTGTGTTCCGGTGTGGAGAGTAAGACAGCCGGTGTAATTACGGGCACAAGAGGCATTTCATCTTAGCCCTCTAGGTTGGCAACGCATCCGCAGGCCTCCGGATCTATGGGCAGTGGTGATCACTTACCATCAGGTGACCCACTTGCTCGCTTGCCTTCCTCGTTGTATAAAAAAAAAATGTGGTAAGAAGATAGTTTGAATATTGAGGAATAACATAGGCTATTTTTTATTCGGGAAAATTGTATAGTTCCCGCGCGATAGCGATAACCGAAATCTACGCGGACGAAGTCGCGGGCAACAGCTAGTAAAGTTATAAAAACATTTTCTTACCTGTTTTTGTACTATCAATGAGCATTCATAAAACTTGTTTCCCTTGCACGTTTTAAATGAAAACGATATTTTATTAATGGAAAACATGCTTTCAATACTTTGTACGCTGTCACCCATTTTAATTATGCGCCAGGTAAAAATTACAAATAGTTCAGTCTGTGGGGATTATAATAAAACCTTGTTCATTTTTAGGGTTCCCGTACCTCAAAAAGAAAAAACTTAACCCTCATAGGATAACTTTGTTGCCCGTCTGTCTGTCAAGACCCTTTTGCTCTGAAACGAGTGGAGGTAGCATGCTGAAATTAATATCAAATACTCAAGCCTACAGTCCCTTGAAGCCGTGAAAAAACCAAACTTCTAAGTCAACGCATTCAAAAGATACAGTAATTAAAAAAGGTTGTTTCCATACCAATTGCCGTACCCTGAAAACCTAAGGGGTACTTCCAGTTGTCCCAGAAACTTGAAATTTGGTACGGAGGTAGCTTTTATAGCACAACCACTTAGAAAGGTCTCAAAATCTTAATTTTTTATGTCTGTCTGTAGATTTCGCAGTCCAATGTTAGTTGACACACTGCGTACATTTTGCTTAAGAGCAGGGCTCTGCTAACACTGGACTTCTTAAAACACTGGGAAAAAGCGTTAAAATCTTTCTACGGAACCCTCGTGCACGAGTCCGACTCGCACTGGGCCGGTTTTTTTAAACGAAAGCTAGTTTTTTAATCGAGATGGTTCTTAGCTAACTTTCATTAAAATCGATTAACCCGTTTTTGAAATATTGAGTTTTGAAATAGCAATGTCGGGGTTTTTCAACTTTTCTAAGTTGGTTAGGTAAGGTTATATAAATAGACTGTACTATCAAGAATCATGTAACTAGAGAACCTAGCTAGAAATATTCTAGAATTTCATTATTCCGCTTTTGATGTATGAAGTTTTTCATACCTTACTTTGATAGGTCTTTAGAATTTATGAACGTCCGATATGAGTTGCAAGGAAGTTCATTCCGTTGCAGAAAATTCCGTTCAGAAACATTTATGAGAGTAGTAGCTGTTACCCGCTACGTAGAATTCGGTTATCGTTATCCCGCGGGAACTGTAAAATTTTCGGGGATGAAAGATAGCCTATGTTTTAATCTAGGGTATAAGCTATCCCTATTCCAAATTTCATCCAAATCCGTTTAGCCGGTTCAACGTGTTGAAGTAACAAACATAATCACTCACTCACAAACTTTCGCATTTATAATATTAATAGCATTTTGAAGAGTTCTGTACCTAATTGAGAATGGAAAACTATTATTGTACAACTTATTTCATTAGAAAACCGAGGGTTTCGGGTAATCAATAATATTTGTGCTTACGTAATCAATAATATTTGTGTTTACAAACAGTTCGTTCAATGTAGGATAGACGGACAGACGGACAGCCCCATCTAATGTCCTATAGTGGAACTAATGTATTTTTTAATGATTTTTATCTACACACATATCATAAGTCCTCTATAGTGCGTTCAGAAACCGTAGAAAATGACCAGCATTGCAGCACGACGACGACTTCGCCGCCAGCCCCAGCACCACCACCACCCCCGCAGTAAAGTAATAGTCATTACGACATCGAATTCGATATCGTAATGACTTTTCGATATCGAATTCAATGTTTCAAATTTGAAAACCAACGTAATTTACAATCATAGTGAAATAAACCGGATCACTCACCTATATAAGTCGAGTTCAGTCCGACATGTATAAATAATAATGTGATATATATGTTTTTTTCACAATAAAAAAACAGCTCAGCTCGGTATGTTTGTCTATGATTTAAAAAAACCAGTCAAATTCGTGACAGGTATGGGTATGATATATGCCTTCGGCTTCTGAACTCATCTTAGAGTACTTATAATATGTGTGTAGATAAAGTAATCTATGCAACTACACATAATTAGGCCTTAGAACACTAGTGTGATCCTATTATGAAACTCACCTTCGCCTCGTTTCATAAAAACACACTCGTGTTTTAAGGACCCTCATTATGTAGCAGTTGCATAAACTACTATTAAATAACCGTGCTAGGTTGGCTGCAGCAGAGCACTGCTCCTAAGCAAAATGTACGCAAGAAGAGGTCATTTTCAAAGACATACAGACAGACAAAAAATTGAGATTTTCAGTTTTATTGCATAGAGCTACCTTCATACCAAAATTCAAGTTTCTAAGACAAAGACTAAGACAAAGGACGTACCTACCTCTACCTACCCTATACCTACCCTATACCTGCCCTATACCTACCCTATACCTATCCTATACCTACCCTATACCTGCCCTATACCTACCCTATACCTACCCTATACCTACCCTATACCTACCCTATACCTGCCCTATACCTACCCTAAACCTACCCTATACCTACCCTACACCTTTTTTAATGACTGTGTATCTTTTCATTACGTTGACTTAGAAGTTTGATTTTTTCACAGCTTCAAGGGACTGTAACGAGTACATTTGGTATTAATTTTTGCTTGCTACCTCCTCGCGTTTTAGAGAAAAAAGGTCTTGACAGGCAGACAGACGGACAACAAAGTGATCCTGTAAGGGTTCAGGTTTTCCTATTGAGACTGCTTATATTTTAGTTAAATTAACTATGAGTTAGTCTGAAACATGTCTGGCTAAACTCGACTTGTATACGTGAGTGATCCGTTTTATTTCACTATGATGTGTCTCACGGTAGTTTCATGTTAAAAGGGGCTTTGAACATGGTTCTCAAGTAAAGACAGGGGTAAAAACTATAGTACAACGTTGATACACTACACGGACCCAGACCGACTGACCTGCCTCCGAAAGCAAAGACTAGGCCGAGCACGAGGTTTCGAATCCTGCGTAAACGTTAAGTTATCGTATCGAAATCGAGAAATCTCATACTAAATTTTAGTTCCAAATACGCTCACGGGCGGGCGCTGTTCCAAACGTCATACAAATTTCTCGATAACGTTTACTACTCGATTACATTACCCAGGTTTCGAATGTTCGTACCCGGGCCTCCGCATCATAATGCAGCCTATCTCTACAGTAACGCATCTGTATACTCCGCTATAACCAAGCTTTAGCTATGCGCACGTTAAACCTAACAAAATGTCTTCTTTCAAGTAAGGTCGGATCTCTTTTGTTTAACAGTGCAAAAACAATGAAAACATTCCTCTCAATTATTTTTCCATCCATACCGGGACAGATGCAGGGAGGGGAGGGTAGGGTTGGCATGTCCACTCGATTTATGGGTTGTTTTGCCATGCTGACGGCTGCTCTAGCTTACACGCGGGACCAATTTAAACGTCCTAGTTGTGTAGATCGGTTGAAAGTTTTTGTTGAGTCTCTTTTGCACAGTAAGCGACGCGCGGAAGTGGGCGCGTGATCCTAAAGAGCTGTTTCGTGAATATTTGAAAAAGTTTGTGTAGAAAGAAATAAAGATGCTTATAAACCAATTTGACACATACGAAAACCCGGCCAAGTGCTAGTCGGACAGCGCACCGAGGGTTCCGTACATAACCAAATTTCAAGTTTCTAGGCGTTGCTTACGAAAGTAAGTCTTTGGCTTGTGCCAGTTGTGATCACTTACCATCAGGTGACCCACTTGCTCGTTTGCCTTGTTTATAAAAAAACCCCGATACTTATGAATAAACTACCGTCTATTAATTACACACACACGTAGCACAATAAATCTATACATATAAATTCTATACTGTGACTGACTGACTGACTAACAGACAACGCACAGGCTAAACTACTGGATCTAGAGTCCTGAAATTTGGCACGTGGGCAAAGCCGCGGGGTATAAGCTAGTAATTTGATAAAAAATATATATGATTTTTTGTAGTGTTTTTTAATCGCATTTTTATTCCTTTATTTTGTCTTTTAGTGCATGTCGGTCAAGCGCAAGGGTCCCGCACAAAAGCGTATATTTATTCAGAGCGGTAAATCAGCGGCGGCATGCGGCCTATTTAGTTGCGCGGTTTGCCCACTCCTGGGCTCGGTTGGGGACTGGGTCATCACTTTGGTCGCTGTGGAGGGAATAAACTTAATTACTTTTAGATCCAATAATTACTTTAACGGCGCAAACGATGGGCCTCATAATGAAGCTCAAAGTCGCGAGGGCGATGGAGAGGGCTATGCTCGGGGTTTCTCTGCGGGTAGAATCAGAAATGATATCCGCAGTAGAACTAAGGTTACCGACATAGCCTGAAGAATTGCGAATCTTAAGTGGCAGTGGGCGGGGAGGGTTAGAAGGTTCTAGAATGGTGTCCACGGACCGGGAGACGAGCTTGCAGTGGGTCTCCAACAAGATGGAGCGACGACCTGGTAAAGATCGCGGGACCGCGGAAGATGCGGAAAGCTCAAGACCGATCTGAGTGGAGAGCCTTGGGGGAGGCCTATGTCCAGCAGTGGACGTCTCTCATTAAGAGTGGATGAATTACTTTGCGTGTTGGTTGACTTGGAGATTACCAAAATGCTCATCGCCAGACTTCGGGTCACTGTCTACCACCTGTCAACATACAGGCCAGGTCAGTTCTCCGTATCCATTGGAATAGTTACAGATAAATTGTAAATGTGCTCTTGAGGGAGACGCGGCTTGGCAAACGTAGTGTAGGACGCCGTCTGGCCAGGTGGCGTGACGATCTGCGAAAGGCTGCAGGCAGATGCTGGATGCGGCAAGCTGGAGACAGAGCGCTATGGCGCTCATTAGGCTGATGACAACAATGTCAGTGAAATGGTACCCGTACCCCAGTGATCAGTACCCTTACAACCTTTCTGAACCTTAACCAAAACTTAAACCAAAAGTTAGTATTTTAACGGCTGCATCGCGTGCCCCAAATACATTTCGGCACTTCATCGATCCGAACGTGATTGGAATAACATAACTTTTTGAAGTTCGCATGCCATAACGCCATTTTCTATTCAAAGAGAAGAGGCTTGCAAAGCCGAAATAACTTCTCATCGATTTAGGACAAATGGCAAAGTCAATTCAATATGAATAGTGATTGAGCGTATCGTGCCTAATATTTATGATGTTGTTTTTGAAATATTCAACTAGATGATGATGATTGGGAGACCTCTAGACGAACTAAAGTTACCGATGTAGTTCAGCAAATTGCACATTTTAAGTGGCAGTGGGCGGGGCACATTGCTCGTAGAACTGAGTGGGCGTAGGGGCCGTAAGGTTCGAGTGGCGACCACTTTTCTGAAAGGGAAGTGTTGGTGGCCTCCCGCAATGTGGACGGATGATCTGGTAAAGATCGCGGGAAACCATTGGCTGCGGTCAGCACAGGACCTATCGTCGTGGAGATAGTTGGGGAAGGTTCAGGTAGTGCTTGTCTTCCGGCTGATAATATGATTATGTCAGAGCTCGGACATGTCATAGCAAAAACAGATATGGAAATAGAACAATACTCAATAGAGTCGATACTTAAGATTATAATTATCTAAAGAGGATATTATCGTAATTTAACATTAAACCTCATTTAGTTGCATATCTGTCATGGTTTTGTCAAAGTCGCATTCTTGAAACAGTTTTGTGGTGACAATTTAAACTAATAAAATTATTTACTTACTTATGGTTATTTCTAAATATTTCAAATATGGTGAAAATAAAAACGATTAATAAGTGGATTGAGAACTACCCCGAACTCTATTATAATTCAATTAAAAAACATAATTAAACAATACTGTACATAATGCGACTCTATTAATCTTGTTCTATTGCCGTGTTGCAATTATTTTGCTATGACCTGTCCGAGCTCTGATTATGATGATGATGAAACTTGGAATAGTTCTAGGTGATTCATCAAATGAGCCGAAAGACGTCGACTGCCGGACATAGGCCTCCCCCGAGGCTCTCCACTCAGATCGGTCTTGTGCTTTCCGCATCTACCGCGGTCCCGCGATCTTTACCAGGTCGTCGCTCCATCTTGTTGGAGACCCACCGCAAGCTCGTCTCCCGGTCCGTGGACGCCATTCTAGAACCTTCTAACCCCATCGGCCATCAGTTCTGCGAGTAATGCGCCCCGCCCAAGGCCACTTAAGTTTCGCAATTCTTTGGGCTATGTCGGTAACTTTAGTTCTACTGCGGATATCATCATTTCTGATTCTGTCCCGCAGAGAATCCCCGAGCATGCCTTCTCCATAGCCCTCTGAGCTTCCTAATGAGGCCCATCGTTAGTGCCCACGTCTCAGATCCGTAAGTCATCACTGGCAACACACACTAGTCAAAGACTTTTGTCTTCAAACACTGGGGTAATTTGGACGAAATTTGGTATTAGGTGATTAGATAAGATTAAGGTGCAAGTTCTGACACAAGAAAAGTGTTCGAAAGCATTCGTTTTAACATCTCAATGTTATGGGCAAAATTGCAGCGCTTACAAACCAACTGTTTTCATAGTAAATATTTGATAAGTACTTTTAACCGTTAGATTATAATTAAGTCGTAACATATCACTCTATCTACGTCAGGCGATTTGTACACTTTTCAACTCTGCAGCTGTACAAACAGTCGGAAGGCCACTCAACATAATATTGACATAGATATTTTCTCAATAACATTCAGTTTGAACTTGTAGTTTAAGAACTCCGTCAAAGTTCCTTAATTTTGTCACTCACTCACTGACTGACTGACTGCTCATCATAATTCTAAGATGGTTCTAGCAGACCCACATGCTTCAAATTTTAAATGTAAAATAATTACTTTTTAGATAAAATCTTAAGATAACGCAAATTTAATCCCGTTTCAGAGATATGCAAATTGCATACAAATACATGAGATACAAAGTTATTTTTTGAAGTTCCAGCAAACAAGCAACAGTGCACTATAAATACCTAAATTATGAGTACCTACAGATATAAATACTCACCGCAAAATTCAGAACGCTAAAAAATAAATCCCAATCATTGTCATTCAGTATTGTCCAATAAAAACTATGTTGATGTCGATCACCTGTTGAACGGCCATTAGTGCCGCCACAGATTTATGCAAATACCCGACAATCACATACAAATTGAAGTGACTTTTACGACACGACACACGCCACACTAATTCCGCCATGTTTCATTTGGATGACATCTATTCGTGTGAGTTTTGGGAATAATGTTATTGCCATTGCACAGTTAAGTTAAGTCAGGAATTAACCCAAGTAAAAGCGCTCAGATGAGTATTTAACAAGGTACAGAGAAAAACTTTAAAATAAAACCAAAGTTCCATAAAATAAAAATTACAAAACAAACGTTTCTTAAAACGGTTTATTTAAAAAATTCGAACTAAAACAAAACCAAACTTATATGTTTTTCTTTTTCTTACGTAATAATGTTTAAATTAAAAATTGCACAATCTCCGTCATTAAAAAACTAAAAAGCAGAATAAAATCTGTGCCTCAGCCGTACCTACCCACACTTTTGCATTTGTAGGCCCTTCGTTGGTACGGCGCCCGACTGCGCAAAAGTTAACACAATTCCTAATTAAAATGACCAGACCCAGATTTTTTTTTACCTTTTTTTATTGTTTTACTTGAAATTGATAAACAGACAGACAGACGAATGGACAACACGAGAATTTTATACGGGTTACATTTTTTTCCTTTGACGGTTTCCGAAAACCGGTTTTTTTTTAAATTATATGTGCAAATAACTTATTTGGACAAAGAAAATAATTATCATCCTATTGGCGTCTTCACGTGGTGAACATTGTGTTGTTTTTATCTCACATCGCAACTTAGGTTACATTTATTAGCCTGAAACTATCGATGCCTGAAACTGAACGTCCTGTGTAAATAAAACCTACCAAACCTGATACTGAACGTCCTGTGTAAATAAAACCTACCAAACCTGATACTGAACGTCCTGTGTAAATAAAACCTACCAAACCTGATACTGAACGTCCTGTGTAAATAAAACCTACCAAACCTGATACTGAACGTCCTGTGTAAATAAAACCTACCAAACCTGATACTGAACGTCCTGTGTAAATAAAACCTACCAAACCTGATACTGAACGTCCTGTGTAAATAAAACCTACCAAACCTGATACTGAACGTCCTGTGTAAATAAAACCTACCAAACCTGATACTGAACGTCCTGTGTAAATAAAACCTACCAAACCTGATACTGAACGTCCTGTGTAAATAAAACCTACCAAACCTGATACTGAACGTCCTGTGTAAATAAAACCTACCAAACCTGATACTGAAAGCAAATGAGACCCGTAGTTATGAACAGAGCTTATTTATTAAGGCTGTCAGGTTAAAGAATGCACGATTTATTATTTATTAATTACCAATTTAGGAAAGTCGAAAAACCCCCGACTTTCACCCATGTTCAATAACCCAAAAACGGCTGAGACGTTTTTATATAAATCGATCATATAACGCAATAACACATAATAATGTATAATGTATAATAACAATAACCAACTTAGAAAAGTTAAAAACCCCCGACATTGTCATTTCAAAGTTCAATATTACAAAAACGAATTAACCGATTTTAATGAAACTTAGCTAAGAACCATCTCAATTAAAATAGCTTTCCATTAGCATCAAAATTGGTTCTTCCGTTTGGGAGCTATGATGCCACAGACAGATACACAGTTACACAGGTCAAACTTATAACACCTCTTTTTTTTCGTCGGGGGTTAAAAAGTCGCTTTTAAAAAACAGCGAAAACAGAGTACCAAAAGGTCCGTCCACACGCTATCTATTTAATTATCATGACATAAGACATGTCAATGGTCAGAGATTATTATTTCCTTATGCAGAGCGTACTGCTTAGTGTTTCAACATCTTGCACTATAGCCTTGCCATACTTTGAAGCCTACCTACTTACTCACTTTTTAACCGACTTCAAAAAAAGGAGGAGGTTCTACGTTCCACTGTATGTTTTTTTTTTATGTATGTTCATCGATTACTCCGTCAATTGTAGACCGATTTTCAATTTTTTTTTCTCGAAAGGGTATACTCCTGAGGTGGTCCCATTGTCACCAAGTCATGATCTGATGATGGGATCCCAGGGAAATCGAGGGCAACCCTCAAATTTTACAGGCACGTACTATGTGTTTCATATATTTTCTAAGGTTATTCAAGTATTTGCGTCTGGTAGTCATCATCTTATGTTGATGAGCTGATGATGGAAGGTACAACTCCTTAACGGTTAGGAGTTGGAGGATAATTCTGAAAATGTCAAATCAACGTAAAATTGTGAAATAAAAATCTTTTAACGAAAAAGTAAAACCGCTTTCCAAAAAAAACCTTCGAAAAAAAACGTAAAATAATCCTCTAAAATAATGATAAATAAATGAAATAAAATAAAATGCGTTTATTTCGGACAACAGAAGTGCTTCATTCAAAGAATATTCCGCTGGCACCGCACCGACTTCATATTTCTGCTGCTTAGTGCTAGGCCATAAAACTTTAGGCTTTAGTTTCTGTTGTCCGAAACAAACGCATTTTATTTTATTTTATTTATTTATCATTATTTTAGAGGATCATTTTACGTTTTTTTTCCAAGGTTTTTTTTTGAAGGCGGTTTTACTTTTTTGTTAAAAGATTTTGCTTCCACCGCTCGCCTACAATGCCCTGTCCACGATGTATTTCAGAAGGTGTCCCGTACGGGCCAAACTAAGGGCCAGTTTCCGCGGGTCTGCTTACCAGCAGCATCTCGCCCGACTTCCCCGAGCACCCGGCGTCCAGTTTGCCCGAGCGGCTCAAGATAAGCCCTAAATTCTATTTCCAAATTTACCGTAACATTAATAAACGTGATCAGCCAAACGCACCGACCACCGAACCCTAAATTATATTAAGTACTTTCCACTGTTTCCTCATTTGTGTAACTGAGGGGGTAGATCTACCCACCTCTTTCATTCTTACTTCTAGTGTGTGTATGTGTAATTGTGTATGACAATCTATTCGGGCTGCTCCAGAATAAGTGGTCTGTAATTTTCTAACTTACGGTATTTTATTTCTTTCCTTTTAATTAATTACCACTCGAAAAATCATCATTTTATTTCGTAATTTTTTTCGGCAGTACAGATAGTTTAAAGAAAAAAAAGAAGTTTGACAAAATAAACGGCGTTAAAAAAGTAGATAGATAACTTTAATCATCACAAACATACGAGGGCTGTTTGATAAGTACCCGTTTTCTAAATATATTAATATCACTTGCCGCAAATAAGTATACCATCTTTTTAAGACTTTTTTCAGAGGCGGGATAATTTAAAAAAAAATGGCATTCTTTTGTTTTTTTTCTCATTTGACAACGATTCAGTGAAGCCGTGAACTTAAAATTGTTAAAATGGAGAAAGAACAGTATCGGTCTGTAATTAGATTCTTATTTTTGGAAGGAAAAACATGTGATGAAATAAAAGTAAGAATGCAAGCGGTTTACCCTTCTATGACAACCGTCAGATATTGGTATAACGAGTTTAAGCGGGGGAGAACAACCGTCTTTGATGAGGATCGCCCAGGCCGGCCAGTTGAGGTGACTACAGACGATATGGTTAAGAAAATTGAAAATATCGTTTTAGCTGACCGCCGAATTAAACTTCGAGAAATCGTTGATGCTGTAAACGTTTCAATCGAGAGGGTACAACACATATTAGAAGAAAAATTGGGTATGAAGAAAGTATCGGCGAGGTGGGTGCCGCGTTTACTCACGGAGGAGCAAAAACGGAACCGACTGACTACTTCGGAGCAGTGTTTGGCCGTGTTCAAACATAACCCGAAGGAATTTCTGCGTCGTTTCGTGACCGTGGACGAAACGTGGGTCCACCACTACACCCCGGAAATGAAAGAGCAGTCGAAGCAGTGGATTTTACCGGGTGAACCTGCTCCAAAGAAAGCAAAAACCGTCCCTTCGGCTGGAAAGGTCATGGCGACCGTTTTTTGGTATTCGCAGGGTATTATACATATTGACTATTTAGAAAAGGGAAAAACAATAACAGGGCAGTACTATGCCAATTTATTGGATGAATTTGACGCCGTGTTGAAGGACAAACGACCCCATTTAAAAAAGAAAAAAGTACTGTTTCATCACGACAACGCCCCGGCTCATTCGTCCAGAGTTGTGACGGCTAAATTAGCACAGTTACGCTACGAACTATTGTCTCACCCCCCGTATTCTCCAGATTTGGCCCCATGCGATTTATTTTTGTTTCCTAACCTAAAAAAATGGTTCGGTGGCAAGCGATTTGGATCAAATGACGAAGTCATTGCCGCCACAGAGGCCCATTTTAATGGCTTTTCAAAATCATACTTTTCGGGTGGTTTATTGAAGCTTGAGTATAGGTGGAACAAATGTATAGAGTTAAAAGGTGACTACGTAGTAAAATAAATGCACATATACAAAAAAAAATGGTTTTTTTTTTCCATAAACGGGTACTTATCAAACAGCCCTCGTACATGGCTTAAAATAACAGTGATAGATTAACAAAAACAGGCAAAAATAGCAAAATATGTATCAATATTCCAACAAATGTAATGGAAAACTGGTTTAATAAGTAAGAGCGGTAATTCATAGATTATTTAAATAAATTTTCAATGACACTTGACAAAAGTAGAGTCGAGGAAATTAATTCCTGTCCCACCATAGAATACTTTCATAGTAAACGTCATAACGATTTTCCTTGTCAAACTATGCGATGTCACTATGACGTTTACTGTGAAAAGGTTCCATGGTGGGTAAGGAATTAATTTCCTCGACCGTACCTATAAATAAAATGTACGACAAAAAAGCATTTGGCAGTAATTGTGAGGATACCTCGATACAATTTGACTTTAAATATTTGTTTTATAAAATTAACGTTTCAAATTTAGATTTTGATTTATGCTCCACTTCGAACACAGCGATCCTGATTTCTGATTGTGTACCTAACTATTTTTTTTAATGAAGTTGTTTTTTTTGTTAGCTTATGGTCTAAACTCTTTGGTTTTTCAGCTTATGGGATTCATGTTTTTTGGTCTCTTTGTGTCGTTGTCAAGGATGATAAAACCAAGAGGCCTGCCAATGGCTATACAATGTCGCGTTCCTGTAAAATAATGAGCCTGCTGTAGCTAGTTTCACTACAGAGAGGTCTCTGTACCATTATTTTGTATGACACTTAGACCTCTGGCTAACACAATAGCGCCATCTATGAACTGAAAGAAAAAACGAATTTAAATGGCGCTATTGTGTTACTCTGGTTAAATGTCATACATACAATACATACAAATGTCATACCAAATTAATGGTACAGAGACCCCTCCGTAGTAAAACTAGCAACAGCAGGCTTATTATTTCAAAGGAACGCGACATCATGGCAGGTGTCAAACCACGGGATTCGTGCAGGGATCTATTTAAAACATTTGGAATATTGACGCACTACTCTCAATATGTGTACGACATTTTAATGTTAACTCGACGTAACATGAATTCATTTAAACGCGTCAATATTCCGGGTAGAATAACCCGTCAGACCGGGCGATTGCAAGCGGTGCCACGGCGGTTGGCGCTGCTCGACAAAAACCCGCGCGTCATTGGCCCTAGACTGTACGAAAAACTACCCGCTGACCTAAAAAACGAATCTTCGGATAAAACGTTTGGACGCCAACTAAAAAAACTTTTTTTTAAATAAATCGCTGTATTCTGTGAAAGAGTACAGCGAAACTATTTGACATTGAAATGTGTTTTTTTGTTTTTTTTTTTTTTTGTTTTTTTCTGTACCATAGTTTGTACCTTTGTTTTAGTATAATTATAATTATTGAAATTCTCACATTCTGTTACTTAATATTATTATTATTCCGTATATTTATTACAATCTTAGGCTAGGTTTTCACAATATTCATATAAAAAGTAATAAAACAATATTAATACAAAATATAAAAACCTAACCTAGGGTGCCACCGGCAGCGAGGCGGGGCCTAAGCTACCGGTGGTCAGGGCGACAGAGAGAGGAACCTCCTGACTATCCGAGCCGTGTCCAGGAGTACCGCCTTCTGTATCTGACCCTTGACCCAACCATCTAGCGAGAGCCTTTTAAGGTGATGGTCAAGGCTCTTCGCTATTAGACCGTTCGCCGAAACGACGATCGGGACAGTGATCGTCGAATCAACAGGCCACATGGCGGTAACCTCGTGAGCCAAGTCAAGGTACTTGCTGACTTTGTCCTTCTCGGCCTTCACGAGGTTCACGTCATGGGGGATCGTGATGTCGACGAGCACTGCCTGGCGCTTCGATCGATCTATCAGCACGATATCAGGTTTATTGGCGACAATAGTCCTGTCCGTGATGATAGATCGATCCCAGTAGAGCGTGACACGACCATTTTCAAGAACTGGTGCAGGTGTGTACTTATAGTACGGCACTTCGAAGTCCACAAGACCGAATGAAAGAGCAAGTTGCTGGTGAATAATCCTGGCTACAAGGTTATGTCTGTGCAAGTACTCGCCGTTAGCAAGACTAGAACAACCAGAGATAATATGCCTGAGTGACTCCCCGGGACGGCGGCATGCCCGACAGATGTCGACCGTACCGTCCTTCAGGATATACCTGCGGTAGTTATTAGTCATGATAACTTCGTCCGCAATTGCACAGGCAAAACCTTCGGTTTCCCCGAAGAGGTCCCCGAAGCGTAGCCAGTTCACCGACGCGAGTAGGTCTACATCGGGCCCCATGAGGGCCTTATAGAACCTCCCGTGTAGCTCCTTACTCTCCCATTCAGTCTTGCGGTCCTCGGTGCTCCATACCTTAGGTCTGCGCCAGTTCTCTTTTGCCAAGGATTGAAAGAGTGAAGGATTTGTCCACCGCCACTACATCGCGATGCATCCCACACTCGTTGTTCAGGAAAAATTCCCTAAGACTGCACACCTCACGGTTGTGGAGGTCCTGGGCATTTAAAAAACCACGACCTCCACATTTCCGTGGAATGTACAGTCTCATAACAGAGCGCGGGTGTAGCATGCGATGCGCAGTGAGCAATGAACGAACCCTTCGATCCAGGGCATTCAGCTCAGTCTGATTCCATCTTAGTATGCCAAAGGAGTATATGAGCAGGGGCATCACCCAGGCGTTGAAGGCGCGCACCTTGTTGCCACCCGACAAAAGACTATTGAGTACTTTTGCCAGGCGGCCAAAGAATCGCTCCCTCACCGTCTGTTTGATATCCCTACCTTCAATACCCAAGGACTGTGACATACCAAGATATTTATAGGTTTCAGTTTCGGAGATAGATCTGAGGGACATTGTCTCAGAAAGTTGTAAATTCGGTGAATTTACAACTTTCCCCGCTGTACATGTATGACTGCACACTTGTCTACACCAAATTCCATTTTGATGGCATTACTGAAGACTTCTGTTGTTTTCAGTAACTCCAACAAGTTCTGGTTGTTTGGTGCAAATAGCTTGAGGTCATCCATATAAAGCAGATGGGAGATGACCTCACCCCATCTCCGGAGCCGGCAACCTAGTCCTGAATCCGTCAGCAGAGTACTGAGCGGATTCAGTGCTAGGCAGAACCATAATGGACTTAGACTGTCACCCTGGAAGATCCCTCGTTCAATCCTTATGGAGTCCTGCGGACCAGAGGGGCCATCGCTACCTCCCGGTTGACGAAGGACTGTGGTCCACTGCCCCATGCACGTGCTTAAGAAGGATCTTAAAGTTGCATCAACTTTATACAGCTCTAAGATCCTCCTCAGCCATGAATGAGGCACCGAATCATAGGCCTTCTTGTAGTCAATCCAGGCAGCAGAGAGGGTCCCTCTATTCTGCCGGATTCGTTGGCAAATGGTCATGTCTATGAGGAGGAGCTCTTTAGTACCACGGGACCCAACCCTGCATCCATTTTGAGCGGGGGCCAAGATGTTGTTTGCAACGATGTGCGCGTTAATTTTTGCTCTCAAAATGGATGTAAGGAGTTTGTACAGTGTGGGCAAACACGTGATGGGTCTGTAGTTTTTCGCTTCCGTGGTACTACCGGACTTATAGAGCAGGAAAGTGATACCAGTTGTTAAAAGAAGTGGCAGGGAACCGAGCTCGAGGGCTTGCTGGAACTGCGTTGCCAAACGTTTGTGTGAACATCGAAACCACTTCAGCCAGAAGTTGTGCAATCCATCCGGACCAGGACTTTTCCAGTTCTGGGCCGTCCGGATAGCACAACTAACGTCCTCGGGGACGCTAACTTAATGCTAACTTAAAAAATGTTTTTGTAATTCTCTAAAAATTAAGTGCTAATTTATTCACTGTATCCTGTATCAACGTCAGGCGGTATGTTATACACAGCTGTACAAATTGTCAGAATGCCACTCAACAGTATACGCCCAATCGTCTTGTGTTATTCAATTATATTGTAAAGATACTTTTTATGCTCACAAGACGATCGAAAAACATGTTCCGAACATTTTGACAATTCGACGGTCCCCACGAATAACCGTGTAAGAGCTATTACACATTTCTGTTTATCGCATAATATCGTTCTTTTATTTATAACGCACGTCCTAATTTTTTTCCTTGCGAAAATAATGATAAATAACCTATTTTAAATTAACTTCAATGTTTGTTCTACGGAAAACACAAATGCGGAATACGCAGGAAAAAAATACCAAACCACCAGTACACACATTACCTCGTCTATTTTGAACAATAAGAACGCGTGTCATCATACGGAGCATCCTACGGCTAGTGCAAACTACTTTGCACGTTTATTCGTGTAATTTGTTCTAATGAAAGTTGTCGTATTGTCTCATATAATATGCAAGCAAATCGAATTGCTTGTGTAATAGCCTATTATTGTTCCCTTTATGAAGTTTTACATTAGTGTATTGATCTAATACCTAGTCGAGCGCTTATCGTTATAACACGAATAACAGTGTAAAGTTCTTTAGTATTATATTTACAAATAAAATTTGACAAGAATAAAGGAATAATATGATTTTCTCACATTTTCTCAAAACCCCAAATTACGTATTTTTTATTTAGGGCATAAATACATTTGATTAATAAGTTCCATTGTTTTCTGTATACGTTGTTTTAAATTTAATCTATCAGGTGAAGAACGATTCAACTTTTTTCGTATTTTATTTTTCCTGTAAAGTTGGTGTTTTGATAATACACGTTTATTCGCGGGACCGTCGAATTGCGCGCAAGTATGGACCTTATTTGAGATAGGCTGAGGCCAAAGAGACTTACTGAACTGTAGCCTTTTCTGCGCTTCATTTTCGGGGTGCTTATGACATAATATCTATCTAATGAAAATAATCGATTTATTGATTATTTTTGTTTTTATTTTTATGAACATTCATAGAATGAAATTCAACATACAATGACAATGCAAAGAAAAATCCTTTAAGCAGATCTTCCAAATAAAAATATGACACCAAGGCATTGAAAAATTCGTTAGGTACACCAACGTTAAGTATAGCTTAATTGGTGGAGCGTGGTACGGATTACCGAGGTTGCTGGTTCAAGTCCAGCTGCTTAACGGATTTTTCTTTGCATTGTCATTGTATGTTGATAATATCTATCTCTTTTTAACCGACTTCAAAAACTACTCGAAGACGGCTGGACCGATTTCAAAATCTTTTTTAGTTTGAAAGGGTATACTTTCTGGCTAGTCCCATTGTCACCAAGTCAGGATCTGATGATGGGATTCCAGGGAAATCAAGGACAACTCTCAAATTTTATAGGCACGTATCATGACGTGACATGTGTTATGTGTTACATAATGTTTTCGAAAGCTATTCAAGTACTTGCGTCTGGCAGTCGCCATCTCGTGTTGATGAGGTGATGCTGGAAGGTACAACTCCTTAACGGTTAAACAAAAACAAACTAACCTCTGAATTTGTTGGTCTTTTAACCCCGAATCAAAATGAGGGGTGTCATAAGTTTGACCACTATGTGTGTCTGCGAGTCTGTCTGTGGCACCGTAGCTTTTTAACGGTTAAACCGATTTGAATGCGGATTTTTATTTGAAAGTAGGTTGTGCTCCTCTTTTCCTCAATTTTAAGTCTAACGCAGTAACATTAATTGAGCTATAACTGATATTTGCCACTGCCATACTTATATTTTAGTACATTGTAAAAAAATTACAACATGAACCTCGCCAAGTACAGCTTTTAGTACTAGTTTGACATTTATTTTAACCTCACGCTACACTAGCGCCTCTAGCGGCGAATTCATGCTCTCATTACACATGAAACAGACGATGAACTTCACGTTCGAATTTCAAAAACTCTTTAAACAGTAGCGTGGAGAAACCGCTTTTGCACGCATATTTTGAAAATGAGAACTATTCCGAGCGAGTGAGGTGAAAAATGTATTTTTTAAAGTCATTATACGCGTTTTCATTCGTTCTAGTTGGTTTTGTTCTGAAGAAGGTACAGTTTCATTAAAAGACACACCAAGTTTCATTGACCTTTTCTTCAGCGGGAATTTCATCCAGTAAATATCGGGAACTAAGCCTGCGTTTCACTTCCTAGGTTTATAATAGTCACAAAATTAAAAGTTATTATGCAAAGTAAACTTAACACGAACATTAATGAACAACCTCACAGCGGTGTAATTAGCAGGGAACGCTAATCGCCTCGTGAAGAATATTAAGACAAATATGCCGACAGCAATAACCCTGATATATGACTCGGCTTTCGCAGATTAAATTTATCTACCCGGCTCTCCTTACGGTTAAGTGAAAACATTTTCTCTCGTGCTTGTATCGGATTACTCGGCGAATTATGGTGGAAGTAGTGACGAATCTGAAGTTTTTTTTTATCCACGACGCAAGATATGTGTTTTAAGTTTGACAAGGTATCTGTGTGTTCTGTACAAATCTGTGCTCTGTGTGCCACAGACAAATAGACGTACAGATTTGTACATAATTTTTAACAGAGAGCTGCTTTAATCGCAATGGTTCTAGGCAAAGTTAAGTCAAAATCCGGCTATCTGTTTTTTTTTCTTTATTAGGGGAAAAAAACGGATACAGACACAATTATATAACAAGTTGGGCATAATCGAGTATGTATAGTCTATTCCCTAAACCAATTCGTTCAAACACACGACTGTTACCAGACGCAGTAGAACTAAGGTTACCGCCATAGCCCAAAGAATTGCGAAACTTAAGTGACAGGGGGTGAGGTACATTGCCCGCGATGGGGTCAGAATGTTCTTGAGTGTCGTGCGTGGACCGGGAGACGAGCTGTCGGTAGGCCTCCAACAAGGCGACAACCTGGTATAGATCGCGGGACCGCGGTGGATGCGGAAAGCACAAGACCGGTCTGAGTGGAGAGCCTTGGGGGACGCCTCTATATCCAGCAGTGGACGTCTTTCAGCTGACAATGATGATGATGACACGATTGTTTCGATGTTTTTACTTTTCACCTCTGCTATATTTGGCTCAACCAAAGAGATTCAACATTAGTAGTAGGTATAGAGCGGTCATTGGCAACGAAATCATAATCCATGACTTTGTACCGCTTCGGTACTAAGTCATTCAGTAAGGGTATTAATGCTACTCGAAGGCAATGTGGCGATACTGACACTAGTTTAGGTTAAATATTTCTCTATACATACTAATAAATACTAAATACTAAAAAAAAAAAGTTTAGCCTAAAAATACCCATCTACTTACCAAGAATGTACGGCATCACCTGCATGTTTGAGTCGTTTCTTCTTCTTATAGTGCCACTTCATCACTAAAGGTTGGCAGTCAGCCCTTTTAAACTGAGCCGTTTATATACAATCGAACCCCACAAGCTGGCCAACTGCTAATATGGTTGGTCAAGTCGCATCATTATCAAATTGACCATATTGCATATCGAAGTTCAGTATCCCAAAAACGGCTTAGCCAATTATACATGAATCGATCGTACAACGCAACAGATAATAATGTATAATGCGTAATAATAAAAATAAACAAAGTAACGAAAAATTCGATTTTAACGAAAAATTCGATTTTAAAAAGCAGCAAAAACATAGTAACAAAGGGCCCGTCCATACAAGTCTATCCTAACTCCTATAACTAATATTATAAATGCGAAAGTAACTCTGTCTCTTTGTCTGTCTGTTTGTTACCTCTTCACGGGAAAACCGCTGCACCAATCTAAATGAAATTTGTTAAGAAGATTTGAATATTGAGGAATACCATAGGCTACTTTTTATTCGGGAAAATTATATAGTTCCCGCGGGATAGCGATAACTGAAATCTACGCGGACGAAGTCGCGGGCAACAGCTAGTATTATAATATGACGCATGTCACAGCATGGCACAGGTAACAGCATCACAGCTAAATAAAATCATCAAATAAAATTTATTATTATTATTATTATTAATATAATATAAAATAATAATATAACAGCTCATTATTTTCTCTCCTTGAACAGCAGGGGCAGTCCACCCCTAATACCCTGGACTATGGTTGCTTTGGGTTCCACTCTCGGATGCCTCACGGTCTCAGGAGCAGGCTCTACGGTGAACTTCGACAGGACCGCAGCCAATCCAGCCATGGACTGCATGAGCCCCAACCGTCTACCTGAAAAATATAATGCTTAATATATCCGACTGCATGCTTATTGCAGAAAGTTGAAATAGTACTTTTTGATATAAGTGCGGAAAGTATGTCGTTATGTAAGAGTCCCGAGGTGTCTAGACCCGAGCCGCAAGGCGAGGGTCGAGTCTCGGGACGAGTGAAAATGACACTTCCAAGGTGTACCAAATGACGTTTTTTAATACATTTGCGAAAAAATTACAATGAGCTCCGCCCGCCGGTAACCAGGTGAAGGAAGTCAGCCCGGTGCCACCAGCGCCTTGGAAAAGTAAAAAGCACTAGCACGAAAAATTCAGCTTTCCGCATGAAACGTAGCTACAAAATGTACCAATTTTTGAGCAACTGTATTAAAAAGATTATTATCTACACACGTACACGTAAGTCCTCTATTATGCGTTCAGAAACCGTAGGGAATGACCATCATTGCGACGGTAAATGTTCGTCTTCAAAAACCAATACAATTTAAAAGTAGGTCTCAATTTAAACACATAATTAGGTCTTAATTATGTAGCAATTGCATAAACTACTATTGTAATCTGCTGCCATGGATATGATTATGTATTTGCGTGTCAAAATATTAGAATCGTTTATTAAATCAGGCGTTACTTTGCGGAAGACTATATTTATGAACTAAAAACAATTACTTTGCTCACCCGCGACCACTAATGACACACACATTATATCACATACATTTAACATACATTTGCCGCACAGATATAACTATTTGTCATTAGTGGTCGCGGGTGAGCAAAGTAATTGTTTTTAGTTCATATTAGAATCGAAGTTTGGAAGTTAATAATGGTGGGAATAGTGGTGATAATGGTGGGATAATTCTGGTCTAGCCCAAAAACAAAACATAAGACGGCTTAATTATGAGTTGAAACAAAACATGTGGAAGAGAAGCTCACCAATGCAAGCCCTTGGTCCCTCACCAAAGGGCAGATACACCTGTTTCTGTATTGGATTGAACTCGTCAGGATGAAACCTTTCAGGTCGGAACTCTTCTGGCGTGTCCCAGTATAAAGGATCGTTATGAAGAGCTTGCAGTGGGAAGAATATCCTTACCCTCTCGTCCAAAGGAACATTCAATTCTGGAATAGTATACTTCTTCGTGCACTCCCGAATTAGATATCCACCGGGCGGGAACATTCGCATGGATTCTTTGAGCGACCATTCTAAATAAGTCATTTCTTTCACTGCATCGTAACTCAATTTATTATTGTGCTTAGCAAGAACTTTGTCTATCTCACTTTGCAATTTCTTCTGGACGTCAGGATGAAAAGCAAGCTGATGCAGGACATAGCTGGTAGCGGTTGATGAGGTCTCAAATCCGGCGGCAAAGAATACGAACACTTGAGCAGCCATAAGGATTTCATCCAGTTCTAAAGAGGCTTGTTCAGGTGTTCCATCTGGCTTATATCTCTCTATAGACTCACCAACCATTACACCCTTTTCCTTAACTTCCAACAGTAAATCGATAAAGTCGTTCCTTCCGGATGGTTTGTAGTTTCTCTGTCTTTGTATTTCATTCACGAGGTCAATAAAATATTTTTCGATGCTACCCAAATACTTCAAATGCGCACAAGCCTGCGGGAACAATTGTTTGAGTATATCTACCACAAAGCTTTTGAAGGTGATGTCAAATATATCAACACCTACCTTATGGAAAGCGGAAGTTTCATTGCTTATTGAATCCGCGTCGAGCCCAAAGCCGCAAGCGACGATGAAGTCGATGGAGTATCGCGCCATGAGGTCACGGGCGTCGATGGTGCGTCCTTTACCAGCAGCGGCCAGCGCGCGCTCCTGCAGCCGCTCGGCGCGCTCCACGATGAGCGGGAACATCGCCTTCAGCTTGCCGCTCGTGAACGCTGGCGTCATCCGCTGCCGCAGCAGCCGCCACAGGTCGCCGTCCGACAAGAACAGATTCCTAAACATCGGTTCAATAATAGTTTTATGCGGGTTCAACCCTCTCGCATGGAAATAAATGAAATCAACCGTCATTATCCGCTTCATTATATCTGGGTCTCTAATAACCAGCTCTGGCCGAGTTGATCTGAAAAAGCCCACGATCTTTTCGTTGGGGTATTTCCAGTACATTTCTACAGCCATATCTGTGATGCTCTTCTTCATGAGGTAGACATTGAGGTTGTTGCCGACAAGGATTGCAGGTTTGTCATATTTGACTCCTCTGTCCTTCCAGTAATTGAAGGTTCTTGTGTTGTAGTAGTAAAGTGCTGCTAGAACGATTATAATGAGCGCAGCGACTATCATGATCCACGGGACCGGGCGCGTGCGCAGTGCAAATGAAACTAAAGCGGACTAGAACTTGTTGATAGTTATACTTGTCATTCACTCACTCTGAGTCTGGTATCTCGAACGCAAGCTTACCTACTCAATAATGACTCAATTAATGACAGAACCAGTGTACTAATAAAAAATCGGATGATGTATGGCGACACTATGAAAACAATTGGGAGATTTCTATTACGAATTTACTAAGAATTGCACGTTGAAAACAAAATAAGCTTACAATAATTAGCCAATCGATTAGCAGTATCATATCTAACATACAATGACAATGCAAAGAAAAATTCGTTAAGCAGCTGGACTTGAACCAGCAACCTCGGTAATCCGTACCACGCTCCACCAATTAAGCTATACTTAACTTTGGTGTACCTAACGAATTTTTCAATGCCTTGTGTCATATTTTATTTGGAAGATCTCTCCTCAGCGCCATCTATGAGTAGCTTAATCAAGCGGCTCACCCACTACGGAACTTCTACAGTTACGCATTAGTGGCAAGAGATGGAGCTATTTTCTGAATCAATGAAAATAATCGATTTATTGATTATTTTAGTTTTTATTTTTATGAAACATTCATAGAATGAAATTCAACATACAATGACAATGCAAAGAAAAATTCGTTAAGCAGCTGGACTTGAACCAGCAACCTCGAACTGTACTGTAGAAGTTCCGTAGTGGGTGAGCCGCTTGATTAAGCTACTCATAGATGGCGCTGAGGAGAGATCTTCCAAATAAAATATGACACAAGGCATTGAAAAATTCGTTAGGTACACCAACGTTAAGTATAGCTTAATTGGTGGAGCGTGGTACGGATTACCGAGGTTGCTGGTTCAAGTCCAGCTGCTTAACGAATTTTTCTTTGCATTGTCATTGTATGTTGAATTTCATTCTATGAATGTTTCATAAAAATAAAAACAAAAATAATCAATAAATCGATTATTTTCATTGATTTTAGTATCATATCTGTTAACTGGTACTGAAAATAGTGTAAATTAATGTGTACATAATCATAATCAAGGTAAAAACAGACGAGATAAGGAGCCTTCGGCAGGGTCTACTTCTCGAAGTGCGAACGTCTCGTCGGTAGAAGTTCCTAAAAGTAGACTCATGATGCAAATTCGTTTTAACCGGGATGTATTATATAGCCCTTTCTACGAACTGCAGCACACTCAGCCATTCCAACATTGTTTTTGTAAACCTCTAAAAAATTAAGTGGTAATATATTCACTGTATCGACGTCAGGCGGTAAGTACACTTTCGACGTTACACAGTACAAACTGTCAGAATGCCACTCAACAGTATACGTCCAACCGGGTGTCCTATCAATTTGTCGCCAGTCATTTAGTAAATTTTCGTTTCACAATTAACGATTAACAAATGCATCATTCCCAACATTATCTTTATTTTATAACTTTACAAATTTTAATTTCGTGTTGTATAATTTGTCAAATGGATTATTTTTTTATGATACCAAATAGTCAACTAACGTATCACCTACCAACGTTTGGTACCTATATTACCTTGTTTGTCACAGGTTTATTTTTATCAAAAAAATATGTATAAATTCGCCGTTACGTTTTAAAAGATTCCGGGCGGACAGACAGACAGACGGACGGATGACAGAGCGAATAATATTCAAGCATATTATGTTACAATAATAGGTTAGGTTAGAGTTACGTCAAGGCGCGAAGCGCTTTAAGCGCGCGGAATAGGAGCTCCGCTGCGGAGCTCCGTCGACACCGTCTAGAAATTGGGGTTGAGTATAATATTTTTCAACACATCTGCTTGAAATATTTTAGATGTCCAGCTTAAAAGTCCAATTTAGAAATCAATAAGCAAGGTGCTATAAAATGACGGAGTTCGAGTTTAAACTTCGTACCGCCCTACGTTTCGTTACATAGAAAGTAATTTTTATGGAACAATGTTAATCAGTTGACGTTTTGCAAAACAACTGATTTAAAAAAAGATTTATTGGTGAAATGAACATTTTTAAAATATCTATTTGTCATTTCATTATCTTTATCAAGCGTGAAAAGTTCTAAATGTGTATTTTTCGAGTAATTATTTATAAAATGAGCATTTTTTGCAACAACATATTTGTGAAATGAATAGTATATGAAACGTTGGTGAACCGCCCAATCGTCTTGTGGTATTCAATGATGTTATCAGTAAAGATACGTCATTTATGCTCACAAGACAATCGAAAAACATGTTCCAAACATTTTGACAATTGCGCGCAAGTCTGGACTTTATTCGAGAGAGGCTGAGGTCAAAGAGGCTACTACAATTGTAGCCTTTTCTGCGCTTCATTTTCGGCGTGCTGATGACGTGCTCTTTTTATATCTCGTAATAATCATTGGTGGAATTTCATCTTCTGTGTTTCCAATAATACGTCCGTATGTTTATTACAATCTCAGGGTAGGTTTTTACAATATTCATATCGACCATTGATTCGAAAAATATCGTAACTCGTATCGTTTATTTCGTGACTTTTGTATCATAAGCTAATTAAATTAAACCCTATAGAACTGTAATTTTACTTTTTTTAAATTTTGATAAATAAAAAAGATACACAGTATGAAAACACAGTAAGTAAGGGTTTGAAGTAAAATGTTTTAACGAAAAAAATCCGTTCGCGACTTACAAGCATTTTGAGTACCGTACAAACCGAAAAGGCGAAATGTTATTGTGGGAATAATGTCGGATCACGAGTTACCACCTTAGTCCATCGAAGTTTTTGCAACTGTTCTATCAGTAACTGTCGATACAATTTTACTTGTCAGTAAAACCTTGCGCTATTGGAGCTACGAGTAGCCACGAAAATAGGATTACTTTATTACCCATTTATATTGATAATTTTGTACATTGGGCTTTATATTATATTCGCTGACAGGTCGATCAAGTATCATCAATTATATTCACATAAACTTTTTTTTTTAATTTTTGTAACGTAACTTTGGTTAATGATGTTGTATTACTGAAAACAACAGTATTATGACAAAATAATATTAATGAGTAAAGTGTAATTATAGGTTACAATAATGCTCCACTAGTAAAATACGTTCATATATGAAATGGTATAACAGTTTCTGCAGTTACGATAATACTTGATAAACATATTGTTGACATATTTGTGGTCGTAACTCTTTCTAAAATCGAAATAAAGCATTTTTTAAATAAAATAACAATACTTTCTTATAGAACGAAAAATTCTAAAACATTATGCCACATAAATATTCAATTGCGTTTAACATAAAACCATAATATTAAGACCCAAAGTATCTAAAATCGTTTTTGCGCTCTCCTGGAAACCAGCATTTTGTAGTTACGATTTTTTTGGAATCAACAGTCGATATAAAGCGTAATAAAACAATATTAATACAAAATATAAAAACATTATAAAAACCTAACCTAGGGTGCCGTCGGCAGCGAGGCGGGGCCTAATCTACCGGTGGTCAGGGCGACAGAGAGAGGAACCTCCTGACTATCCGAGCCGTGTCCAGGAGTACCGCTTTCTGTATCTGACCCTTGACCCAACCACCTAGCGAGAGCCTTTTAAGGTGATGGTCAAGGCTCTTCGCTATAAGACCGTTCGCCGAAACAACTATCGGGACAGTGATCGTCGAATCAACAGGCCACATGGCGGTAACCTCGTGAGCCAAGTCAAGGTACTTGCTGACTTTGTCCTTCTCGGCCTTCACGAGGTTTACGTAATGGGGGATCGTGATGTCGACGAGCACTGCCTGGCGCTTCGATCGATCTATCAGCACGACATCAGGTTTATTGGCGACAATAGTCCTGTCCGTGATGATAGATCGATCCCAGTAGAGCGTGACACGGAAATTTTCAAGAACTGGTGCAGGTGTGTACTTGTAGTACGGCACTTCGAAGTCCACAAGACCGAATAAAACAGCAAGTTGCTGGTGAATAATCCTAGCTACAAGGTTATGTCTGTGCAAGTACTCGCCGTTAGCAAGACTAGAACAACCAGAGATAATATGCCTGAGTGACTCCCCGGGACGTCATCTTTCCTCTCTTCTGTCCATTTGTTATTTAATTAAAGTTTTATTTTATTTTGCCAAAGTACACCAAAGCAGTCAATTACTTCAAACAATTTCTTGAATTTACTAGTTTCAGCCCAAACTCTTAGAATTAATAAAACTTAGATTTATAAGAAAGTGGCATTCTTCAAAGACTAATAAAATGATATTCAAATACAAGTTACTTTTGTGCTAACGGTTCTTCCGAAGTGTATTTTAATCTATGTTCTATAATACATTAGGTATGTGTTCTTTGGCCGAGTGTAAGTTCACGCAATAATAGGTATACAAGGTCGTGAAGTGTTTGCACTCGTAACATTATCCGTCAGTGTCCCGTACACCGTTACGTAAACACATGTCCGCCTTACGTTGAAGGGTCGACTGCGCCGGTCATTGAGATATGCCGTTTTTGCCCACTACCGCTTACTGTCAGGGAGAATGGCGTAGCGTTACAACTCCTTTGCTTTCCAAGAAGATTACCGCAATGTTTCCCCTCGGAAGTATGTTGTTATGTATTTTATGGTGGTCCAAATTCATGAACTAAAAAGTACTAAAAACAATTATTTTGCTCATGATGACTTATTACAATTTTTTTTTTTTTTTTTTTATACAGCGAGGAAGGCAAGCGAGCAAGTGGGTCACCTGATGGTAAGTGATCACCACTGCCCATAGACACCCGCAACTCAGGAGGGTTTGCAGATGCGTTGCCAACCTAAAGGGCTAAGATGAAATGCCTCTTGTGCCCGTAATTACACCGGCTGTCTTACTCTCCACACCGGAACACAACAGTGCAAGCACTGCTGCTTAGCGGCAAGATTAACGAGTAAGATGGTGGTAGCGATCCGGACGGACCTCGCACAAGGTCCTACCACCCGCAGATTTTTAATTCATCATCACCTTTGTTAAGTCTGAAGTCATCTACTACTGAGTGCAGGTAATGATGTCTTCGTTACATTTGGTTCGTTTTTTAGTTACGCAATAGTGCATTAACCAATAAGATGGTTTCTCTTACAGATTTCTGACATACATTAGACATAATTAAGTGCGGGATATTAACCGCGATTACTAGGTTTTGATGAGCTCCTCACATTTCAACGCAGTTACATGCATCATGATTAAGAGTACACAATCCCAGCGAAGATCGCCTACGATAATCGAGGGCAAAATCCTGTGCTTAATCTACCTAAGGATCAGAACAATAGGTGACAACAGCACGTAATACAAAAGACAATCTATAACAATAAATGTATACAACATGAAGAAATACAGAGTAACTTCTCCCGTTGTTAGAAATAGCACTTTTTCCCGTGTTGGGCATTTCCGCACACCGGGTCCCAATTACTGAGGTATCAAACATCTGACAGTCGCCCATTCTGATATTACTGTGAAACAAGTTAAGTCAGAAAATCATTAGGCACAGTCAAAACGGGCTTGGAATGACAAATTCCCGAGTGCCTATTTCATTACGACAAATGCCGTTTCTATTTCGACGGTGCTTCCATCTCTTTTGTTCTGACGGTATGAGATAGGGACGCAAGTAGAGAAAAAATTGGAAATGGAGCAGCGTTGGTAGTCGTGCTAATAGTCGATCTGCGAACGATTTCCCGTGAACACCTGCCGAAATCAATTTTCTGCCCCACGGCACACAATGTATTCGTGTGTATTCTTTTTAGGGTCCCGTAGCCAAAATGGTAAACCGTAACACTTAAAGTTTCGTCATGTCTGTCCTTCTGTCTGTCAGCGGCATAGCTCAGATACTATTGGTACTAGATAGCTGTAAGATAGCTGTAATTTTGCATGGATTATACATATTAATTGTGTGTGAAGTTCCCAATCCGCACTGGGCCCGCGTGGGAACTATAGCCCAAGCCCTCTCATTCTGAGAGGAGGCCTGTGCCCAGCAGTGGGACGTAAAAAGGCTGGTGATGATGATGATACATATTAATTAGGCCAACAAACTGGTAGTATAAAATATTGTTATATAAAAAAAAACGTTTTATATGGTATAGTCAGCGTCATATATATGGTGACATCCAAAGTGCTCAAATAGTTCGGTACACTATACGATTTGTATGGTGTACCGAAGTATCCATCCATTTAAAAGTGATGATGATTTCTTGTCTAGGTACTCCATTAGTGCGGGTTATCGTTTGATATGTTTATTAAAAATATTCGTGGTGTTTAAAGTTTTTTTTTTAATTGAGGGATTTTTTTGCGAAATGTTAGCTTTGAAGTGCTAATTTCTGTTAGAGAGTGTCCCCCCTCTATCAAAGAAACTGATGTATTTGAAAATGTGAAAAAAATAAGGGTAGTAGTGCGTTACAGTGAATTTAAAACGAAAACTATCACAGATATGTAAGCTTTACGGCATTACGAGTAATAGTTGACAGGCTTGTTTCATGTCTGTCTATGTCAGTAATTGGTATAATAAATGAGTAGAATGAATGAGTATGGTTCTAATAACATCGGACAATTTAAAACACTCGGGAAAAGCGGGAAAAATCTTCAAGACTCGGTGGACGAACTATTTACATACATAAAAAGTACGGAACCCTCTGTGCGCGAGTCCGACTCGCACTTAGCCGGTTTTTTAGGAATACTCCGGTTATGCTCGGAAAATAAAAATACGAACACAAGTGAATGTCATGGATAACTCTAAAAGTACTATATTGTAATCTATTGTAACCTAGTGGTTTGACTTATGGCCTCTCAAGCAGAGGGTCGTGGGTTCGAGCCTTGGCTCGCACCTGAGTTTTGAGAATTTATATGCGATGAATATTCTGTGATGGAAAACATCGCGAGGAAATCTGCACACTCCCTGCGAAGCAATTCAATGGTGTGTGTGAAGTTCGCTAACCGCGCTGGGCCTGCGTGGGAACTATAGCCCGATCCCTCTCATTGTGACCCCATCAGCCTATTCACGTCCCACTGTTGGGTACAGGCCTTCTCTCAGAATGAAAGGGCTTGGGATATAGCTCCCGCGCTGGCCCAATGCGGATCGGAAACTTCACACATACCGTTGAATTGCTTCGCAGCAGTGTGCAGGTTTCCTCACGATATTTTCTTTCAGGAAAAGCTCGTGACAAATTACAAAAGTAATTTCGCACATGAACTGTGAAAAACTCACAAAGACTCAAACATTATTAAAGTCACACACAAATGGGTGTAACCCAACATGTGAAACATGTCAGCAGAATTTCACCTAAATAGTTAAGAGTCGTAGTAAGTATCATAATTTTTTTGCCGTCTTTTCAGGAATGGATTTATTTATTTGATTGATGGCGCGCTGACTGGATAGGCCAGCCTAGATTGTATCGCCATCATAAATCACAAATATTCTTAGACATTTTCATGATATTTCTCAACGTACCTACATGTCGTGTTCAGTCGCTCTCATGACAGCTGTAACTGTTGTAATGTTTTTGACCCCCGACGGAAAAAAGGGATGTTACAAGCTTGACCTGTGTATGGGTGTATCTGTGGCATTGTAGCTCCTAAACGGCTTTGGACGTGGCTTTTTTAAATCAAAAGCACCATGATGAATTACAAATGTAATTTCGTATATAAAATCTGAATAACTTAGAGGTGTGCCTTGGCTTGAACCCACGACCTTCTGCTTGAGAGGCCACTGTTCAAACCATTAGACGGGGATACCACTGTTTTAGGGTCCGGTACCTCAAAATGACAAAAATGGAACCATTACTTATAGCTTTTTTATCCGTCTATCTGTATGTCAAGACCCTCTTTCTCTGGAACGCGTAGAGATAGCATGCTGAAGTTATGTCAAATGTTAAAGGCCATTTTGGATGTACAAAATTCTGTAAATAAAAATCTATATTTTTTTACACGTGCCTGCCTAGCACACGTTACATCGCCTCCACGGCAGCATGACTTCAGGAATTTAATTCAAAAATCAGGAATTTTGACAGGTATTTCAAAATTTGCATCGGTAACCCTAAGTGCGCTGGGCTATAAGATTATTACCCATCCCATAACCATTGCAAACTTCGCTACTTTCGCGTTCAGCCGGTCCTAAATCACCGCACTCAGAGTCGCCTGGCCGGCTCTTAATCGGGACTCCAGAGTCGCCGCTTTGTTATGAAGCATTATTAGGCGACGGGCGAGGCGCCAAATTGGCCTTCAACTGCTCTATCGCCCGCGAACTTGGTTTTGTTTACGAGTCTTGGCGCGGGATCGGATCCGAATGAACTTTAGTTGAGTTCGCTGATAACTGGGGAGTTTTTTTGACGTTAAGTCGAGTTTAGACCTGCAAGAAAACCGGCTAAGTGCGAGTCGGACTCGCGCACAAGGGTTCCGTAGAAAGATTTTAACGCTTTTCCACAGTGTTTTAAGAATTCCAGTGTAAGCAGAGCCCTGCTCCTAAGCAAAATGTACGCAGTGTGGGGTCAACTTATATTGGTCCTCGAAATCTAGAGACAGACATAAAAATTTAAGATTTTGAGACTTTTTTGAGTGGTTGTATTATAAGAGATACTTTCATACCAAATTTCAAGTTTCTAGGACTACTGGAAGTACCCTTTAGGTTTTCAAAAAACGACAATTTGTATGGAAACGATTTTTTAATGACAGTATCTTTTGATTGCGTTGACTTAGATGCTTGATTTTTTCACAGTTTCAAGGGACCGCAGGTTTGAGTATTTGGTATTAATTTCAGCATCCTACCTCCACGCGTTTCAGAGAAAAAGGGTCGTGACAGACAGACAGACAGACAGACAGACAGACAGACAGACGGACAACAAAGTGATCCTATAAGGGTTCCGTTTTTTCCTTTTGAGGTATGGAACCCTAAAAATCATGGAATGCGAGGCCGTAAAGCGAACGAGGACGCTTTGCAACTTGCACGATTTTTCTTGCAGAACTAAACTTGGGTTTACGAACTGTGTAGGCGCTCTTTGATTTTGTATTCTTGGGTTTACGAACTGTGTAGGTGCTCTTTGATTTTGTATTCTTCTCAGGAAGTGTTGCCAATCCGAAGGTTAATGATAAATATCATGGGCCTACTGACACCAATTGTTGTGAACCTCCCTCTAAGAGCGGGAGCCCTGGCATTTAGAAGGACAACCCCCGTGGGTTTTAGTGGGTATGCCTCCCTCCTTCCCCCCTTTATGGAGGTGAGTTACAGGGAAGTGAGTCCGACATAACCACCGCGTCGTCCCCACGGCGCGGAGATTGCGTAATGCATTTGCATAGTAAAAAAAAATGTTTTCTAAGGTTTTTTTTGAAGGCGGTTTTACTTTTTTGGTAAAAGATTTTTATTTCACACTCTTATGTTGATTTAACATTTTCAGAATTATCCTCCAACTCCTAACCGTTAAGCAGTTGTACCTTCCATCATCAGCTCATCAACATGAGATGATGACTACCAGGCGCAAATACTTGTATAGCCTTAGAAAATTTATGAAACACATAATACGTGCCTATAAAATTTGAGGGTTGCCCTCGATTTCCCTGGGATCCTATCATCAGATTACTTGGTGACAATGGGACCACCTCAGGAATACCCTTCCGAATAAAAAAAGAATTTTGAAACTCGGTCTACAATTGGCGGAGTAATCGATGTACATACATAAAAAAAATACATACAGTGGAACGTAGAACCTCCTTCTTTTTTGAAGTCGGTTAAAAAGGGCCATCCCACGTTGGCCCCATGCTTTCCAACAAAAGCCCATGAGAACACCTCAACGTAAACGCCTACACGCCTACGCGTAAACGTCTTAGCTGCATTGTATTGAGTTGTGACTTCTCTTGAGCCACATCTAAGCGGTTAATTCAAATGATAATGGTACAGATGTTCTGCTTTAGCGTTCTCCTAACGTACGGCTAGCCTAGCCTGCCGCGATCGCAGCTAGACGGGATTTATCGCCTCGTAAAACCTGAGAGAGTCTAATGAAACTTCCTCGTCACCCATTTGTCGCACGCCGTTCGTGCCGGCACAGGTGACAGGTTTTAAACAATACGTTATCGTTTAACATGAAACTATCGTGAGACTCAATCATAGTGAAATAAACGGATCACTCACGTATGTCAGCGCCGGCGTGACGTCCCAAAGGAAGGACTACGGATTAGTCCGAAACATGTCGGGCTATACTCGACTGACATACGTGAGTGATCCGTTTATTTCACTATAATACGTTATCTTAGTGAAATAGACGGATCGCTCATGTATATGAGTCGAGTTAGTGACTTAGGTATATACTAGTATAAAATACTTTATTTACATAATAAAAGCAATTTACAATGACATTAAATCTAAGCTTAAACTAAATAAACTACAACTTAAAACTAAATTAAATCTAAATAAGGCCCCCGTGGCATAGTGCCCAAAAGGCTGGCAGCGTTGCCTCGCTGAATAGCGATGCTGATTCTTTGAGAGAGAAAACTGCCAGCCCTTTGGTCACAAGTTGCATACTTGAACATCGATATATAAAACATTACAAATAGGCCACGCATCTGTTCGGCGCTGACAAAATGCGGTAGTCAGTCATTAGCTGTTATTAGACTGACATAATGTCGAAGGGGATACTAAGTCACCGAATCACCTAATCACCTATAATTGCTTGTCCGCGCATGGGGAAGCGGTGGCGTATCTGCCTATTTTTACATATCAATGTACTTGAGTGATCCGTTTATTTCATTATGATTGAGTCTCACGGTAGTTTTATATTAAAGTACGTTAATCTTAATAAATGGGAGTATAACAGTTTTGAATGATTCGAGGTTAATTACATTTTACATGTTATTGACGGGACATTGAAAAATATGTGAAAATTAGAATAATTATGTTATCAAATTTATAGTAAAAAAAACGAATTACACAGGTGTGTTAGTCGAGTCCTTCCTCGGGGAGCACAATCTTTGGCGGATTCGAAACGAAAATACTAATAAAGGATTTTTGTATTGTAATGCATAATGTTGTTCCATACTACATTGAGTTCAAAGTCGTAGTAATGGTTTATTTTTTCTTTACAACACGCCATTCAGGCTCTATTCAGCGTATTCTCTGTATCATGCTAATACTAATGGGTTTTGACACAAACTAGAAATACCTACTACTACCTAATATAGTTTTTTTTTAATCATATCACTTCAGAAATCCTTATTAATATTTCTATTCGGCAAAGCCATAAACTTTTAGGAACTTACAGTCTCTGTACTGTTTCCTACTAATACACTGTGAGGAATTACCGCTGTTAGCGCGCTAATGCTGAAATAGGAATACATAGTAATTTATTAAGTCGCCTAAGTGCGCTGAGCCGCTGAGCAAAGTTGATTAAACCTGCAGCGTCGTTTTTTACCACTTTAGCTCAAAAACTGGAACCGGTGTTCCCAATAACCCTTAGTTTGCACCTTTAAGGTCTAAACCGGCCAAATGCGAAGCGGACGCGCACGAGGGTTCCGTAGAAAGATTTTAACGCTTTTCCCCAGTGTTTTAAAAAGTCCAGTGTTAGCTGCTCCTAAGCAAAATGTACGCAGTGTGGGGTCAACTTACATTGGACTGCGAAATCTACAAACAGACAAAAAAAAAATTAAATTTTGAGAATTTTCCGAGTAGTTGTGCTATAAGAGCTACCACCAGCTTCATACCAAATTTCAAGTTTCTAGGACAACTGGAAGTAAGTACTCTTTAGGTTTTCGGATTTCGGCAATTTGTATGGAAATTGCCTTTTTAATGACTGTATCTTTTGATTGCGTTGACTTAGAAGGTTGTTTTTTTCACAGCTTCAAGGGACCGCAGGCTTGAGTATTTGATATTAATTTCAGCATGCTACCTCTACGCGTTTCAGAGAAAAAGGGTCTTGACTTGACAGACAGGCAGACAGACAGACAGACAGGCAGACAGACAGACAGACAGACGGACGGACAACAAAGTGATCCTATAAGGGTTCCGTTTTTTCCTTTTGAGGTACGGAACCCTAAAAATGACGTGTAGAAGAGCATTCAACTGCCTATTTGCTGAATAAAATTTTGAATTTGAATGGTTAGGTTAGGCAAAATATGGTTAAAAATTATCAAAGTTGCATGACAATGCAAGCACGGACAGCACGAAGTACAGTCATCAAAAAATATTCTTTTATTAACAAAATTTACGGTAGGTTATTTTATACAAAAGGAAGCGAGCAATAGGTCACTTTATGGTATCTGGCCGAGAAACCCGCAAAAACCTGACATAAAGCTGCTTGCCGTCAAAATACGGACATTTTGTCGAGCGCTTTTAAAACCTCAAGAGTCTATTCAACGCTTTCAGACCACAGGCATGGCGAGTGCTTCTAATTGACGTTCCCGCGAGACCTATTGCATCGAATAGCTTTGAGGTCCTGGGATAACTTGGTTCTTTGGCAAAGGCCGTCATATATGTCTATTTTTAACCCGAGTTAAAAGTTTAATGAGTGTCTATTTGTTTGAGTATCCTATCCTTTTCTATCTGCTTAATGAAGCTGTGAAAAAACAAACCTTGTAAGTGAACGCAACCAAAAGATACAGTCATTAATTAGAAAAGTTGAAAAACCCCCGACATTCTCATTTCAAAGTTCAATATTTCAAAAACGGGTGAACCGATTTTAATGAAACTTTTTTTTGCTGACTGCACTTACATTATTTTTTAACACCCGACGAAAAAGAGGGGTGTTATGAGTTTGACCCCTGTATCTGTGTACCTGTCTGTGGCATCGTAGCTCCCAAAGGGATAGGCTGATTTGGACCCGGTTTTTTTAATCGAAAGCTAGTTTAATCGAGATGGTTCTTAGCTAAGTTTAAATAAAATAGGTTCTCACGTTTTTGAAATATTGAACTTTGAAATGACAGTGTCCGGGGTTTTTCCAACTTCGCTAGTTGTGTTTTAGCGTGCTTTATATTGACTACGGAATGTAGATCCAATCTCACTGTTATCGGTTGCTGACGCAATGATAAGAATGAGAGTTGAAAAGTTAAGAATAAGATAATTTGTTGAACTAAAAGCAATTACTTTGCTCACCCGCGACCACCGCAAACTGCAAAGTAATTGTTTTAAACAGTTTTAAACGATTAGCGGTTAATTGCATTAGACACGATGAAAACGGGATATTGACCATGATGATGATGCATGTAATTGCTTCGGAATATCAGGAGCTCATTAAACCTATAACGTGATCGCGGTCAATATCCCGTTTTTATCTTGTTTAATTGTTTTTAGTTTTTAAGAATAAAAAGCAGAAAGACTACTTTTCTTGGTGACAAAGACCCGTTAACTTCCAATCAATGCAGTATCGTCAATATGGAACAAACCAAAAGAGGGCCTTTGGGCAACGGGTGCAACAACTGGGCGACCGGGTGTTTGCACCCGGTCACCCAGTTGTTGCACCCGGTCACCCAGTTGTTGCACCCGGTCACCCAGTTGTTGCACCCGGTCACCCAGTTGTTGCACCCGGTCACCCAGTTGTTGCACCCGGTCACCCAGTTGTTGCACCCGTCGCCAACGTCGCCAAATCTTATTTACGGGCGGTAAAACAAATCTTAATTACAACCGGGGCATTTATTGAAACGGCTTTTATGAAAAGGGAAACCTTATTTTATGAGCAAAACAAATTCAGGATGGGGCATATTTTTTCATTTCCCTGTAAATAAATTCACTTTGGGCAGGCTCCGTGGCGCTTAAGTCGATAATTTGGAGAACAGCCCCTAACGAGGGCCGCTTATATTGTTTTACAAGACTCGTTTAATTAGATAGAGGGGTCTAAACGTTTTTTTATGGTTCCGTACCTCAAAAGGATAAAAACTGAACATTTATTTATTGCATAATATTTAAATTTAATCTATTTCGGCAATACTAGTACTAAAACTAAAAATACAATAAACTAACACTATATATAAACTAAATCTATAAATAAAAAAGCTGACCCAGATCACTGCCGGACGGTAAGGTGCCTAGAAGGCTGGCAGCATTGCCACGCTGGATAGCAATGCTTAATCTAAATCTTAATCCTTATAGGATCACTTTGCTGTTTGTATGTCTGTCTGTCTGTCTGTCGAGACCCTTTTTCTCTGGAACGCGTGGTGGTAGCAGGCTGAAATTAATAACAAATTAATAATTAAAATACCAAAATTAATAACAAATAGTCAAACCTGCAGTCCCTTGAAGCTGTGAAAAAGTCAAACTTCTAAGTCAACGCAATCAAAGATACAGTCGTTAAAAAGGTTGTTTCCATACAAATCGCCGTACTGTGAAAACCTAAAGAGTACTTCCAGTTGTTCTAGAAACTTAAAATTTGGTATGAAGGTAGCTCTTATAGCACAACCACTCAGAAAATTCCCAAAATCTTAAATTTTTATGTCTGCCTGTAGATTTCACAGACCCCACACTGCGTACATTTTGCTTAGGAGCAGGGCTCTGCTAACACTGGACAACTTAAAACACTGGGGAAAAGCGTTAAAATCTTTGTACGGAACCCTCGTGCGCGAGTCCGACTCGCTACTTGTCCGGTTTTTTATCCGGCTCCGGATTTTTTCGCACTCGGCTGGTAACTTCGACGTTTAGAACGCTTAACGACGAAGCGCACGTTTATTTTTTACACTTAATGGCCGTGATTCTGTGTTGTAAAAACAAGGGATTCTGACGCTCTGACTTATGAGCACTCGAGGAGAATCTTGCATTTTTTTATAAGGGATAACCAACTTAGAAAAGTTGAAAAAGCCCCGACATTGTTCAATATTTCGAAAACGGGTGAACCGATTTTGATTAAGCTTAACTGAGAACCATCTCGATTAAACTAGCTTTTGATTAAAAAAACCCGCATCGAAACGTCTTTTTTGGGAGCTATGATGCCACAGACAGATGCACAGATGCAGATGCTTCGCCTAGGTCGACCTCTTCCTCTCTGTCCTTCAGAGTGAAGTTCTTACTTATGTTAATAACTTGAAGTATCTTATGTAACGCTATGGCAATAACCGTTGCATGTAAACAGAAAAATAAATACATTTTGCACACGATCAATAAAATTGTGTTCTTGTGAACAATCTTAGTTCAGATTTTAAAGAAAAACAAAATAGTTACCTTCAAACCCTGTGGGAAATTGAAATCCGCGCGAATTCGCGGGGTGGGGAGCTAGCCTAAATAATTTATTGCGTAGTACGTCTAAGGCAGACAACAAAAGGGAACTTCATTAGTAATTCATTTGTATACGCTTCGTGTACCAGCCCATCTATTTTATCGTTTATGGTTCAGGAAATTATGCCTTTACAAACAGTGACGTTGTCAAGATTGGCTGGGGATTTCTAGAATGCCTCGACTTCAAATACATTAAGTACATTATAATTATGTTATTATTATGACATGCTACTTATGTATCACTTATATAATTGTTGTGGTAGTAATACGGTCTGCATCCTCTGTGGGTCGAGCACGACTTTTCGAAACCTGCGTCACGTAAAATCGAATAGTAAACGTTGTCGAGTTTGTATGACGTTTGGAACAGCGCCCGCCCGTGAGCGTATTTGGAACAAAAATTTAGTATGAGGTTTCTCGATCTCGATACGATAACCGTAATGTTACGCAGGATTCGTAAAGTCGTGCTCGACCCTCTGGAACAATCTGTGCCACGCCGCGGGGTTTCAAACTGAATTTCTGGGATGCATAAACTCTGCAATAACTTAAATAACGGCGAATGCACACGCATATTCAAGGCAATCAATTTGTACAAAGTTTAACATACAATGACAATGCAAAGAAAAATCCGTTAAGCAGCTGGACTTGAACCAGCAACCTCGGTAATCCGTACCACGCTCCACCAATTAAGCTATACTTAACGTTGGTGTACCTAACGAATTTTTCAATGCCTTGTGTCATATTTTTATTTGGAAGATCTCTCCTTAGCGCCATCTATGAGTAGCTTAATCAAGCGGCTCACCCACTACGGAACTTCTACAGTTACGCATTAGTGGCAAGAGATGGAGCTATTTTCTGAATCAATGAAAATAATCGATTTATTGATTATTTTTGTTTTTTTATTTTTATGAAACATTCATAGAATGAAATTCAACATACAATGACAATGCAAAGAAAAATCCGTTAAGCAGCGTTATTTTCATTGATTCAGAAAATAGCTCCATCTCTTGCCACTAATGCGTAACTGTAGAAGTTCCGTAGTGGGTGAGCCGCTTGATTAAGCTACTCATAGATGGCGCTAAGGAGAGATCTTCCAAATAAAAATATGACACAAGGCATTGAAAAATTCGTTAGGTACACCAACGTTAAGTATAGCTTAATTGGTGGAGCGTGGTACGGATTACCGAGGTTGCTGGTTCAAGTCCAGCTGCTTAACGGATTTTTCTTTGCATTGTCATTGTATGTTGAATTTCATTCTATGAATGTTTCATAAAAATAAAAAAAACAAAAATAATTAATAAATCGATTATTTTCATTGTACAAAGTTTGCTTGTAAATGTTTGCCTGTAGAGTACCCGCAACCGCAAATGCAAGCAGCTCTCAAGCTGGACGTTGAGCGAATTATTAAGTTGGTTAAACTCCTGTATCTAATTTAGTTTACTGCGATGAGCAAGTAAGGATAAAATGTGGATAGTTACTGAATAATTAAGTAACGGATTAAATTAATTTGCTCCTCCGCCAAGTAGTGCAGTATAGTCATGCAAAATAGCCTCGTCTGCGCTGAGTATTTATTTTCATGCACTAATTTTCCCGCCCTCCCTCCGCAAATTGAAAATAAAATAATCAACGCAAACGTTACTAAGCACACAACCAAAACTACCACCACCAGTAAACTAGTACCGAACTGGTGGGTTTAGTAGCGTTTGAGACACTTTTCGAGAGGTACGAGGTACACACATACCCAGAGCAAACGACCTCCTACGCTCATTTCAAAATTTGTTACGTTCCTACAAACCCATATTAAAACGTCTAAAACAAAAATATTAAATAATAAAATATTAAATTGTAATATGGCAGGTTTTTGTATGTGTGTGTGTATTGTATTGTCTCTCGATATTTATAATTATGAACTCACTTTGTCTCGATCCCCAGTGAACTATTCCTCTCCACCACTCAAAGGTTGACTGGCAGAGATCCCTTAAAGGGATAAGTCCGTCTTTGTACTCAAATGTTATTGTTGTAACTTGTGTTTTATCCTATTTTTTGTACAATAAAGTGTTTACTTACTTACTTACAAAACTGTCACACAAATGCCAAAAACACGCACACAATCAACAGACCCTGTACATTTATCAGAGACTTTAATGAAAACAGTTGTGCGAATATAACTATGGCTATACCTACTAGTCAAGTTGCCTATGGCTTAACTTATAACCTCATCAATAGAATGAACGTATTGTAAGAGCTAATGTAACTTGTTTTTAGAAAAAAACTACTTTGTGCCAAGTTTCTTGCGGCGCATCTTGACTTCTCAAGACGTGTAAAAGAGCATTCAACTGCCTATTTGCTGAATAAAATTTTGAATTTGATGTGTAAGGTAAAGGTACAAGGACTCGTACCTAAGATGACAGATGGTATCTTCAGCGTAGTTTTAAATATAGGCCTTCAGCTGTATCATTCTAACTCTATATTTCGTTCTTAGTTTTTCACAATAGCAAAGTTACATGGCTGAGTATTAAATGATTTGCTATTATAAATATAAATTCAAGGGAGACGGTTGCATCTGACTTTACGACCGCGCGGACACTGCAAGACAAAACGATATAATATTAGGTACGTGGATGGAACCTGTGATCAAATGCAGTAAGCAGTTTTGTTACTCATTCCATCCGGTTGTCTAGTGATGATTCTTAGACATGTTTTATCAAAATTGGTTCAGCCGTTTTTGAGATATTTACATTTTGAAATTAAAATGTCGGGGGGTTTTGTCAAGTTCAAATCAAAAACAAGAGAGCCCGTTGATGTTTTCAGCTTAAATTCGGGAATCAGAATCTAGGAGCCCGTTTAATTTTTAATAATAATAAATATCATGGGACAATTTGACACCAATTGACCTAGTCCCAAACTAGGCAAAGCCTGTACTATGGGTACTAGACAACGGATAAACATACTTATATACATATTAAACACCCAAGACCCCAGAACAAACATTCATATTCATCATACAAACATCTGCCCCGACCGGGATTTGAACCCGGGACCTCAAGCTTCATAGTCAGGGTCTCTAACCACTAGGCTAGGCTCAATTAGGAACTATATTATTTTTGGCGGAGTCGGGTGCCGTCTTTTTGTATTTTGTCGGTTCTGCGTAGTATTATAGACCTTGGGATTGGGGGAACATGAAATAAATGCACATAAAAAAAAACAGTTTCAGTAATTTAATTCACTCACCCAAGTTATCGTAACGGCAGCCGCAATCAAAAAGCCAACCCATTACCTACGCGTCCGGCCTTTTATAAACTATACATTTCAACCCCTCCACGATTTCCTACAAACTGCCTCGCGAGTCATAACACTCACTCCTTTATTATAATAATAGTTAAGTGCAAATAAATTGTGATTTAAATTGTAGACAACAAAAAAAAATAATCAAAATAATATTCATCAAGTAATTCTATGTTATATATCTTAAATCGATCTTAAGTAGGTTTGTCGTAGGGTGGCTTCGATGTAGTGCCGGTAGATGTCGCTAACAGTAGGTAGGTACGGCACCCGACTGCGCAAAAGTTAACATAGTTCCCAATTAAAGGATCAGGCCCAGTTTTTTTTTACTTTTTACAGGATTTTTTTATGTCGGGGGGTTTTACATTCAAATCAAATTTTTTGACCACCAGTCGGAGGAGTTTGTTCAACCTCCTACCAAGGTCTGGCACAACTGCAATCTCTCCTACCTCTAGAACATCAAACGTCTAATTACCAGCTTAAATCACATTGTCATGAGCGTTACCGCTAACTTCTCGATCATCGTCGATTCGCGTATTTCCGTAGCTCTCGCGCGGAGCATTAGACGTCGGCTTGCGCCCGCGTTAACGTTCGCAATTGACGCTAAGTGCGTTACAATGACGCGCGGCTGCACGCATCGCTTTAGGGACGAATCTAAGAGTAACGAGAATGTATTAAGACTGGAAGGGGTGAATGTGAGACGGACCGAAATATCGGTAAAAATGTTTATCTCCACACATATCATAAGTCCTATATAATGCGTTCAGGAACCGTAGGAAATGACCAGCATTGCAGTACATCGTCGCCTCACCACGACCAGCAGGTCTAGCAGTAAAGTAATAGTCATTACGACATCGAATGACATTTCGATATCGAATTCGATTTTTCGAATTTGACAACCAACGTAATTTACAATCATAGTGAAATAAAACGGATCACTCACGTATATAAGTCGATTTCAGTCCGACATGTATAATTAATCATGTGTTTTTTTTTTACAAAAAAAAAACAGTTTACGAAACATCGAACAAACGATTTAAAAAAAACAATCAAATTCGTGACAGGTATTGGTATGATACATGCCTTCGGCTGTTGAACCCATCTTAGAGTACTTATAATATGTGTGTAGATAAAGTGCAACTCCACATAATTAGGCCTTAAAACACTCAACATACAATGACAATGCAAAGAAAAATTCGTTAAGCAGCTGGACTTGAACCAGCAACCTCGGTAATCCGTACCACGCTCCACCAATTAAGCTATACTTAACGTTGGTGTACCTAACGAATTTTTCAATGCCTTGTGTCATATTTTATTTGGAAGATCTCTCCTCAGCGCCATCTATGAGTAGCTTAATCAAGCAGCTCACCCACTACGGAACTTCTACAGTTACGCATTAGTGGCAAGAGATGGAGCTATTTTCTGAATCAATGAAAATAATCGATTTATTGATTATTTTTGTTTTTATTTTTATGAAACATTCATAGAATGAAATTCAACATACAATGACAACAACAACAACAACAACAACAACAATGACTTAAAACACTAATTATGTAGCAGTTACATAAACTACTATTAACACCCCAATGTTCTTCTTATAATGCCACTTAATCACTGACGAAGGTTGGCAGTTAACTCTTTTAATCTTACCTATTCATAGCCAGTCTAGTTAGCTACTCCAGCAAGTTAAATAAGTATTTCAAAAATGGGTGAACCGCGCCATCTGTCATCCAGTGGAGTACCAACTTAGACTTTCTAACGACTCCCAGCGCCATCTAGTCATCGAACGTACTTCGCAGTTTTCTGTTCCAAATCAAGCTGACGAAGTTCTCAAGTCGGTTGCATATACAACTTTCAACTCTCTTCCTACGGACTTCGGTCCCCAGGCATCTCTCTATTGTGGTCCTCCCACAAAACTTAGCTAAGAACCATCTCGATTAAACTTGCTTTCGATTAAAAAAAACGCATTGAAATCGGTCCATTCCTTTGGGAGCTATGATGCCACAGGCAAATAGACGGATATTTAGATACACAGATACCACTCTTTCGTCGGTGGTTAAAAATAAATACTGGTAGCGATCCCTTCCTAATTTTCTACCTAATTTCACTAGCCCTAATTTTCAGTATTCCGAACGCTAAGTTCCGCTGTGGCTGTAATTTTTTTTTATTAAAATAAAGCATAGATGACATAACCTAATCTAGGTAAATATATTTTCAAAATCATATGTAGGTACACCAAAGGTTTCGTTCAGCAGAAAACAGGCTTAGGAATAATGAAAATTCGGACTAATGATGCTTTCGAAAATATGACTTGTCGGAGTTTTGGGGTGTTCCCGGTAATTATACCGCTACAATAACATACCGGTAAAAATGAGGTGTAGCGGTATTTTGTGAAAAGAGGTGGGGTTGGATCCGGTCGGCAAGGATTACATAATAATATAATTTCTATTTTTAGCGATGACTTTATAATCATAAAATAATTAATGAGGAAAATGTTTCTTCTTTCCTTTAATGAGCACTGCCGCCTGCCGCTGTTAAATATCAGAATAATTAATTACTACCACATGGATTGTGCCGAAAAATTTTAATAAGTAAGCTGGTTAATTTAGGCTCTAAAATGCGTTTTAATACACCTACTTTAACCACGCAATATTGCGTCCTATTGAGCGAAAATGCTAAATCTACTTTAAAAATGTCATTCAAACCATCTTTTTTTAGGGTTCCGCCTCACAAAAATAAAAACGGAACTCTTAAAATAGGATTACCTTGTTGTCCGTCCGTCTGTCTGTCTGTCTGCCAATACCCCTTTTCTCTAGAAACTGTCACACAAATGCCAGAAACAAGCACACAATCAACAGACCCTGTGCATTTTGCACAGACTTAGGTATCTTAGATTTTTTTGCAGAAGGGAACGGGAAAGGGAAGGGAAGTTAACATCTCCATTCCTTTCCTGCTCTAAGGATTAAAGTGATGGGGTACAATTATTTTATTTTCACTAAAATAAATCGAATATTCGCAACCTGCGTCACGTAAAAAATCGAATAGTAAATCTTTATTGAGTTTGTATGACGTTTGGAGCAGCGTCCGCCCGTGAGCGTATTTGGAAGTAAAATTTAGTATGAGATTTCTCGATCTCGATACGATAATCGTAACGTAACGCAGGATTCGACAAGTCGTGCGTAGGGCACAGATTGTCTGCCCTTCCGATAACACGCCGTCATGTCTGATTTTATCTGTCTGTGCGATTTATGAGTATTAGCATCAGTTTTTGTACGTCCCTGCCACATCCAGTGTTGCCAGTTCCGTGAGTAATGCGACATCAACGACAGTCGCGACTGATTAGCGCTAGATGGCAGCACCAGCTATTGAACCTGGGCCATTACCGCGTGTTCCATTGGAAAGGGCTTTAGGCATAGATATATAGAGAATACTAGCTTTCACCCACGGCTTTCGCTCCCGTATAAAATTCATCCCCTTTTTCTCCCCTTCAGGGGTGGAATGTCCAAAGATCCTTCCTTCGTGGATGCCTACACTGTATAGGGTATCTACTTCTATGTGGAAAATTCCAAGACTCAGCAGTTTGGGCTGTGCGTTGATAGATGACCCAAAGAAAAGGTCAGCTAACCAGCTGCAAGTACGCTTATTTTGTGTTAGCGTAAACGGGTAACTCGCCACCAATTAGTAAACGGGTAACTCGCCACCAATTAGTAAACGGGTAACTCGCCACCAATTAGTAAACGGGTAACTCGCCACCAATTAGTAAACGGGTAACTCGCCACCAATTAGTAAACGGGTAACTCGCCACCAATTAGTAAACGGGTAACTCGCCACCAATTAGTAAACGGGTAACTCGACACCAATTGATTCGAGACATAATAACATGTCGAGCATACCTCGACAGCCAATACGTGAGTGACATGTTTTTAAATGGTTTCAAATGAAGCGCACCAAAAAGATCAAAACATCCGAAACTTCTGAAAACCTAAAAGTTCATAGCGTTTACTTAACGCCCTTTTTAATCCCCGTTCAAAAATTGGGGTGTTTATATATTTACCAAAAATGTACACAGCATGACAGTAATAAAACCAAAGCGCTGGAAAATTCAACTTATAAAGAATTAGAAAGATACAATACATAAAACAAAAACCGCCTTCAAAAAAAACCTTAGAAAAAACGTAAAATAAAATGCATTTATTTCGGACAACAGAAACTAAAGCCTGAAGTTTTATGGCCTAGCACTAAGCAGCAGAAATATGAAGTCGGTGCTTCATTCAAAGAATATTCCGCTCGCACCGCACCGACTTCATATTTCTGCTGCTTAGTTTTAGTTAGGTTTTTTTTGAAGGCGGTTTTACTTTTTGTTAAAAAAAAAATATTTCACAATTTTACGTTGATTTAACATTTTCTGAATTATCCTCCAACTCCTAACCGTTAAGGAGTTGTACCTTCCATCATCAGCTCATCAACATGAGATGATAACTACCAGACGCAAATACTTGAATAGCTTTAGAAAATATATGAAACACATAATACGTGCCTATAAAATTTGAGGGTTGCCCTCGATTTCCCTGGGATCCCATCATCAGATCACGACTTGGTGACAATGGGACCACCCCAAAAGTATACCCTTTCGAATAACGATTTAACGTTTTAAGAATTATCCTCCAACTCCTAACCGTTAAGGAGTTGTACCTTCCATCATCAGCTCATCAACATGAGATGATAAAACTACCAGACGCAAATACTTGAATAGCTTTAGAAAATATATGAAACACATAATACGTGCCTGTAAAATTTGAGGGTTGCCCTCGATTTCCCTGAGATCCCATCATTAGATCACGACTTGGTGACAATGGGACCACCCCAAAGGTATACCCTTTCGAATAACGATTTAACATTTTCAGAATTATCCTCCAACTCCTAACCGTTAAGGAGTTGTACCTTCCATCATCAGCTCGTCAACATGAGATGATAACTACCAGACGCAAATATTTGAATAGCTTTAGAAAATATATGAAACACATAATACGTGCCTATAAAAATTGAGGGTTGCCCTCGATTTCCCTGGGATCCCATCATTAGATCACGACTTGATGACAATGGGACCACCCCAAAAGTATACCCTTTCGAATAACGATATAACGTTTTAAGAATTATCCTCCAACTCCTAATCGTTAAGGAGTTGTACCTTCCATCATCAGTTCATCAACATGAGATGATAACTACCAGACGCAAATACTTGAATAGCTTTAGAAAATATATGAAACACATAATACGTGCCTGTAAAATTTGAGGGTTGCCCTCGATTTCCCTGGGATCCCATCATTAGATCACGACTTGGTGACAATGGGACCACCCCAAAGGTATACCCTTTCGAATAACGATTTAACATTTTAAGAATTATCCTCCAACTCCTAACCGTTAAGGAGTTGTACCTTCCATCATCAGCTCATCAACATGAGATGATAACTTCCAGACACAAATACTTGAATAGGTTTAGAAAATATATGAAACACATAATACGTGCCTGTAAAATTTGAGGGTTGCCCTCGATTTCCCTGGGATCCCATCATTAGAACATGATTTGGTGACAATGGGACCACCTCAGGAGTATACCCTTTCGAATAAAAAAAAACATTTTGAAAATCGGTCTACAATTGGCGGAGTAATTGATGTACATACATAAAAAAAAAACATACAGTGGAACGTAGAACCTCCTCCTTTTTTGAAGTCGGTTAAAAATAATATAAATTGAAGTCGGTTAAAAAGTACACTTAAATACATAACTATTTAGGGGGCGTTACAAGTTTGACCTGTGTATCTGACTGTGTCATCATACAGAGACAGACTGATGTCATCATGATAGATATCTCTTGCATCATAGCTCCCAAACGCATGGACCGTTTTCAATGCGGTTTTTGTAATCAAAAAGCTAGTTTAATCAAGATGGTTCTTAGCAAGATACATTAAAACTGGTTCACCCGCTTATGAAATATTGAACTTTGAAAGGACAATGTCGGGGGTTTTCAACTTTTCTAAGTTGGTTAGGTTAGGTAAAGCCAATCCTAACTGACATTATAAATGCGAAAGTGACTCTGTCTCTCTGTTTGTTACCGCTTCACGGGAAAACCACTGCACCAATCTAGATGAAATTTGGTAAGAAGGTAGTTTGCATATTAAGGAATAACATAGGCTACTTTTTATTCGGGAATATGTATAGTTCCCGCGGGATAGCGATAACCGAAATCTACGTGGACGAAGTTGCGGGCAACAGTTAGTGATAATTATTATAAGTAAAGACGTCATAATGCTCACAAGACAATCGGAAAAAAACAAATATTCCGACGAATTGAGAACCTCCTCCTATTTTTGAAGTCGGTTAAAAACATATTCCGAACATTTTCACATTTGCGCGCAAGTTTGGACCTTAAGTGAGAGAGATTGTGGCCAAAGAATTAAAATTCGGCGCTTCATTTTCGGCGTGCTGATGATATTGTCTAACGCTCTTTTTTATATGTAATATCATTGATTAAAACCGTCCATTTCTCCCTTGCGTCGTTTTTAAATGTCAGTGTAAACTATCAAACTTGCACAAGGCAAGGACAGCTCATAATTCCAGATCGTCTTAACGCGGGTTTCAATTACGCGAGGAACTTGTCCGACGTAATTAATGTTCTTGATTAAAACTCACCTCCCTAGCAACTAACGCCTCTAATACACTTAACTAACTCCTGGTGTGTAACGATTAAGTGCCCTAGAATTTTGGTGGGTCGCAAATAAAAAACATGGCAAGAGCGTGTCGGACACAGGTTAAGATTCCGTTGCCGTTACGAGAAAGTCCTTGCATTTAATTTTAAGAGGTAATTTTTAGGGTTCCATATCTCAAAAGGAAAAAACCGGACATGTGCGAGTCGGACTCGCGCACGAGGGCTTCGTAGAAAATTTTTAACGCTTTTCCCCAGTGTTTTAAGTGTCCAGTGTTAGCAGAGCCCTGCTCCTAAGCAAAATGTACGCAGTGTGGGGTCATCTTGTATTGGTCTGCGAAATCTACAGACAGACACAAAAATTTAAGATTTTGAGAGAGAGAGAGAGAGAGAAACATTTATTCACATACATTCGACACATACAGAAAGATGAAACAGTACATTTAAAAGAATAGAATACAATGGAACACATAGCTATATTATTTAACAATACAATATGTTTGCACCGAACGATGTGAAATGGGCCCCACTCAGCATAATGTTGCGGTAAGCCGCAACGCTGTTTTTCTGCAGGGCCCAATTTTGAGACTTTTCCAAGTGGTTGTGCTATAAGAGCTACCTTTATACTAAATTTCAAGTTGTTAGGACATCTGGAAGTTGGGGCAAGTGTTGTACCTGTGGACACCGTCGGTAATAAAAAAACTACAAACCATAGACTGATATCACGAACGCACCCGAATAGTATTTTTCTCATATGGCAACATTAATTAGCCGCCATTTTCTTATCTGTCAGAACAAGTGTCGTTTGTGGCTGCGGAAAGTTTTCATAACTAAAAGTGATTTTTTATTCGTACTTTGAGTGTGTTTTTCTCAAGTTTTGTGCGTGCTGTGAATATCTTTGTGATCATTTCATTGCTTTCATGATGTGGTTGTTATTTGATCAAGTTTTTGCAGTTCTCCGCCAACTATTAACGGACTGACATCATTTTGAATTTTGAAGTGTCGAATTTGTACCTGTGGACTACTTCATTTCCATACCTGTGGACTGTCCATAGGTACAATATCACTGGTTTTACCTGTGGACAGCTAAATTATGTTTATTTTTGTATTCGATTTTAGTGCCTCATAGCAAAACCGGCCAAAAGCAAGAAAAAAAAATGGCCCCGAAACTCTAACTGTGGCCATCAAGAAAGTCAATAACGAATCTTTAGTAGCAAAAGCTGCAGAGAAATTCATCATACCTAAGTCAACTATTGTTAAGTATCAAAAATTACGTCAAAACGAAAATCTCGAATAACTGCTTAAAACTTAAAAAAAAGTGACATTAAGAGGGTATTTGATGAAATAGAAGGACAACACATAAGTTCAACGTGGATTCCGATTATGAATATAGTTTTATTTTTTAAAAATGGTATGTGTTAAGTGATGATGACTCAGATGGTTCTAGTGAACACGCACATGATTTTGCTGAAAATTTGTATCGAAATGCTTAAAATAAAAAAAACACATTTTAGGAGTTGCTGACGGCATACCAAAAATTGTGACATTATTCTTTAGTACGTTTATTAAGATTTTCATTTTGAATATTTTTTTTAATTTGTATCGTTTATTTTTGTCCAGAGGTACGAGGGCTGCCTTTTAAGTTGTGTCGTTTGGAAAAACTAAAGACAATTTAAGAGTTTAATGGTATTTATTGTTTTTCAAAGTAATCACCGTGATATGTAATACACTTTTTCATTCGATCGAACCAGTTTTCAAAACATTTATTCCAGTCCGAAGTCGAGGTCTCCAATATCCGTTTTGTATGCCTCAGCCGCTTCTTCAGGCGTCCGGTACCGTTGACCACGAAGTCGTTGCTTGATTTTTGAAAAAGTGAAGAAACCATTAGGGCTCAAGTCTGGGCTGTACGGCGGGTATTCCAGATTTTCGACGTTTTGCTCTTTTAAAAACGCAATTGTTTGCCGGGCGGTGTGCAAGCTCGCATTATCGTGGTGTAGTACTATACGGCGTCTTGGGTTATTTTTTCGGAACTCGCCGATAACTGCAGGCAAACAAACAGTGGTATAGCAGTCAGCATTAACTGTTTTACGGTTTTCGAGCACGATGGTGGCAACGTGGCCATTTTTCGCTACAAACGTGGCGACCATTTTTTTCGAAGTGCTCCGTGAGCGTATTACTTTGGTCGGTTTTGGCTCATCTTGGAACACCCAAACAGTCGACTGCTGTTTAGAATCTGGATCGTAGGCATTTATCCAAGATTCGTCACCACTGATAATGTCATAAACGTGTTTAGAGTCTCCTCGGTTGGATTGCCGCAGAGTTTTGCGACACCATCTAACGCGAGCCATTTTTTAGTCTTCACTAAGTAAATGTGGTATCCAGCGCGAGATCAATTTTTTTACGCCTAAGTGATCATGCAAAATATTTTGAACACTGGTCCCTGAAATGCTTAATGAAGCTTCTATCTCACGGTATGTCGCATGGCGATCTTCGACGATCAGTTGCCGTACAGCATCAATGTTCTCCTGGGTCACGGCTGTTTTTGGTCGGCCTTCACGGGGCCTATCACTAAGACTAGAGCAACCACGTAGAAATTCTAAATACCAGCGTTCCACAGTCCGGATGCATGGTGCTTTATTACTAAAAACCGTAGTCAGCTCTTCAAAGCGCTGAAGACGCGTTAAACCCCTTTTGAAGTTGTAAAAAATTATCGCACGTAAATTTTCTTTCGAAATTTCCATTTTCACAACTGACTTGTCAATTTTGAACCGACGCTATACTGAAACGGTTCGGCCGATCCGAGTCATTGTTTTATATTATTACTATATATTTTAAATATTTTATGATGATACTAGTTTTTTTTTTTAATAATCACGGGAAGTTTGCAAACGACAGAACTTAAAAGGCAGCCCTCGTACGTCGCCGTCCACAGGTACATTTTTGCCGTCCACAGGTAAAAACTGTCGTTATACCTATGGACAAAATGAGCGTTTTTTTTAATATGCCTATATCTTTAATTTTAAGGTAGCTAACTGAAAAGAAAGCGATGATTATGAAAGACTGTTTAGATGTTATATTTTTAATAAACTCACCGAAACATGAATTAACAGAAAAAAACCAGAAAAATACCAACCCCGGGAATCGAACCCGGAACCTCGACACTCCGGGTCGCGTGCCCACCCTTACACCAGAATTGGTATTTAGGTAAGGCGTAAAAATAAAAATAATTGGAAAAAATAATAAAAAAATTTAAAAAGATTTTCCAATTGAGATCGTGACTGTTTAAATGTACTGTTTTAATTTAATACTGACTTTTTTTTTTAATATTTAAATTAGTCGAAAAATTGGAAAATGTCCACGGGTTGAGCACTTGCTCCTACCCTTTAGGTTTTTGGAAATCGGCAATTTGTATGGAAATAGCCTTTTTAATTACTGTATGTTTTGACTGCGTTGGCTTAGAAGGTTGATTTTTTCACAGCTTCAAGGGACCGCAGGCTTGAGTATTTGATATTAATTTTAGCATTATACCTCCACGCATTCCAGAGAAAAAGGGTATTGACAGACAGACGGACAATTTTTTCCTTTTGAGGTACGGAACCCGTTTATTGAATCAGGCGTTACTTTGCGGAGGACCATAACCTAAAACAATTACTTTGCTCACCCGCGACCACAAGTGAAAAACAGATATATTATTATCTGTGCGGCAAATGTATGTTTCCATGGAACACCTCCGCCTATCTCAAACCCAACTATCACAACCACCACTACACTAAATGCCGCTGACGCTTTTCGGCACTCTCTACCATTATCAAAGCACCAGAAACACCGCCCAACATGCCACCTTTACACTACTCAAATAAATAAATGTAGTAGTGTGGTAGTGTAGTATAACTGTTTTTCACTTGTGGTCGCGGGTGAGCAACCTAATTGTTTTTAGTTCATACGGAACCCGTCTGTGAAACATTTAGATTTAAAGTGCTCATTTTTGTTGGCACACTGTTTTATTAAGAAATGTGAAAAAAAAACATTGAAGTAATGCACTGAATTTGATCCTTCATTCCGCGTTTATGACGTAATTAATAGTTTTAAATATCTTTCAAGTTCTATTTCCCTACTAGCAATTAAATATTAAATATTATTAGTAAAGTGGGAAAACAACAGTTGCATTATCACGTTTTTTCCTCGTTGATGCGTTCACAATGGTAAGCCCAGGCGTCTATTTGATAAACTCTAGTTACTATGGGATCTACTTGCTATATCATAGCAAGTCTTACAGAGGATCATCATAGAGCGATGCTAGCATAAAGTCCTTCTCTACCATTAATTCCTTATCTTTATACTAGTGTAGCGACCCGAGCGCCACACGCCGATGACGTCATCACTGTTCTACATCGCGCTAACGAAGTTTCTCAAATCGGTTGCATAAATACAACTTCCAACTCTCTTCCTCCGGACTTCGGTCCCCAGGCATAACATCTGCCTGGAGAGAGATCTCTCTATTGGAGTCTTTCCCAAACTAGTATAAAGAGAAGGAATTTTAATTTTAAAAACCGTCTGCATAAAACTGTCTAACTAGTAAAACTAGGTATAATACCTTTTATCGTACTCGTTTTATCGTATCGTACTCCGTGTCGTAATTTATCTAAACCTAAGCATAACCTTACCAACTTAGAAGAGATTAATGAAACTTAGCTAAGGACCATCTTGATTAAACTAGTTGTCGATCAAAAAGAAACCGCATCGAAATCGGTCCATCCGTTTGGGAGCTATGATGCCACAGACAGATACATAGATACACAGGTCAAACTTATAACATCCCTCTTTTTGAATCGAGGTTTAAAAACACAAGTGATTGAACCACCACAAGCTTTCACATAATAAAATATCAGTAGGATTTAAGAAACGACATTTAATTATTCGAATAAAAAAATATAAACGACTAAAATCAATGATATTATAAGTAAAGAATAAAGTAAAGATGTCATAATGCTCACAAGACAATCGAAAAACATGTTCCGAACATTTTGACATTTACGCGCAAGTTTGGACCTTATTTGAGAGAAATTGTGGCCAAAGATGCTACAATTTGTAGCCTTTATTGCGCTTCATTTTTGGCGTGCTGATGAAATATCTACCTCTTTTTTTATGTAATATCATTGACTAAAATTAAATTAATGAAAGTACATCCGAACCAAGATAACCGCACGGGACTAACCGAAAAGTCAACAAAAATTTATTTAACTGGAAAATGTGAAGTCATTCAGATTTATGAATTATTTATTATACTTACCTGTTATTTGACCGCGGAGGCGTTTTACAAATCTGCTGATTTCAAATTTAGTTTATATTGACCCTTAGACACGTAGAGATTTAGATCTCTAAGACATTTAGATCAAATATTATATTATTATAGTATTTAATCATGGGACCCTATAAATCCCTTTGTAATTTTGAAATTCAGATATGTAGCAATGCTTAACTTATACCTGATAATATTGTGGTGCTAGACTTTGCAGTGCCGTGGTGTATCCTCCTGAGACCCAACGTTCTTTTAGAACAAATGTCAAAATGAAATATCTACATGGTTCATAAAATTAATAAATAACTAAAACTAACTTAAAAATAAAAATTTGGATCCTTGGGTAGTAAGGGTGCCTGTTATGCAGGCAGCATTCCCGCGCTGAAATGCTATGTGGCAAGACTTTGAGCGAGAAAGCTGCCTGCGCGAGGGTCACCTGTTGCCTCGCTCGGAATGAATTTGTTTTTTTCTTTAGCAACATCAAGTTTTAAATTCAAACAATCTTAATTCGACGTCGGGTCTCACGAAGCTATTATAGCTACACTCCTATATAACATATTAAATAAAAATTATAATGTCCTGACTGACTGATTGACAAACTCATTAACGCCCAGACTACACCTGACCATTGGACCTCGATAACTGAAAATTTGAATAGAAGTTCCTTTTTTTAAGTAGACAAGAGGTAAGGAGGTATTTTGCAAAATTCTCACGGGATAATGAGATAATATTCACCGGCTTATCACTTTTAACTTTGTTTATGCATGGAAGTATTGTTTGTTTATCAATAACCTGTTTGTTTATCAAAGGTACCTCTTAGCACAGGTATTCTAATACTTAAAAAGAGGTACCAACCACACTGTTAACACTGTACTTTTTGCTACCTCAATAAATATTTGCTTTGCCCCCGTGGAATATTTCAAAATGGCCTAGTTCCCTATCCTGTGGAAATTTCGAAAAATCCCTTCTTAGTGTACCTCTTGTATACTCAAGGTACATGTTTGCCAAATTTCGAGTCTCTAGGTCCAGTGGTTTAGGCTGTGCGTTATCTGTCAGTCAGTCAGTCACGGTACCTACTGTTTTATAGGCATATTGCAACAAAAACATCAACTTTAGGCTCAGATAATGCTAATAAAGTAGGTACAACACTCGTTATTATTTTCCTTGTTATAATTATATTAGGTATATAGGCAACTTTTATTAAGCGCAACACCACATCGCATTCACATTCTGTCCTTCGTGGTTCACAATGTTGCTGAAATTCATTATTGCTACCAATTGTAAGATCTATCTAAGCCAAATTGTTACTAACTTGAAAGGTGTAATTGAATAGCTAATACTTATTATTCGTTTTCAGTTCTTTTGCTTGCGATAGCGGCAACAATAGGAAACAATGAAACAACGAGTAAAGAAGATACGGACTATGACGAAAGCGAATTAAGTTTTACTGACGATAGTTACTCGAGGATGGTAGGAGTCATTGATGCATTTAGTGCAGAAAATATAACGGAAGAATGGAGTGCAGGAGATAATGCGACAACAACAGAAAGACCAACATGCAAGTGAGTATGGGTATACAGAGATCGAAATTCTGGTGACAAAAACATAACACTGTCGCAATTTTAAAAGTGCTCAAAACATTTAAATCGATGTCTATGGCTATTATTTTAATTAAATAAAACTTTTAATTCATGGGATTCTTATTATGTATTTGTGAATTTGCACTTAGGTGTTAACAATTTTGATATATTTTGCCATAGACAACGCAGAGGTAAAACTTATAATGAAGCTTCCACCACCAAACTTATCACCGGACCTAAAATGGCCTTTTGTCATTTCACTCAAATTTTGTATATTATACTTATTAAGCGGTGTATGTTTATTCACTTCTTTATCATTATCATGTCAGCCGAAAGACGTCCACTGCTGGACATAGGACTCCCCCAAGTCTCTCCACTCAGACCGGTCTTGTGCATTGCGGTCCGCGGGCGCCATTCGAGAACCTTCTGACCCCATCGGCCATGGATCATGTATTATAATTTATTTATAAATATATTAATACAATTCCATCACTAAAGTGGGTGGATGTTTGTGTGGGAAAAGATTATTTTTAAAGTTACCTCACATTGAGCCCACAAGAGCCCACACTGCGTATATTTTGCTTAAGAGCAGGGCTCTGCTAACACTGGGGAAAAGCGTTGAAATCTTTGTCCGGAACCCTCGTGCGCGAGTCCGACTCGCACTTATCCGGTTTTTTTTAGGAGCGATGAATGGCAATGTGCGGATTTTAGCTGCGTGCGTCTGGAGTACAAATGTGACGGCGCTCTCCACTGCGAAGATGGGTCGGACGAAACGCGCGCAAACTGCAACGGCACTCAGTAACTACCTACTTAACTATTTCGTAGTAATAATATTTTCGTAGTAATAATGTTTTCGTGGTAATAATATTTTCGTAGTAATAATGTTTTCGTAGTAATAATTTTTTCGTGGTAATAATGTTTTCGTAGTAATAATATTTTTGAGCTAGCCCATTCAACTTAGGATAGACGAACAGGCGAAGAGCGCCATCTATTGTTCTATTGTAGAATTAATAGAATTTTGATGATATCTGAAAAACTGTACTATCTAGAGATATCGTTTTATTTTTCATGTAATATTTACATAACCATCTACTTACTATATGTAAGAATTTAAGATTTCTCTCTCTGCATGCTTCGGAGATACCTAAGTTGGATGGTATTTTTTAAAACATTTTTTATTATAATTCGAAAATTGCGGGGCTTAAATAAAACTGGAAAGGTTTTAGAATGTGCAACAGAACCCTTTTATACGTATAGTATCCCGCTTGACCTAGTAACCTTGCTTAGACTTTCGGAAACTGTGGCAATAAAAAATTAATACTTGGCATTATCTAAAATTATTCAATTTCAAGTCGATAGCAATAGTAGCTCACGAGATATACAATTATTTTTTGAAATGTTTTGTGAGTATTCTAGTGAATTTTTATGAAAAAAAAATAACAAAGTGTATTTGGATCAGATGATTTTGTAATGACTTATCATGAAAATATACTTACAATACCACCTACGTGAAAAGGTTTATATTCAAGTAGTCTCTGGTGAGATATTATCTTTTCACGCGTTGCCTCTTCTATTGAGAGCTTACAAAGCACACTTAGAAAATAAGCTACTTACACAAAAAATATCGTTTGAGTATTATTGTTTGAGTTGCTTGAAATGAAATTATGATTATTTTATTATTATTACCTGGGCTACCCATGCTCGTTTTAGATTCTAAATAATTATCACGTTCAATATTTGAAACCGGGGCTTAATTTTTCAACTATTAAATACTATAATCACCTATAATGTCTTAGGTATGTATCTCAAAAATTTAAAAATGATTCTTTGAAAAATCCTATATAGTTTTTTTAAATACTTTTTAGTTCATAAATATGGACCTCCGCAAAGTAACGCCTGATTCAATAAATTACTTTTTATTGCATTTTTATCGTTTCTGAAACAGAGTTAGAAGGAATGTTGTAAATAATTACGATTCTTTCTTCTTCTTTTCCCTCGCCTATTTCCCATGTCTCTTGGGGTCGGCCCTCCTAGTCCTTTTACGCAATTCTGGGCGATTCTGTGCTATTTCTGGTTTTAAACCCGTCATCTTTATATCTTTGGAAATGGTCCCCATCCGAGTAGTTGTTGGTCGGCCCGGGCCTCTTTTAAGTTGTTCAATTTCCATGACAACAACAACAAATACTCTTTATTGAAAACCACAAAACAGTACAGGGAGATTACAGAAAAACAGGTATGGTAGACAATAGGCGGTCATATCGCTTAAAAGCGAGGGTTGTTGTCATGTGTTCCTTATTTCGTCTCATGACGTGACCATACCACCGTAGACGATTTTCCTGAAGTTTGTCAGCAATGAACGCAACTTTAAATGTTCCCCTTATATGTTCACGATTGAACAAAAAAAAAGTAATTACTGGATCTTTTTAATGGTTAGACGTAGCGCTCTTTCTATTAACACACGTTACTGGATAGCGTTGTCTCGCTTGATTGAATAAGCTCCGCCCCCAGACAGCAAGCTATTGACCTTTTCGTGATTGTGTCTCTATCTGTCTTAAACTTTACTAGCTTTCTATGATTACCGTGAATGAAAACGACTCAATCGGCATTCGGTCACTGCTTCGTCCGCGTGACGTGTAACACTGAATGCGCCACTCTAGCGCCGACATAAGTCCGAAATTCTCCGCGAAATAAAGAGACAGGTATTGCAGTTTTGTCCTGTTCTGGCCTAAAACTGGTGTTTTATGATTTATTCTTTATTATAACCGTATAAGTCTTTTTACGGTCATATCTCAATTGTCGATTTTTTGGAGATGACCGTGTCGTTTTTGTTTTAAAGGTGCGTGTATTGTTCTTCGTAGGAGGCCAATGCTGGGTCTACTGATGTACTGTATCGCTGACAGGACGCACTTGAAGGACGGCGTGTGCCCCGATATCTGCAAGGTTCAACCCGAGTACTGTGCGTACGCACTGCTCACTGAGCACGTGCCACCGTGAGTGAAATTTTATGGTTGTTTTTAGGGTTCCGTACCTAAAAAGGAAAAAATCGTTGTCCATCTGTCTGTCTGTCTGTCAAGACCCTTTTTCTGTGGAACGCATGGAGGTAGCAGGCTGAAATTAACATCAAATATTAAAGCCTGCAGTCCCGTGAAGCTGTGAAAAAATCAAACTTCTGAATCAACGCAATAAAAAGATACAGTCATTAAAAAGGTTGTTTCTATACAAATTGCCGTTCCCTGAAAACCTAAAGGGTACTTCTAGTTGTCCTAGAAACTTGAAATTTGGTATGAAGGTAGGTTTAGTAGCACAACCACTCAAAAAATTCTCAAAATCTTAAATTTTTATATCTGTGTATAGATTTCACAGACCAATATAAGATGACCCCACACTGTGTACATTTTAATTGCTTAGGAGCAGGGTTCTGCTAACACTGGACAACTTAAAACACTGGGGAAAAGCGTTAAAATCTTTCTACGGAACCCTCGTGCGCGAGTCCGACTCGCACTTGTCCGGTTTATTTTTATCAGCAACAGGACAAACAATAAAATTACAATCCTTCCCGATATTATTATCTATCGCAAAACGCTAATTGGCTCAATATTATAAATTCATTTGTTTGTAATTAAAATTGAATGTCAGGAAAATTAAACTCAACCACACAGTCATGCAAGACAGCGTCTATGCGACAAATATTCAGAGGGTCTAGTGTAATCGCCGACTAAAAATACGTCTCGAACGCGTTTGCTCTCGAATAAAACGGAAGGTCGAGCACGACTTTACGAATGCTGCGTAACGTTACGGTTATTGTATCGAGATCGAGAAACCTCATACTAGATTTTAGTTCCAAATATGCTCACGGGTGGGTGCTGTTCCCAACGTCATATACAAACTCGACAACGTTTACTATTCGATTTTACGTTACGCAGCATTCGTTAATAAGTCGTGCTCGACTCTCAGTTCACAGATATCTCGGTTAAGCCATTCGTAACGGTTAACCGAAATAAACGGTTAACCCAAATTTGAATGGGTTAATAACAGATTCATTCGGTTGGGTTGACCGTAACCAATCTTTCCCTGCTTCCACCGACCTGGGTTAGACACTAACTCGGGGTTAACATAACGTCAGACGATTCACATGAGTCAAGGTGTAAGTCGCCTAAGTGGCGGTTATTATCCGTACTGCCGTACTGCCATTGCATTTGTCATGTAAACGTTTTTTTTTTCAGGGGTGTGTGCGCTATACCAGATTTCATTCGCAATGGAAACTACAAAATAACAAAACTAAACACAACTTCGGAGTACAATAACAATGACTTCTCTCTTAAATTTGAATGTGAGATTGGAACCGAATTGGTGGGAGAACCTAACGTTGCGTGTGTGAACGGCACGTGGAATAGCGATTTTCCATATTGTTCAGGTAATAATAACACAATAGGTGCACTCCATACCATTTCATACGTCCATCCATTCCATTCAATCCACTCCATTCCATCCATTCCATTCCATCCATTATATTCCAGCCATTCTATTCCATTTCATCCATTTCCATTCCATTGGTCCATTTGTTAAGGTGCACTTGCCCGGGCATATGAAGCAATTAAAATTAATCACTGATAATAGTAATGGTTAAATCTGGATCATTTAGTAAAGGAACAAGGGGAGCTAGCACGCGTGCCATTTTGTCGCTTGTCGCTCAGTGCGTCCTTCACTGATTCCATCACTATGAAAGGGACGCACTGCGCGACAATTTGGAGAAAAATGCAGCAGTATTGCTTTTGATTTCTTCATATTAGTTCATTGCATTCAACGTATTATTATTATTAGTCATGTCCCCCATATAACAACGATGTCAGTGTTGAAATTAAGTTGTCAAAATTATGATAAAACGAAAATGATTTATTGGATATTTTTATATTTCGCAATTTTTCCCCACGGTCACATAAATCCACACATGCTTTCGTGTCACTGAAAAAGATAAATAACGTCTGCATTTTTTTAAGCGACTACGGCAAAGCCCAATAAAAAGGGTTGCGTCAAATGCTAATCAGAGGCTCGAGCACGACTTTACGAATGCTGCGTAACGTAAAATCGAATAGAAAACGTTGTCGAGTTTGTGTGACGTTTGGAACAGCGCCCGCCCGTGAGCGTATTTGGAACTAAAATTTAGTATGAGGTTTCTCGATCTCGATACGATAACCGTAACGTTACGCAGCATTCGTAAAGTCGTGCTCGACCCTCTGAGACATGATCCGCTTATCCTTTTTATTCCAGATACGTGTAAATTGAAGGAAAACGCCGAATACACATACACTTGTAAAAGAGGCGAGATGATAAAGTCTTGTGGCGATTACGTGGCTATTGGAACAGAAGTGACCGTAGAGAAGCAAGATAAGAAAATATCTAATTCAAGTATCACTGTTCATACAATCTGTACTGAAAGACGTGTTCTCAATGTCAGCAACGCGTGTGTAGAAGGTAATTTTTATATTTTATTTGACGAGGAAGACAAACGAGCAAGTGGGTCACCTGATGGTAAGAGATCACCACTGCCCGTACACACCTGCACCCCGAAGGGTTCGCAGATGCGTTACCAACCTAGAGAGCTAAGATGGAATGCCTCTTGTGCCCGTACTTACACCGGCTGTCTTACTCTCCACACCGGAACACAACAGTACAAGCCCTGCTTAGCGGCAGGATTAGCCAGTAAGATGGTGGTCTGGACAGACCACGCACAAGGTCCTACCACCCACAATAATTATGTTTCAAGTCATGATTAGATTGTATTAAGGCAATACTTTTGCGGGCAGAGTTCATACACTCAAGCGAACGACGCTATCCAGAAACGCGTGTGTCAATAGAAAAAGGGCTAGTCAAAATGCGCCTAAAATTCATGGCGCAATTAATGATTAAAAATGCTTTGATGAAGATTAAAATTCATAACGCAATTAATGATTAAAGATGCTTTGATTAAGATTAAAATTCAGGGCGCAATTAATGTTTAAAAGTGCTTTGATTAAGATTAAAATTCATGGCGCAATTAATGATTAAAAATGCTTTGATGAAGATTAAAATTCATGGCGCAATTAATGATTAAAATGCTTTGATTAAGATTAAAATTCATGGCGCAATTAATGATTAAAAATGCTTTGAACAAGAAGCTAAACTTATTGACTTGATTTTTGCTTAATCAAAAAGAAGAACTAACTTCATTTTACTTCTCTGTTCGCTCAATTGCAGTTACAATATTCCTTCCAGTTCCACTTCAGAAACGATAAAAGTGCCGAGGCAGGCCTTACTTAAAAAAAAAAAACTGTCGAGACTTTTGTTTACAATCATGTTATAAATTTTGGGGTACTTAGGACATAAAATAGTCTTTAATTTTCGGTTGAAATATTAAACCTTTGTATTGATTTAAACTTTCGCGATTTTCACACAAATTTGAATTTAAATATAAAAGTTTTTTACGCGATTAAGTCCCGAGTATCATGATAATGTATTAAACCTTTATTTCAAATATTGAACGATATATTAGATTCTAATAAATGAGCATGGATAGCCCAGGCAACGCTACACAATTCTTCAAAGTACAGTCGAGGAAATTAATTCCTGACCCACCATAGAAAATTTTCATAGTAAACGTCATAATGATTTTCCTTGTCGAGATATGCTATAATATCATGCGATGTGACCCGTTTCTACCACTAGTGGCTCTGTGAGCTGTTTGTAGACCTCGCGACCTCTTTTTTTTTGTAATTTTTGATCAACAAAAAATCCTACATTATTATCGAACCTGATCACAAAACTTCACAAAAGTCGAGTCATTTTACACAAAAACAAAACTATATAACTAGCGAACCTGCTCACCGAATTTCACTAGGATCGGTTGACAAATTCGACCAGTAGAGGAAAACAGCCGGACAGCTAGACAGACGGCAAGCGGACAGACATACCAAATATTTTTTGTACAAGCTGCTCAGTTTCAGCTTCGTTCACTGCTCGGTCAATAAAATACTTACTTTAATGCTATCATAAGTTAACATCATGATGGATCTCTATTCGCAGAAGTGGAAACTGTTCAAGATACATTGGAAAACAACGTCATGAACGAGCTATCTGAATTTGAGAACAAGTTCAAGGAGACCGAACAGCTGAGTTTCGACTTCCAGAAGCTGGTCAGAAACTACCGCAGCTTCGAAGAGCAAGTGTCCGGGAACACCAGGGATCTGTCGCTCAAGATTGCTATGTGTGACATTAATTTGGACTTAATGAACACAAGTTCATAATAAGGATCTTAAGATTTAGGGCCTGGCCGCTCATTACCACGGCGCGGCGTCATTAACGTGAAACTAAAAAAATTGTAGTAACGTAATCGCATCGATATCTACAAATTTTGTATCACGTTTCTAACAGCGCCCGCCGCGAGCGTATTTAGCAGGTACTAAAATTTAATAGCACGAGCTTAGAAATTTCGGTATTTTCTTAATTGAGATACGATAACGTTACTACTCGATCTAGTTGAAAACTCGTGCTCGGCGAACAGGTTCGTACCGCGAGCACTAGGGATCACAAAAATCTAGAACAAATGATCTTCCGCTCCTGATCTGGACTTAAGTCAGAGTTTAAAGGAATAAATTCAATTATTGAATCAGGCGTCACTTTGCGGAGGTCCATTTTCATGAACTAGAATCAATTATTTTGCTCACCCGCGACCACCCGTGGAACTATTTTTCACGTGTGGTCGCGGGTGAGCAAAGTAATTGTTTTTAGTTCATTATGATTCAACATTTTAATACAAAATTTAATAAAATTCCACACAAATAATGAAAGTTGCGAACAGCCATGTAACTAAGACAAGTGGACTTTGTGAATTCTTTGTGAAGTTTTTGACGCATTTATTGCGATTTCAAGTCTTATATTATATTTAGAGTTGCAACTAAAGTGGGTTAGTTGATTAAAGATTTTAAAAGAAGCGTTGGTTTGCGAAGTTCGAAATTGAATAAATAGCAAAGTAGTACTTAATAATAATATTATTTTTATAAATAATTAGAAAATTGGTTGTTCATTTGAGACTACACAATAGAAGCGGAATGCAATCAAATATTAGCTTAAGGCTGAAAACAATAAGTGCTTATTTTATGTAGGTAATTAGGTATTGTACATTTTTTAATTTTTTAATGAAATAATGAATCTAATCAGTAAATTAAAACCTAAATAGCCTAAGACTCAAAATGCTTTTCATATTTAAAGTTTTTAAACAGAAATGAAGTTTTATATTTAAAGTTTTTAACCAGAAATGTAGTTTCATTTTTGAATTCCAATACCCATAGAGAAAAACCGTAAAGAAAATTAAAATGTCGTTGTTTAGATATTTATGAACTGTTGGCTTTAGAACTAGGTCCAGACTACAGAGATTTTATCAAGACGTTGTTTTAACTTTATTCTGTTCGTATTTATCTACATTTTGCTGTAAAATAACGAATGCCAATTCAATTCAACACAGCCTAATAGTGCCCCGCAACTATGCAGTCAATCCTGGCACAGCTATGAAAGTTTCTGATTATTGACAATGTCAACTATTATTGACAATGTCAACTATTATGAGAAACAAGCAAGACTAGCATTTTTCTTCATTGACAATAAACGGAAACTTCATAGCTGTGCTATATGTCAGTATTGATTTCACAGCGGCGGGGCACTATAATATTAGCCAATAGCAAAACATGAACAATCCCATTAATTAATTACTCATCTCTACCACTCAAAGGTAGACTAGCAGAGATCCCTTAAAAGGATAAGTCCACGATTAGACGTTTATCTCGTTATTTATAACTTGTTCTTATTTCTTTGTTTTCTGTATAATAGGTAAAGTTACTTACCTACTTCAACCTACTTACAATGACAGTAGGTATCAAATTCTTGTTATAAGCACGACTAGGTATATTAACCAAATTCTTCACCCAAATTATAATACAGAAAATTTACACTACGAAGGAAAACCGTATAAGTTGAAATACATTGCGCAGCTACGGAGCGAACGAGCCAGAAGCTGTTGATCGAGAGCCTCAATGGAATTCAACTAGCACAACTTTTCTGATTAGTATGAATTCGAGATGAAGGACAATAAATAGATAGGCCACAGAAGTAATAATAACAAAAAAGTTAAACCGCCTTCAAAAAAACCTCAGAAAAAAAACGTAAAACAATCCTCTAAAGCCTAAAGTTTTATGGCCTATAGCACTAGCACAAATATGAAGTCAGTGTGGTGCGAGCGGAATATTTTTTTATATTACTCTGTGACGTATACAGACAGACAAAAAAATCGTATTTTGAGAATTTTCTGGGTGGTTGTGCTATAAGAGCTACCTTCACACTAAATTTCAAGTTTCTAGGACAACTGGAAGTACCCTTTAGGTTTTCACAGTACGGCAATTTGTATGGAAACAATATTTTTAATGACTGTATCTTTTGATTGCGCTGACTTAGAAGTGATTTTTTCACAGCTTCAAGGGACTGCAGGCTAATTATTCGATATGAATTTCAGCACGCTACCTCCAGAGAAAAAGGGTCTTGACAGACAGACAGACAGACGGACAACAAAATAAGGTATAAGGGTTACGTTTTTCCTTTTGAAATACGAGTGATAGCATTTCTATCCGCTTTTTATTGGTTCTGTAAAATAGGCGCTCAGCAATCGGCTCATAAATCGGGTAGTAACGAATGGTCCTCATTTGAATAGCCGAGACCTGTGTGTCATGGCTAATGTGAACGCTATGCTAATCTTTTTGTTACTCTAATTGCCTGTAGCTTGTTTATAGCCAGAAAAAATGTCTAAGCGTTAAGGACGAAGACAAAACACAGAAACCTTGAGCGTAACAATTTCGATCAATTTTCCATTGCCACTCGTTGCCATGGAAATGTCCCCCGGGTAACTCATCTAAAATAAATTTTTCTAAGACCCCACTCCCCCGAAAGTCAGGATTTGCACGCTTAGGAGATGAATCATGAAGGAATTGGCATGTAACTGTCGAAACTCCTAACGTTTGATGGAGCGGTGTCTCAGAAAATCTTATTTTAGACGAGTTACCCAGGTGACATGTACATGTCAACTAGTGGCAATGAAAAGTTGATTGAACCAAAATTCAATGTCGCTGGTTCAAGAGCTGTACACGCTTTCATCATCATTGATCAATGATTGAATGATTGATCAATGGATGAAAGAAAAATCCGTTAAGCAGCTAGACTTGAACCAGCAACCTGAGGAGAGATCTTCCAAATAAAAAATATGACAAGGCATTGAAAAATTCGTTAGGTACACCAACGTTAAGTATAGCTTAATTGGTGGAGCGTGGTACGGATTACCGAGGTTGCTGGTTCAAGTCCAGCTGCTTAACGGATTTTTCTTTGCATTGTCATTGTATGTTGAATTTCATACTATGAATGTTTCATAAAAATAAAAACAAGAATAATCAATAAGTCGATTATTTTCATTAATCATCAGCTTATTTAATAATAATAATAATAATAAAAATCTTTATTGCCACAACTTAAAACTAGACAAACATGTTAGTTGAATAAAAACAAAAAGTTGGGACAATGGGACCCAGTCTCAGCATGTGCTGGGCTTGGTTGGCCGGCGCTGGTTTTCAGCCAGGTCCCTGTGAGGATGGACGGTCGCAGCGCTCCTCACATTTAAATTTAAATTAAAAAGGAAATAAATAAATAAATTTACGTCCCACTGCTGGTGAGAGGCCTCCTCTCATAATGAGAGGGCTTGGGCTATTGCGGATTGAGAACTTTACCTAACGCACGATTGTTTCGCAGGAGTGTGCGGGTTTCTCACAATGTTTTACACATGTCATTTCGTAAATGAATTCTGAAAAACTCAGAGGTGTGAATCCAGGCTTGAACCCACGACCTTCTCCTTGAGAGGACTTATGTCAACCCACTAGACTACCACTGCTCTTTTAGTACCTGCCTATTCAGCTTAGAGGACACAAAAGGCAAATTTTACCTTATCTTGGCATACATTGCTTTTTCCAGTTTTTGAAGTAGACTAGCACACGCACATACATCACAACGACTACCGCTCATGTCAATTTTCTTTAAAATCCTCTAAAAGCTAGACTGTCACAAAAAATATCATGAAACTAGAGACTTAATCGTGTAAAAAATATATTTAAATTTAAATACCTCGACGTTTCGGACGCGTTGTTGCGTCCATGGTCTCGAAGGGACTGAAGAGGCAGGTATCTGCACGGGTTCCTCGAACTACCCGCACTTGGTCTTTATTATTAGGGTTGCCACTAGTCCGACACACAACACTCACAACATCCGGCGATTTATGAGTTATGAGACGATATATTTGATGACGCTTACACATACTGATTACAGGATTCCATGAACATGAAAGCTTGAAACCTCCCGGTTTGAAATTACGGTGTTTTCTGATTTAAATTTAAATATGTATTTACGCGATTAAGTCCCGAGTATCATGATAATGGTGTGAAAATCGTGAAAGTTTAAATCAATACATGTCACACAGATGTCAAATCACACACACATAATTTCCTCTGCCTAAAGGTACCTAAACGTTTGGCAGAGGGGAAAGCACATTAATTTTAGCAACTCGTTTTACTCCTTCTAAAGGTAAACACAAAACAAAAGACAACATGCAATAAAAACAAGACACGACGAATCATAAACAGAAGCATTCATAAAAAGTAAAAAAATATAGAAAACAAATCTTATAAAAAGGTTGTGCCCGCGGCGCACGGTGAAATGAGCTTTTCAATTTAAGTGTTTCCCTTTGTTTTAACCCGCGACGAAAAAGAGGGGTGTTATTATTAAGTTCGAGGTATCTGTGTATCAGTGTGTCTGTATATCTGTCTGTGGCATCATAGCTCCCAAACGGATGGACCGATTTTTATTTTCTAATAGAAAGCTAGTTTAATCGAGATGGTTTTTAGCTAAGTTTAATTAAAATCGGTATTAAACTTTGAAATGACAATGTCGGGGGTTTTTCAACATTTCTAAGTTTTTTTGTTTGGAACGCCACTCATGGTTTGCATGACATGTACTGGAGTTCCCATTGTCGTTTAAAGTTGCAATAATTACCGGAGGCGAGGCAAAAGTAAGTCTTGAAACTAAACTAATTAAAAAATTGGCCAAGAGCGTTATCGGAATCAGACATGCCCAGGATAAAGATTGGCCAAGAGCGTTATCGGAATCAGACATGCCCAGGATAAAGATTGGCCAAGAGCGTTATCGGAATCAGACATGCCCAGGATAAAGTTTCGAGCCGTTTCAAAAATGTCCTTGCATACCAATTGAAAAGGTGTTTTTATAAGTTGATCAAATGGTCCAACTTTTTTTGACGGCTGACATGGTGAAAGAGAACCTTAAAAAGGCTGTAAAGTAGCATGCAATACATTTTCTAAATAAGTTTTCTTAAAAAAATAATAAGCTTTTTTACCGACTTTATTTTTGTTGTCTGTACATACTTGTGTCGTCATCAAACTTACATTATCTATACCAAATCTCAAGTCAATCCGACCACTTGCAAATTTAACTCGCAAGATTTAACTCGAACTTTACATAAGTACGAGTACATACTTAATACAAAGTTTGTAAAATACTGAAAAGTAACGTCTTAAAAACGAATTGTAATAAAAACATTTCAAGCGAACGAACACTGAAAATATCTGAAAGCCCATCGTTTAAACTTGCACAGTCGATTTATCACAAAACTGCTATGGACTAGAGTTTCCCTTATAAATGACTTCACTATCACAATTAATTATTTTCAGTTCATTTTCCGGGACAGCCAGACTAATGTATTTAGAATCCGTTAATGTATTTCAAGTATGAATTTGCTTTCCAGGTTTTGAAGCGACGGGTTTTTTAACTCAAGTGTTATGTTTTAAAGAATAATGTAGATTTTTAACCGGTTGCTAAAAGAGTGGAGTTCTAACTTTGCCAAGTGTATCTGTGTTTGAGGCACCGCAGCTCCCAAACATGTGAGTGACATAGGGAATAATGTTTCCCGGAATTGCAGTTGGGTTTTCTGTTTTCAATTTTGAGCTGGTTATTTGTTATTTTATAACCTGGTTCACTCTTCCTTTGTTTTGATAGAAAAGTGTTGCAATGGCAATTGCGATGATGTCCGCAGAACACAATTTTTTTGTTTTAGCAAGTAATAATGTGGATTATTTTTGTTTTTACTTTTATGAAACATTCATAGTATGAAATTCAACACACAATGACAATGCAAAGAAAAATCTGTTAAGCTGTTCGTTAGGCGCACCAATGTTAAGTATGGCTTAATTGGTGGAGCGTGGTACGGATTACCGAGGTTGCTGGTTCAAGTCCAGCTGCTTTACAGATTTTTCTTTGCATTGTATGTTGAATAATGTGGATATTGTCGTTGAGCGTATTATTATATTAATATGGCAAGTTGTTACTTTGTTGTGCCAACCATTGTACATTTGTTTGTTATCCCTAAAATAAAATAAAAATATGGGATCACTCCGTATGTCAGCTACGCGTCTGCCATAAGTAATTTGCTTCGAATGTACTGAATAAAATTAAAAAAATTGTTGACAAAATAGTTTTAGAGGCAAAATCGTTAGTTTAAAACATTAGAGAATCTGGGTTGTTGGTGAGGGGGAGGTGAGTTAGAACGGAGGGAGGCGTGTAGTGTCGTGAACAAGACAATTTGAACTAATACCTAGCTTTGCTACAGATTTATCGTTTTGCTGCGGTTCCGCTCTAATACGAACCGTTAGAAGTTACTGAAGATAGCGGCAACCGGAATTTAAACGCTATCGTGCTGTTTTGCTATTAAATTGAGCATTATATTCGTGCAAGTTTTATATTCCATTTTATCAACTGCTAAAGGTTTGCGATATTACTGGCGAAGTAATGAGTCTCTGCCTGATTTCATTACGTATTTTATTTTTTAACCCCCGACGCAAAAAGAGGTGTGGAGGTGTGTTATTAGTTTGACCTGTGTATGGGTGTATCAGTGTATCTGTCTGTATCATTGTAACTCCTAAACGGACGAACAGATGAGGCCGCGGCTCTTTGTAGTCCAAAGCTTTTAATCGAGATGGCTCTTAGCTAAGGTTAGATTATTTTCTTTTGAGCTATGGAACCTTATAAGTCTTATAACCTAACCAGCTTAGAAAAATTTAAAAACCCCTTGTCATTTCAAAGTCTATTATTTCAAAAACGGGTAAACCGATTTGAATGAAATTTAGCTAAGAACCGTCTCGATTAAATTAGCTTTTGATTAAAAAAAAAACCTCATCCAAAACGGTCTCTCCGTTCGAAAGCTATGATGCCACAGACAGATACACAGATACATGTAAACTTAGCAACAAGTAAACCTATCCCATTAGGTACCTACTTGAACTTAAACTTACAGTAATCTGACATCATAATATATGGATATTAACTCATCAAAACCTAGTAATACGTTAGGTACTAGGTTTTGATGAGCTCCCGATATTTCCACGCAGTTTTACACGCATCATCAAATCATCAATCATGTATTTCTAGGTCAATATTTTTTTTTTACAGTTTTTTTTTATACAACGAGGAAGGCAAACGAGCAAGTGGGTCACCTAGTGGTAAGTGATCACCATTGCCCATGGACACCCGCAACCCCGGAGGGTTTGCAGATGCGTTGCCAACCAGAGCTAAGATAAAATGCCTCTTGTGCCTGTAATTACACCGGCTGTCTTACTCTCCACACCGGAACACAACAGAGCAAGCACTGCTGCTTAGCGGCAGGATTAGCGTTAGCTTGGTAGCGATCCGGACGGACCTTGTAGTTATTTATTCAATTTACAATGATAAATCCCCTAATAATAATAAACTTGATTGAATCTGCACGGTAATTCTGCACTATTTTAAAACTCCAAAAAATTACAGTTTTTGCACGACTGTGTCAGCCCATAGAAAATTAAACACGGAGCGATGACCTGGTAAAGATCGCGAGACCGCGGTGGATGCGGAAAGCACAAGACCGGTCTGAGTGGAGAGCCTTGGGGGAGGCCTATGTCCAGCAGTGGACGCCTTTCGGCTAACATGATGATGATGATAATGATGACAATAATAAGTTTACAGTCAGAGACCATCAGACTTATTATGTTAACGGACAAAGAACACAGAAAAAAGAAAAAAAAACATACCGAAATTACACCAATGAGAAAAATCGTATTACAAGGTACATAAAAACTTGATTGCCAGCCGTCAGAAAATACATCTAATTAATTGTCTAATGTAAAATTACCAGCGAATCATTTGAAAGTGTCATTACGTAATCTGATCTGTAGTCAGCCTAAACATTGCCGGATCAAGTGATCAAGCAACAGAGTTCGGGCATCAGTAGTCATTGATACTAGTTGGCATTTGGAGAGATTAAAGCCAGCGGCCAGGTAGCTTACAGTACGCTGCGGCTCACACCGGATACCGCAGAGATCAAAATTAGAAGCGACAGATTTCAATATCTCTACGACGGTTTTAGAATAGAAGAATAGAAAATATTTATTTTTGAACAACTAAAACTAGAATTACATAACATTATCTTAGAATATAACCATAGAGTACAGTTGTCACAAAAAAAAGGACTCCACCCAGCGTGTGTCATGGCACGTTAAGTGCTATGACGCTGATTTTCAGTGAGGTTTTGATGAAGATTAGTTACCGTACTCATAGGTGTTAGCTTAGCTATTACAGAAATAATAACAACACGAAAATAACGGACAACGTAATTATTTTTAACCCCCGACGAAAAAGAGGGGAGTTATAAGTTTGACCTGTGTATCTGTGTGTCTGTCTGTGACATCATAGCTCCCAAACGTATGAACCGATATCGATGCGGCTCTTTTTAATCGAAAGCTAGTTTAGTCGAGATGGTTCTTTGCCAAGTTTCATTAAAATTAGTTTACCCGTTTTTAGGGTTCCGTACCTCAAAAGGAAAAAACGGAACCCTTATAGGATAACTTTGTTGTCCGTCTGTCTGTCTGTCTGTCTGTCAAGACCCTTTTTCTCTGAAACAGGTGGAATAGCAAATGGTAGTGACGCCGCCGTTGCTTCCGCCGCGATAGATGGCGCTGCTCGCCGCATCTCAACATTGCAGTCTGTAGATGGCGCGTTATTCAACGACTGCCAACATTATTATGTTTCTTCAATGAGGGCTGTCGTGAGTCAAAATTCCGCTAGGATCGCCAGATGTGTCACCAGTGTGGAATGAGGTCTACCTGTCTCCACATATGAGAGACAAGCTACTGGCCTATGATTGGTGGAAATTGACAGATAGACCTCACTCGATAGCAGGATATGTCAATAGAAAGAGGGCTAGTCAAAATGCGCTCAAATAACGTGACTTAAGCGCCTAAGCTTTTAAAATTACTCTGGGTTAGAGTTAGAAACGAAAGTACCTATTGATTTGATTTTTGTCTAACCAAAAAAAGTAAAACCGCTTTCAAAAAAAAACCTTAGAAACAAAACGTAAAATAAATGCGTTTATTTCGGACAACAGAAACTAAAGCCTAAGGTTTTATGGCCTAGCACTAAGTAGCAGAAATATGAAGTCGGTGCGGTGCGAGCGGAATATTCTTTGAATGAAGCACCGACTTCATATTACTGCTACTTGGTGCTAGGCCATAAAACTTTAGGCTTTAGTTTCTGTTGTCCGAAATAAATGCATTTTATTTTACGTTTTTCTTCTAAGGCTGCTTTTTGAAGGCGGTTTTACTTTTTTGAAAAAAAAAAAAATTCACAATTTTACATTGATTTAACATTTTTAGAATTATTCTCCAACTCCTAACAGTTAAGGACCAAATCCATCAACAGCTCATCGACATGAGATGATGACTACCAGACTCAAATACTTGAATAGCCTTAGAAAATATATGAAACACATAAAAAGTGCCTATAAAATTTGAGGGTTGCCCTCATTTTCCTGGAATCCCATCATCAGATCACGACTTGGTGACAATGGGACCACCCCAAAAGTATACCCTTTCGAATAATGATTTAACATTTTCAGAATTACCCTCCAACTCCTAACCGTTAAGGAGTTGTACCTTCCATCATCAGCTCAACATGAAATGATGACTACCAGATGCAAATACTTGAATAACTTTAGAAAATGTATGAAACACATAATACGTGCCTATAAAATTTGAGGGTTGCCCTCGATTCCCCTAGGATTCCATTATTAGATCATGATTTGGTGACAATTGGACCACCTCAGGAGTATACCCTTTCGAAAAAAAAGAATTTTGAAAATCGGTCTACAATGGGCGGAGTAATCCATGTACATACATATAAAAAAACATGCAGTGGAACGTAGAGCCTCCTCCTTTTTTGAAGTCGGTTAAAAAGAAGAACTAATCAAACTTTTATATATTGTATATATTCAGGCGTTACTTTGCGGAGGGCCATGTTACAAGTAATGGATTAAATTAGTTTGCTCCTCCACGAAGTAGTATAGTCATGCAAAATAGCCTCGTCTGCGCTGAGTATTTATTTTCATGCAATTAGTTTTCCCGCCTTCCCTCCGCAAATAGAAAATAAAATAATCAACGCAAACGCTACTAAGCCCACAACCAAAACTACCACCACCAGTATAGTAGTACCGGACACGTGTTTCGCCTCTCTCCGAGGCAACCTCAGCGGACGTCGTTGATGTTGACACCCTGACCGTCAGTCGAAGAACCCAGAGAGTCGGTCTTAATCCATTAATTTGGAACGGGATATTTACAATCTAAAACGAGCAAGAACAGCCCAGGTAGCTCCTTTGATCTGGCTCCCAACCGCTAAGCAACACCCATTAATGAAACAAAACACTACAGTGTGACCGTCGGCCATCTTAAATCTGGGGCCCACGGCAGCCGCAGCCATTCCTTAGCGTCACTCGAGATTTAATCAGTGGAGTACGTTTAGTACTGGCCGGGCTTTGTTAAATGCTCACTTCAGTCTGATGGGACGCAGGAGATTGTCCCGTTTGCTTTGGCGATAATTTTGGGCCAGTTTAAAGTAAGGCAGTGAAGAGACGATTTAAGCTTCCGTTTGGGAGAATGTTGTGTTTTAGGGAAATAAACTGATCAGTCACGTATGTAAGCCCATTTTGACCGGATATGTTTGGAGTACTACGTAGTTCTTACTCTGGGAGTGCACGACTCAGCGGCTATATCGTAATATTGTGAAAGTAAATCAATTTGGAACCATTAGCAAAAATATCCACTCATTCACTCGCCATCAGACATTTTTTGTCACAAGTTAAATTATTCAATTCTTCTGCTGGGAGGTGAATTCTTAATTCCATTTTGGTAAATTTGTAAAAATGGAGGTCACGTGGTTCTTTACAAGCTTTTAAGTAACTTGCAATGTTTGCTTGCTAGCTTATTTGTTTAGGTCATCTTGCAAGTTAAAGTTGACGCACTTCTAATAGTCGGATTGACTAGAAATTTGGTACTATGCACATTTAAATCGGATGATAAGAACAGTCATCAAAAAAGCTGGCATTAAAACAGCTGTTAGACCTCGACAACTTTGAATGAGACGATGGTGTTTTATAAAAGCATTATAAATGCGATTTCCAGTTATATTACTGATCAAGCAATTTTTTTAAATCACACGGAAGCTCCGACTTTCAGCACTTCATCCCGGATTCCTATTCCAAAGTCAGTACCTATTTCTTCCCGCGCCTCAATACTTGAACACAAGCTATTACTCTTAACGTACAATGGCGTTCTGTCCCGCTTTACTCGGGGGGCAAGACAAGGAGGGGCGAAGAGCATTTATTGTCGGAAAGAAATTAAAGTCTCGCCGAATCGAACAGTTTTATCTACGTGTCGATAGCGGACACAAATTATGTGCTTCCTTCGGTTTAGAGGGCAGTTTTGCTAGGGCGAATGCTGGGGGAATGCTCTGTGGTCTGTTATGTAAGCATTAACATAGCGTATAGCGTATAGGTTTCTTTGAAGGATAAAATCCGCAATCACATTATCCGACAAAGAACTAAAGTCACCGACATTGCTCAAAGAGTTAGTTCGTTGAAATTGCGTTAGGCTGGCCACGTATGTCACAGAAACGATGAACGGTGGAGCAAACGAATCCTCGAATCCTCGGGGAAACGTAGTGTGGGGCGTCCTGAGGCACGATGGACGGACGATCTTAAGAGGGTTGCTGGCGGCGGATGGAAGCGTGGGGCCGAAGGCAGAGTGTTGTGGCGCGCCATGGAAGAGGCCTATGTCCAGCAGTGGACTCCTGTGGGCTGAAGATGATGATGATGGAATGTAGCGCATGGACGGGTCTTTCGGTTTGTTGCTAATTTTTTGGGCCTACAAAGTAGTCGCAGTGATATGAACCGCGAGCACGTCCGCACGGGCGCCGCCGGCCGCGCGCAGCTCCCGCCGGCGCGCTCGGCACGCCGTTCCCATTTCAAAATGTTATAAAGGGCATGTCACGATTTTCATATTAATGGCTGTAAGGATTTTGTTTTAATCTTGGTATAAAGAGCTTCATCGCTTTACCGCTTGATGATGTCGCTCCATTGTGCCTGTGGCTGTAAGATAGATACGGGCTTTTTAGGGCAAACAAGGAGACCTAGTTTTGTCATGTTTCAGAGATTCTTCGTACTAGAAAGCTGTAATAATAAATTTATTATTTTTATCTTTATTTTTTATAAAACAAAATTTAGTATCAAAATCTTACATAGCTATAGGCGATTGTAAGCAATTTTTATGATGTTTACACCATGATATTTGGACAGTAACCTGTCTTGACTTTTTCCCAAAGAAATTATTGTAGCAAATAGTATTGATTACCAAAAGTTGTAAATCCTATTTAGCGTGCTTGGACTTTAACTTACAAATCTTCTGTGAAAAAAGCAATTTTCTTTGAAGTTGCTTCTAACAGCAGCCATTTGAAGAAAACATATTTGACTCCGACTTTACCTGTATCACGAGAGAAATAATAATCCGCCCCATTTCTTTTTCTATTTTTAGTCACATAAAACGTAACATAAACATCGTCATTGAAAACCACCCCTAAACCACCCTTTTCTCTCACATGTCAAAGTAAACTCAACCTAACCTTACTACACATAGCGATTACTTTCCAAAATAAATCCTTTCCACTTAAGCTCGAGTAGATAAATGAATTTCTACTCATTGACGATCAATCGAGAGAATGTTATCAGTGTTTTGCGCCTTATCTAAGGAGGCGTTACGTTCTAAGGTCGATTTATTAGTTACGTTACGTATTCGCGGAGAATGCTGACTTTAAGTTTTACTTATTGAAGGTTAAGGCGCTTCCTAGCATGGGTTATCTATGCTCGATTTAGATTCTGAATATCTTGTTCAACATTTGAATCTATAATAAAGGACTACCTATATGCCTTCAGCAGTCTAAAGATGAAAATTAAGATGGCAAAATCCTCGATAGATTTTTTTTTAAGTTAGGTCTGCCTGTACCTATTACCTTACACCTTCATGGTTCTATTGGAATTTAAGTTGGATGGATACTCGAACACTCGCTGTAGGGGGAGACCACCCATGAGGTGGAAGGACGACATCTGCCGACAAGCGGGTGGAGGATGGATGCAAATGGCAATGGATCGTCAGGCGTGGAGGAATGGAGAGGAGGCCTATGTCCGAAGACGGACGAACTAAGGGCTGCTATGGATGGTGGATGGATGGATACTCGATGCACGGGGTCACAAAATGAACCGAAAGTAGGTAGTTCAGCAAACGATTGAGCCATTCTAGGAGAACAGTCTGTGATACTTTTCGGTAATAATCTTTCTACTCTAACACGAATTGCCAACGAATGGAATTTACTCCCACTGTCTGGATTTCCAGACAGATACAATGTAGGCCTCTTTATTGCTAGAGTGAATAGACTGTTACTAAACCAGGGAGTTAATTAATAATAATATAAATAAGTTTAATATCATGGGACAATAGGGTTGTTTACTGATGTCAGGATAAAATAATTTTACATTTCCACTTATCAAGCTTCTGAAAATACTCATAATAAACCGATGCCTCACTTGTTACTGCAATAAAACGATTTTTAATTTAACAAAAACTAATAAAAGGAGGCAGTTTGATCACTGAAAATTATGACGTCATAGTTCTTAATTCAATACAAACTTCATACTAACGGATCGTTGACATTTCATAAAAAGTTACTGTTTTGAGTAATAGGAAACAACCCTATTTACAAAAAATTGACCTAGTACCAAACAAGGCAACGCGTGTACTATGGGTTCTAGACAACGGATAAACATAGGTACTTATATACTATTAAACATCCAAGACCCGAGAACAAACATTCGTATTCATCATACAAACATCTGCCCCGACCGACCTTACCACTAGGCTATCCGGTCGTCGTAGTTAAATCTTTCTAATTGGTCTCATCTACACCTTCCAACAGTAACATTAGGTCTCAATCTCTTCACTCTTACGAGTAGCTGTTGCCTAAATTACCTAATGCTATCCCGCTTGTTTTCAATAATACAACGAGGCAAGAGTACTTACTTGTGAACGCCGAGTATCAAGAATCTGGGGTCTTTACGAACCCGCTCTACATACCACCCGGTGTATGCAGGTATTCGAATATCAGATACTACGGTACGTTATGCCAACTATTCATACCTCAGTCGCAACATCGTACCTATGTAAAATGCTATTCGAACTTTGTCCGCCCCCCACAAATCCAGACACAACCTTATGCAGCTCCTTCGCGCCATTTTGAGTCTAATAAACTAGTTGGTAAAGTCGTCAGTGATGGTGCGATAACTTTGTGTTACACACTGCCTGTTAACCCGGTACCTCCCTCAGAATTTTATAAAGTCCAAACTGTTGCGATTGCAAGAATTATGGTGGCTCGTTGAAATGATTTTGTGCTTCCTATAAATCGATGCTCGGGAAGGTTTTATTTTCCTCAAGCTGGAGTTTAATTAAGATACTCGAATTTCTTTGCTCTTCTCTAGAAAACGGTTGGGCATAATGTGATTCCGGTATTTGCATTCGAAAATTTTGGTTAGCTGACTTGTTTAAAAGATTGATAGTGGTGATAATTTGTTCGTTTGTCCTCCTTATAGTATAAAATAGCCAAACTGAAATGGCAATGGGCTGGTCATATTGCCCAAAAAATCAGACTCGTGGTGCAGGGATTTGCTGGAATGGAGACCGTGGGAACATAAGAGACTGGTTGGAGGACCTCAGATGCGTTGGAAGGACGACATCGGAAAAGTGGCAGGGAAGAACTGGATGCTGACAGCCCAGAACAGAGCGAAATGGAGGAAGTTGAAGGAGGCCTATACCAAATTGGTCGAGGAAGGCTAAAGATGACGATGATGATGATAGTATAAAAAAACTTAGGGGCCTGGGCGACATATAAGCTACAAACTACATTGTTTAATATGCCTGTCTTGTACACAGTAAAATTATTTTAACTTCACACCCTATAAACCCTACGAAGTGTGCTTTATCCAGTTTCCCTCTATGCTAACCCACTATTTCACAATTAGCCCGCTTAATGTAATATCCCACTAATTTCACTCAACCCCGCAATCTCATCACCGCAACTTCATTACTACACTTTATTGACACAGTTTGCCATAAAATAACGAAAAACATCCACAAAATTGGCACAATCATCGGAATTAACCTCAGGGCTCATCAAGGGATTTGAGACAATGATACTACAGTTATAAGAATTAAATTGGCGCGCTGTCGCGGCTGTTGCAGACGAGTAATTTACTAAGTACACGCTAGCTTTTAATTACATTCCCTGTTCTGTGAGACGACGGTATAATTAAAGAGACGATTTAGCAACATTACATGTCAGATTGTATGGGGTCAATGGTAGGAACGTTTGCGGCGCGCTGTACTGTACAATGTACAATTGTACATGTGTCGTTCAGTGTACATAAATAATGTTACACGAGCTTTAGAATTCCTGACGGAAATTTAATTGTTTTATTGCAGAGCTACGTCTCTCTGTTTCCGTACTCGAACCGATGTTTGTACTGTATTTGTCTGTCTGTCTGAATGGTTGTATGAAAGAGATCGTTTGAGGTAAAACCGGGGTCCGAATTTTACTATTATATTATTGACATGAGTACAAGAATTAATTTTGTTTGAGGTAATTTTTTTTAATTGCTATTTTTTTATGTTGCATAAAATCTTGTAAGTTAAATTTGACTTTCTTTCAGTGTCAGATTAACTTGAAATTCAGTCAGGAAAAAAAGTTTGAATTAAATTTTTTATTTTTAATATAGACTCCAAGGATTACTTGAACACACCAAGAACCTCCTAACCCGTATATTCCGTCTGCAGAAAGAATGAAAGTTATACAGACCACATTATATCTATGGTACTCTGACTCAACCTCGTATATAAACTTTGACGAAATTGGAATAACCACTCTATACAACGCACCTAAAGTGGTTATTCCAATTTCGTGAATGTTTATATACGAGGTTGAGTTAGAGTACCGTCGATATTCTTTCGCCCGCTCTGTATTACGAGCGTTTACTGCCTTTAATGCAGCCTTAGAGACGGTTTAAGCGCATAAACGTTATTAAACATTCCTTACGCAACATCTATACCACTACTTGTGTTTTATAACACTTGGTGCAATTTTTATGCTTCAAATTGCGGCACATATGAAAGAAGAGTAGAATTACGGACGATTTTCGAGTTTGACATAATTCTACGAAATGGTTTGTATTTTGTAAATAATTTTCAAAAAAAAAAACAGCACAAGTTGTTTGCCCATTTGCACCTTTTGTAATCCAACTACACATTCATACTACATTATCCATGCCAAATTTTCAAGTTGATGCCATTCACCGTTGAAGAGTTCCCTCCGGCGGAACCGAACCTCGTCGGACCACCAGAATTTCACCACCATATTATTATACTGTCACTGGCGTCATTGCCCAATTTCAGCTCAATCGGAGACCAAGAAGTGGTTAAATAATTCAAACACAAAAACCCGCGGGCAAAAATAGTTAAGTTACATTAGTATTCTCTATGCCACTCCAAGAACTGAGAAATCTAATGACACCACATACGTTGAAATCCGTCAAACGGATTAGGCTGCAGAATTGCCAAAGAATTAGACATACACACATACATACGCTCGAAAAACATAACTCTCCTCCAGCAGTACGGTAAAAAAGGTGATTAATCCGAAACATGTCCGGCTATACTCAACTGACGTACATGAGTGATCCGTTTACCAATGGGGTGTCAATTATTGGAATAACTCTGTCAAAACATTGAGACATGTACCATACGCAAACTGCATGTAACCACCGACCTTAAAAATACACTGGAAACACTCGAAGTTCTAAGTACGAAGTACCATGGTATTCTTAATTTTATGAAGAATCTTGGCAATGAAATTACCATCTAGCCGTTTCAAATATTAGCGGAACGAGCAACAAATTGCGCCAACCACCATTACCGCTAATTTTATCATTTTCTTCAAAGTAATTAAACTCTGGCCCTAAATCAAATTACGAGTGCGGAGCGGCGGGAGATTACAATTATTATCAAAGTCACATTTAGTAGAACCCAGTGGAATGCTAAAGAAAGCGATCACGAGTCGCGTGTCTCGTGTCACTGAGCACCCATGAAATTAGGGGACCCTTTGACTCGTTGAAAATTTTTAGTCATAATACCTATAATGTTCGTCCGTTTGACGACCGGATAGTTTAGTGGTTAGAGGCCCTGACTATGAAGCTTGAGGTCCCGGGCTCGATCCCCGGTCGAGGCAGATGTTTGTATGATGAATACGCATGTTTGTTCTCGGGTCTTGGATGTTGGAAGTATGTATTTATCTATATAAGTATGTTTATCCGTTGTCTAGTACCGATAGGCTTTGCCTAGTTTGGGACTAAGGTCAATTGTCCCATTTTTAACATAAAACTACCGTGAGACTCAATCATAGTGAAATAAACGGTAATAACGGTAACGGTGAGTGATCCGTTTATTTCACTACAATTGTCCCATGATATTTATTTATGATCTTTCTAGTATCCATCCATTTGGCCAAAGAACGTTTCCAAAACTGATTCGTTTCCCAAAATACTTTTCAGATACCCGATAGGTTAGGTTAGGTTTGTTTTGTAAAATATCCTGAAATGAATGAGTTTGACAAAAGTTTTTAAGCAAACATCAGTAAACCGATTTTTCTGCAACTGAAACTTAAAATATTTCGGAAAATAACGCAGTAAAATCACAACAACACGAAGTATCATTATGTCCGTCTGCTTTCCTTTACTGAGCCTCTACACGGCACATATTTTTCAACAGATTCTCGTGAAATTATGTAAGCAGGTTCGATAACTAGATTTTGATGAGCTCCAGATATTTCGACGCAGTAAAATCACAACAACACGAAGTATCATTATGTCCGTCTGCTTTCCTTTACTGAGCCTCTACACGGCACATATTTTTCAACAGATTCTCGTGAAATTATGTAAGCAGGTTCGATAACTAGATTTTGATGAGCTCCAGATATTTCGACGCAGTAAAATCACAACAACACGAAGTATCATTATGTCCGTCTGCTTTCCTTTACTGAGCCTCTACACGGCACATATTTTTCAACAGATTCTCGTGAAATTATGTAAGCAGGTTCGATAACTAGATTTTGATGAGCTCCAGATATTTCGACGCAGTAAAATCACAACAACACGAAGTATCATTATGTCCGTCTGCTTTCCTTTACTGAGCCTCTACACGGCACATATTTTTCAACAGATTCTCGTGAAATTATGTAAGCAGGTTCGATAACTAGATTTTGATGAGCTCCAGATATTTCGACGCAGTAAAATCACAACAACACGAAGTATCATTATGTCCGTCTGCTTTCCTTTACTGAGCCTCTACACGGCACATATTTTTCAACAGATTCTCGTGAAATTATGTAAGCAGGTTCGATAACTAGATTTTGATGAGCTCCAGATATTTCGACGCAGTAAAATCACAACAACACGAAGTATCATTATGTCCGTCTGCTTTCCTTTACTGAGCCTCTACACGGCACATATTTTTCAACAGATTCTCGTGAAATTATGTAAGCAGGTTCGATAACTAGATTTTGATGAGCTCCAGATATTTCGACGCAGTAAAATCACAACAACACGAAGTATCATTATGTCCGTCTGCTTTCCTTTACTGAGCCTCTACACGGCACATATTTTTCAACAGATTCTCGTGAAATTATGTAAGCAGGTTCGATAACTAGATTTTGATGAGCTCCAGATATTTCGACGCAGTAAAATCACAACAACACGAAGTATCATTATGTCCGTCTGCTTTCCTTTACTGAGCCTCTACACGGCACATATTTTTCAACAGATTCTCGTGAAATTATGTAAGCAGGTTCGATAGTTAGATTTTTTCGCCAAATCTTTTTTTTGAACATTAAAAAAAAACTTTTTTTTTTAAATGTTCTTACGAGGTCTATGTCAGCTCACAGAGTCACTTGTTAGAATGTGCACACAGAGCCTTTTTATACGATGTCCCCATTTTGACCTAGTTACTCCACTCTGAAATTGTAACCCCGCTTCAGTCAGTCTCACGATAAAATTAAACATATTTTTAATTACTTTCCATTATAGCTTTAATATGTTCTTACCTTTATTCTATTATGGTTGCCTGGTAGAGATCGCTCTGTAGCGATAAGGCCGCCCATTGCTACCTTGTATTTTCTTTGTGCCTTATTTCTTGTTTTGACTGTTATGTGGTGTTCAATAAAGAGTTATTGTATTGTATTGTATTGTATAGCGAAATAAACAGACACTCACGTACGTCATCCGTAATCCTTCCTCTGGAAGCACACGTTTCGCCGGTAGCGAGACGCAAACTGAGCACCGCGTCTGCTCTACTCATTTTCTATTTGCAAAATACTTGAAGCATAATTATAAAACTATTCCTCACCTGTGACGGATAGACAGACAGACAGGCGGATCGAGTCATACCGTAAGGGTTCCTTTTTGTTACCATTTAGTTACCAAACCCTAAGAGCCTACGTCGTCGCGCCGAAAAAACAGAATTCCACCTTCCCATTTAACATTTCAGTTTATTTTTTATTGAGTTAAAAATTTCCCAATCAATCTACACAACAAATTGGCTTCGTTACCGCGCTCAAAAGTTTCTGATTCTATTCATAATTTAATATGCCTTATAAATGTTTGATTTCAATATTTAATTGAGCAGGTTTTATTCAATGAGTGCAAAAAGTTTGGACTCGTAAAAAGAGATCAATTTGATTAAGGGAAGTTTGGCATTTTAAGTATAACTTTTAGGTCCTGAAGCGTCCGAAAGTTTCGGGCCGCAAATACAGTAAGAAGGAAACATGCTTCTGGGTATGGAATTGTAAGGAAATCAGTACCTAATGTTATGGAAAAAATAAATACATACAAATAAAAACACACATACATACATGAAAATAAATACTCAGCGCAGAAGAGGCTATTTTGCATGACTATACTGCACTACTCCGCGGAGGAGCAAATTAATTTAATCCGTTACTTGTAACATGGACCTCCGCAAAGTTACGCCTGAATCAATACAATATTTTTTAATATTATGGGCCGATTATTTGGGAAGAACCACTGGGGGAGTTATTCTATTATTATTGTTATTCTATAAGTAATAACTCACGGTTGTTTCATCTTTTTAAAATGTCAAATTAGTTGTCATGAAGAATCGAAAATTGTACACTTTTACCTTGAAACAGCCTTTTTACTTTCATTCCATGCTTTGCCTTTTCTGGTTGACAATATGCGTGGTAGCTTTTTAATTTTTAGGGTTCCGCACTTCAATAGGAAAAACGAACACTTATAGGACCACTTTGTTGTCCGTCTGTCTGACTGTTTGTCTAGACCCTTTTTCCGTGGAACGCATGAGGTAGCATGCTAAAATTAATATCAAATACTCAAGCCCATGTCCCTTGAAGCTGAGAAAAAATCAAACTTCTAAGTCAACGCAATCAAAAGATACAGTAATTATTAAAATGGTTGTTTCCATACAAATTGCCGTACCGTGACAACCTAAAGGGTACTTCCAGTTGTCCTAGAAACTTGAAATTTGGTATGCAGGTAGCTCTTATAGCACAATCACTCAGAAAAATCTCAAAATCTTAAATTTTTATAATTATGTGTTATGCGTACCTTTTTTTTAGGAGCAGGGCAACACTGGGGGAAAAGCGGAAATTTTTTGTAGGGTTCCCAGTGCGCGAGTCCGACACGCACTTGGCCGGTTTTTTTTTCAAACATATTGATTGTTAATTTTTATGGATGATGTTTGCAACAAATTCTGTTTTCGGTCAACCCATGAATAGCTCACGAAAATCATCAAACAGTCACCCTTAGGTAACGTAAATCAAATCGCAACGTTGTCAATGCGACCGGCTCATCAATCAGTCGCTCCGTTTTATTTAATTCGAAAACATTCCCTAATTAAATTAGCTATTTGATCGATGATCACAGAACTCGCAGTAAACACGGTTGGGAGTTGGCGTGCGTGAGATGTATCAATATACATTATTATGTACAATTATACAGGATGGGTTTTAATGAGCCGTCAAGTGTTCAGCCAGGGGTTAGGTAAGACTAAGTGAGCACACTTGAAAAAAAACGGCCAAGTGCGAGTCGGACTCGCGCACGAGGGTTCCGAACAAAGATCACGCTTTTACCCAGTATTTTAAGCTATCAAGAAGACTTTTCGGAGTGTTTGTGGTATAAGAGTCAACCTTTTTAATGACTGTATCTTCTGATTGCGTTGACTTAGAAGTTTGATTTTCTCATAGCTTCAAGGGACTGCAGGCTTGAATATTTGATATTAATTTCAGCCTACTACCATCATGGGTTTCAGACAAAAAGGGTCTTGACAGACAGACAGACGGACAACAAAGTGATCCTTTAAGGGTTCCGTTTTTTCCTTTTGAGGTACGGAACCAAAAAAAATATTCTCCCATACTGCTGTCGTCATAAACTCGCTCTACGCGCTTTCATACTCGTTGAATTTCATTTATTTATTTATTTATTTATTGGTCAAGTCATGTACATATACATAAAGATGTTACATTGGTATAATAAGTCAGTCCATGACGCCCTGTAAGGGCACGCAATAATAATTAAAACCAAGTTTATCATTAAATTCTGTTGAGATTATGATTATAAAATTACATTAAAGTATTGGCATGCATTGATATTATCAAATTTTCTGTTACTATTCTATGTTGGAGCTATTAAAATGTGATGTTTTAAATAATAATTATACTGTATTATGTCAAAATAAATAAATTTGGGGATTCATAATTATTCATTATTTAATTGTCAATGTACCCCGAGCACATGAGAGATGATTTGAGAGATTTTTCCCGAGCACGTCCCGCTAGTGATCTTATAGGAAATTAAATATTGATGAAACTACCCATTGTTTTTGAGGGGTTGGTAATAAAAATTTCAACGCATATCCGAGTGTTTTATACTAGTAACGATGGCTGGTGGGCAGCAGATTCGGTCTTCGGGGACCACCATTTATATGCGGAAGGCGTTTGGGTCTGAATGTTTGATTTATCGGGAATGTTTCCAACTTTTTTTTTAGTTTTGACAAGAATTGTTACTTTAGTTTTCATATTTTCTCAATGCTAAAGCATGGTTTCCTAGTGAAATAGTGTCGGCCGAGTAATAGCCCGATTAGCCTGACAAATCTGTAGTCCTTCCTCTGGGAGCACTCTGAGTGATCCGTTTATTACACTTTGTGGAGTCTCACGGTAGTTTTATGTTAGGTATTGCAAAAACAGATGTCTAAAACTCAACTCCAAACTCCGTTTTGACTTATTAAAGGTAAAGGTAGCAATCTTTGACACTTCTATTCCAATAATTGTCACTTAGCCGATTGTAGGAGACACCTGTTGGGATATTTACCTACCGGTATTATTATTTTGTGTGTGTGTTTTTTTTTTTATTTTCTTTCATTTGACATTTGACCTGCACAAACACTTTAATGCAGCAATTTGGTTGTCGAGTAATTCTAGTCTTATTTCCAATTCAAGATTTCAGACTTTATAGCTTTTGCAAAGTGTGTGTTTATTTGCATCAAGGATATTATAAGTAAAGATACGTCATACATTGCTCACAACACAATCGAAAGACACGTTCCGAAAATTTGGACTTTGGCCGCAAGTTTGGACCTTATTCGAAAGCGACTGAGGCCAAAGAGGCTACAATTGTAGCCTTTTCTGCGCTTTATTTTCGGCGTGTTGATGACATATATCTACCTCTTTTAATAATGTAACATCATTGGTTTTTATATAATAACTAGCTTATGCCCCGCGGCTTTGCCCCCGTGAAATATTTAGAAATGGGAGTTCCCTATTCCGCGGCAATTTCGAAAAATCCCTTCTTAGTGCACCTCTAGGATACTCAAGGTAGCTATATGCTTGCCAAATTTCAAGTCTCTAGGTCCAGTAGTTTAGGCTGTGCGTTGTCTGTCAGTCAGTCAGTCAGTCACGGTTTATAGGTATAGATAACGTACATTTTATTACAAAGACATCAACACTGTTTAGTTCACATTTAACAGTGACTGCAGCATTACTGTCAGTTACTTCGAAAGCCGAAACCTTTCAGAACAATAATATCGCATCGTGGGCCGTAATTGGCAGAAAACTTTAACGAACCCTAGAGATTACCAGCGAAGGTTAATAATAGTATATTATTTGAGAGGGCAACCCGTCAATAAAACTCATCATTACTGCCTCGAAATTGCGCGCGATGTAAGGAGTCGGGTTTCTAATTAGGGGTAGAAAATGTGAAGTGAATTTAGAATTGTACGTATTTTTAACCGACTTCAAAAAAGGAGGAGGTTCTACGTTCCACTGTATGTATTTTTTATTATTTATTTATTTTTTATTTTTTAGGATTCCGTTACATAATGGAACGATTTGGTGTGACCTGAGTCTGTCTGGAGGTGCCTTTTACTCCACAAAAGATTAAAGCGCTAAGGAACCTCGGCACAAGGCAAAAGTGGACTGTAGTTTATTTAGCGTTATATGAAATTTCATTTAATTTGTAAATCCCAAAAAACACTTGCAAAGACCTGTGGTTGGCTTGGAAATAGAAAAAGGTCGAAGAACGGGATAAAGGAAAAGATAATGCGCACTCACCTGATTTTCTCGTATTAGCACGATCGGGAATCGAACTCCTATACAGCCAGCAACAGCAGAGAGGGAAGCCACTACACGAACACAGGCTCCTGATTGTCCTTTGCTTATAATAAAAAAGTCACTCGCGACACAAAGTTCATGTGTTAGCGTCACAGCGGTTTTCGGAAGAGTGCTTCACAATTTAAAGCTCGAGTTGCAACGGCCAATGAGAAGGATAGCCGCTGCAATAGTGCACATGTTTGATAGGGATGGAAGATGTGAAGGTTTAAGTTTTTGCAAGCGTATAAGTAAACTACCCTAATTTTAAATATAAAAAATACAAAAACACGAAACCCAACACTGTCTGTCTGTCCCATTTGGTTATATCAGGAAGTTTTGCGGGTGGTAGGACCTTGTGCAAGGTCCGTCCGGATCGCTACCACCATCTTACTCGCTAATCCTGCCGCTAAGCAGCAGTGCTTGCACTGTTGTGTTCCGGTGTGGAGAGTAAGACAGCCGGTGTAATTACGGGCACAAGAGACATTTCATCTTAGCTCTCTAGGTTGGCAACGCATCTGCGGGCCCTTCGGGGTTGTGGGTGTCTATGGGCAGTGGTGATCACTTACCATCAGGTGACCCACTTGCTCGTTTGCCTTCCTCGTCGTATAAAAAAAAAGATATGTAAAGCTATCGACTTCAAATTTGGAATTCCTACCTACCTGATGTTAGATGACGTTTTCCTATTTAGATTTTTTGCAATACGTACTGAAAGGAAGTTTTTAAAAATTAAAGGTGCTTACCCTAATAAGTCATGAACTGGGAAGTCGCAATTATACAAAAATTTACTTAAGCCGTTTTTATAAGTTTTAAGACAAAACTTCTTAAAAACCATTGATATAACATAAATATGCCCTTCGCAGTCAGCGGTGCCCGTGCGGCGTGCGCGCGGCTCATATCGCTGGCACTAATTAGTGCCACAAAAGTGGCAACAAAACGGAGCACCGAAGGGCCTGTCCATATCCATACGCTATGATATATATAAGCCTATGTTCATAACAGTTTTAAACAGCACTTGGTAATAGATTTAGATTTTTTTTGCTGCCTTGATCTTGCGAAACTCAACACAATTTCAATTGGCGCGAACGTCAAGACAAAATCTCAAGCTAATATCTCAGCGTCACGAATAAAAACTCCAGATTGAACCAGGCACCGGCGATTGGTTAATAAATTATGCGAGCTAACGCCGGAAATGATTTATTACTGCTAACTTTAATCTACAAATTGTAAACAAAATGATTTCTGTGCTCACGGTTGTAATAAATAGAGTAGCTTGTATTGTACTTATATTGAAAATACCGTGAGACTCGACTACACTGAAAATGATACAGATTTAGATTATAAAAAAAAGCCATGATAGCACGGTTTGACCTATGGCCTCTCAAGCAGAGTGTCGTGGGTTCAAACCCCGGCTCGCACCTCTGAGTTTGTCGGAATTTATGTGCGGAATTACATTTGTAATTTGTCGTGAGCTTTTCGGTGAAGGAAAACATTGTGAGGAAACCTGCACACACCTGCGAAGCAATTCAATAATGCGTGTGAAGTTCCCAATCAGCACTGGGCCCGCGTGGGAACTATATAGCCCAAGCCCTCTCATTCTGAGAGGAGGCCTGTGCCCAGCAGTGGGACGTAAAAAAGGCTGGTGATGATGATGATGATGATGTAGCATATTTGTAAGTGTCGCCGAACCAATATTGGCGAAATTTTATTTTGGCATGCAAAAAGTTTTTATTTAAGTAAATTAATAATAAGCATCAGCCCCCCCTGTTTCACCAACTTTACAAATGTCAGGTTTCAATGATAATTCTGTGTCAATAATTGCTGACTTGAAGAGCTTTTGTTTTAGCGCGTTTCATGTACCTAGCCAACATACAATGACAATGCAAAGAAAAATCCGTTAAGCAGCTGGACTTGAACCAGCAACCTCGGTAATCCGTAGGTTGCTGGTTCAAGTCCAGCTGCTTAATAATTTTTTCTTTGCATTGTCATTGTATGTTGAATGTCATACTATGAACGTTTCATAAGAATAAAAACAAAAATAATCAATATATCGATTATTTTCATTTAAATGTACCTAGCTCGAATCATCATTGTGACCTGACTGTGCCGAAGGCACAATCTTTTTGTATATATTTCTGTTTTTATACTTTTTTTATTAATATTTTGTAGTTTTGTTTTGGAATTGTCTTTTTGATTCAGTTCGAATACAGGCGTTGACATAACCAGTCCCTTAGCCCTCTGCTAACCCTCAGCTATACTGACATTAAATTGGTACACGCGGCACATAGCTCGCAGAACTGATGGCCGATGGGGTCAGAAAGTTCTCGTTTGACGTCGCGGACCGGGAGGCGAACTGTCGGTAGGCCTCCAACAAGATGGAGCGACGACCTGGTGAAAATCGCGGGACCGCGGTGGATGCGGACAGCACAAGACCGGTCTGAGTGGAGAGTCGCGGGGGAGGCCGCCGTCCAACAGTGGACTTTCGGCTGGCATGTTGATGTTCTCCTACTAGGGGCCTGAATGGCCCTTTGGATTTGTTTTGGAGCAGGAACGATGCTGCGAACCCGCCGGCGGGGAGCACGCAGCCGGTGGCAGCCGTGCGTGCCGTGCGCGCGGCTCATATCGCTGGCATTAATTTAAGTTCACAAAATTGGCAACAAAAACAGAGTACCGAAAGGTCCATCCATACGTTATTATTATAATGTCTATGCATGGGCTGCGTCTGTAGGTATTCTGCACAAACGAAGTTGCGGGCAACAGCTACTGTATAGTGAAAATAAACGTTTCGGACATTCGTAGGTAAGTGTTTTTTTTATTGAAAGAGGGAATCAAACGAGCAAGTAGGTCACCTGATGGTAAGCGGTCACCGCCACCCATGAGAACCAGCAACCCCAAGAGAGTCACCAGTCCGTTGCCGGCCTTTAAGGAGGTAAAGGAATCGAAGAAAGGAGGGGGGGGGGGGATCGGGCCTCCAGCACTCTCACTGACCAAACGAAGCGCAACAGGGGTGATGTTGCTTCACGCCGATTTTCTGCGAGAGGGTGGTACTTCCCCGGACGAGCCAGCACATTCGTACGGTAGCAAATAGCTACAGTATGGCTCTCCCACTACAAATGTAGTAAGGTGGTTCGATTTTCGTGTTATCTGTGTTGCCACGTGCACGAGTTCTAACTATAACATATAGCTCATAGTTCCGGTACACCAGATCGATTTTATATCACAGCACATAGTTATTAATGTTATATTAACAAACACGTAACGCGCCGCAGCCTGTCGGGCGGCAGCAATATCTCAAGCTGTTTACGTTGCCCCGGTATTGAAATGCGGGTATGTGCGACACACACAAGCATGCTGTGCCCACACGCCCACACAGGCATGAAAAGGCCGGTCTACATTAGTTAAGTGCTTAGCGGAGTAGGTAAGTTAATAAAATGTCGTGAGACAATAATGATTGATACAAATTTAACTAGTCTCAAAATAGGCAGAGCTAAGCAAGGAGCGTTTTGATGAGCCGTCAAGAATTTAAATAGGGGATGAAAAAAAATCTCATATACGGATATTGTGAACCAGCAAAGGCAATTAACATGATAAGATAAGAGATATGATTTATTTTTCCAATTAAAAACTTAACAGTGGCAAATATTAAAACGCACCCTGCATGGGTAATCATTAGCCCAATTGTAAAATAAATCTAAAATAAAAGATAAAATGACGTAAAGGTGTCTTACCAAGTGTCACAGCCTCTCATTAAATTCCCTATAAAAGTCATTGCTAGTTACATAAAGTCTATATTTAGATATTTATCAGCATTTTGTCCTTACATAGGAGAACTTGACTGTACAATATTGCTAACCGATCGGACGAGAGTAGCGAGCCAACTTGCACACAATTCATCTCTCGCCACTGCACTTGTACTGTCACTCGTCACTGTTCTTATAGCCGGTTTACATCGGACAACTGCTTCAGTACAAAGGTGTAAACCGATCCGCCGGTAGCGAGTTAACTCCATCACAATTGTACTTGTAGTAGCCACTTAGTACACAGAACAAATAGCTTCAGTACAGCGGTGCAAACCGATCCGCCAGTAGCGAGTCAATGTGCCACTGTACCTAAACTTGTCACTCGTAGCTGTTCTAGAACAATGTAAATCGGCCATTACGGTGGGTAACTGAATATCCTATTGGGAGTAACTTGGCGATTTATGTGGCACTGTGACGTTATTCAATTAATTGACCCTTGGCTAAGATTGTGGGTTGGAATACCTGGATTATAAGCTTGATTTTAATTTGGATGTCCGTGAGGTAAGCTCTACTTGACGGACTTCGTATACAATAAGATCTAGCTTACTTAAATTTTGTTTCTTCTAATTAGTTGGTATGTGAAAGTGGGTAATATGAATATAGTAGTAATCTAGTAGAATTTGCTACTATTTTAACCCCCGACGAAAACGAGGGGGTGTTATAAGTTTGACCTTGGTCTGTCTGTGGCATCATAGCTCCCAAACGTATGGACCGATTTCGATGCGGTTTTTTTAGTCGAAAGCTAGTTTAATCGAGATGGTTCTTAGCTAATTTTCAGTAAAATCGGTTCAGCCGTTTTTGAAATATTACCTAAACATTGACATGAGAATGTCGGGGGTTTTCAACTTTTCTAAGTTGGTTATGTTATTAAGTTGAAATGGGTTCAACATTATTAACCACCATTCCGATTCTATAGGATAGGAAGCAATCCCAGGTGATCTAGTTACCCACGCCATCAAGCGGACCCGGCGCATCAAAACGAGGCCGAAAACTGCGCGAAAAAACAACATCTATTTGCCTTTGACACGGATGTAGTTCGAAAAAAACTCAAATTGACAGGACACGCAGTCGACAATCTCCAATTTTTGCCATCGACAACCAGGAAATTCCCAAACCCCGCGTCCTTCCCGATATTGTCTGAGCCAAAAAAAAAAACACAATTTTGATTAAAACTTCAGAAAGCCCGCGCCGAGAACGCCCCCGATTAATTCAACTTTTTTGCGGCGCAGTCCTGACCTGTTTTTGCACTTTTTAGCTCTGACAACAAAACTGTCCGCGAGCAGGAAACGCGCTTGCGTTAAAATTAAGTGTTAGTTAAAACTAAATTGCTTTACGGAAAGCGCGCCGGTTGGCTTGAGAATGCGTTTTTGTTAATGCAAGCATTTTTAGGTTTCCGTAGCCAAATGGCCAAGACGGAACCCTTGTGAGAGAGGGGGATTCACTCACATACAGGAAAAGATAGCAATGCAGCCGGTGTAATTACGGGCACAAGAGGCATTTCATCTTAGCTCTCTAGGTTGGCAACACATCTGCAAACCACGGGGTTGCGGGTGTCTATGGACAGTGGTGATCACTGACCATCAGGTAATCCACTTGCTCGTTTGCCTTCCTTGTCGTATAAAAAAAACACATTTGAAAAAATAAAAATATACAACACTTCTGTAACAATCTAATTTATCACAGACAAGATTGTACCGAACGATTGTACGATGTGTGATGTGTATGTGTGTGTGAGTTTCGTAATGTCGGTCTGTCTGTATGTCTTCTGTCTTGCATACAGTGAATTTAAAAGGAAAACTATCACAGATAAGTAGGCTTTACAGATTTACGAGTAATAGTTGACCAACTTGTTTATGTTTGTCTATGTTAGTATCCTATAAAAATACAGTTTGCTTAGGAGTTAGGGCTCTGCAACAATGGACACACAACAACAACAATCATTTGGGAAAAGCGGGAAAAATCTTCGAGACTCGATTCCCGTGATAGAGAAACTATTAACATACCAACAAATTAACACGGAACCCTTTGTGCGCGAGTCCGTTTCGCACTTGGCCCGTTTTTAATGGATCTTCACAGACGTAAAAGCACTATTAAAGTTGAATACTTAACTTCGTGCAGTTTATGCCTTCTAATGTCTGATAAACTTAAAATATATCTTCTCAAGCTGAAGTAATATCACTACACATAACACACAATCTGCCGGTTAAAAAATACACTAGAAATATTATTCATCGGACACAAAGTAGTGTAGTAGTGATATAACAGAAAACAAGGATAGGATTTACTGACATGCAATCAGTTAATTGTCGAGGTCATTCATCATCATCGTCACCATATCAGCAGGAAGATGTCCACTGCTGGGCATAGACCTTCCCCAAGGATCTCCACGACGATCGGTCTTGTGCTACCCGCAGCCAAATGGCTTCTCGCGATCTTTACCAATTCGTCCGTCCACCTTGCGGGAGGCCTACCAACGCTTCGCCTGCCGTCTTGTCCACTATAAAAGCTGTCTCAACAAACACACAGCATTAGTTGGCACTTGGCATTCTCTATGTAAATTATACGCGTAGACTATTTCAGCAATTTACACAACACTTCGCCAATACCCTTCTAACACACTCCGAGCAGAATGCAAAATCCCGTTCTGATCACCTGCCGACGCAATATTTGTAGCACTTACCATCCTAGCAATAACGGCATATCGGAGCGAAGTGTAAAACGTGCAATAAAGCTTTCGGTTCAGCCAAGTGACATGTATTACATACTACCGGCACTGTACTCGGAATCGCTGGTTCATGCAGCATCTTTGCTGTAGATTTGGGCTTAAAGATTTCGTCGTAGTGAGTTTGCTGTGATGATCATTTGAATAGAAAGCAATTCTAATTGACAACATTTCGCATTTTTAATACTGTAATTTGATTAATTGTCTGTAGTCTGCTTGAAAAAGAGGAACACAACAGTAGTTTTAGACTTTCACTGGGATTTTTTTATTTTTTTTTTTAATAATGGCAATAAACAAGTTCCAGGGTTGACGGAACGAACGATTGTGCCAATGACAAAAGTGAGGAAACGGCGGAATTTAAAAGTATACACGGATTCACTGGGATTAATAACTAATTTAATATTAATTTATTACAAGGTACCTACTTATTTTAAAAGGACGTAACTCCAGTTATACGTTAGGATGGATCTATTGCCTTTACCTTAGTAAAAGTTAAGACATTTAGTCATACGCTTATAAATTAGGGGTCAATCGCTGGTCAGTTCATAGCAAAAAAAAATGAAGCGAAGCGAGTCACATAGAATCTGTTGGTTGCAATTGCAACTATTCAAAGTCCCCGAGAAAATAAATTACCCTCGCGACGAAACCGCGTGGCGACCGAACAGTCGCAATGTTTTCCAGTAATCCTTTTAAAGTTTACCCGTTAATGGCTGAAGCATAAATCACTACTGAAAAATGTAGCTCCTTCCTTGCCGCAGTCAGAGTCAGAATACACAAAAATAAAGCGTAGAAGAGATTTCGCTAACTTTACATGTTTACCGAACTTGAATGCAAGCCAAATGAGCCGTTGGTTGTGTCACTGGGGGGGATGGCGGTACACCGAGGACTGGTAATGATGATAAAAATCATTTATGGATGCAAGATCAAGCTAAAATAAAAATCAACCGAACTATTTCAATGAAACGTAGAATTTAGCGGCAGAAACCTGTGAAAAAAGATTTTGATCACTGAAATACAAAGCAACTTTATTTAATAAAAAAAAAAAGTTATTTGAAATTTTCACTCGCTTGTGATATTTCACATGTTTATGGCTATTAGAAACAGAGTTAAAGTACCAAAGTATATATAATTCGTACGCGGCTGGCCGAGGCACGTAACTCCAGAAAATGAATTTTCCCTGATATCACAGGTACCATCTGTCTGGCTCCGAGTTAATTTCTTTCAGACGTCGTGATAAATTGTTCGTATAATTTCAAATAAAAGTATTCTAAATGTAGGTTGTTTTGCGGGTACGTGAACTGTCATAATTGTAAAGCTAGTCATGATTATTGCTAAGCATTGCTTATTGAATTGATGGCTGATGTCAAAAGAAAATCATTTCACATTTTCACTTTTCAAATTCAAATTAAAAATTTTATTCAGCAAATAGGCAGTTGAATGCTCTTTTACACGTAATTTTTTTGAGTCTACCAGTTGGTCTAGTACAACTGACAGCGCGACTTCTATTTCGCGCGAGAACAACTGAAGACATGAGTGGATGAAAGTGATATGTCACAAAAACATTTTTTTGAGTAAATTGCAGTTAAAGGTTTTTACATTGCAGTTTTTTTATTTTAATGGATAAGATATTGTTACTTCTATAAAAATCGACCTAATATAACGCTAGTTGAATTAATAAATATTTTTTATTAAATAAATGCTTTTAAATAAAAAAATACTATATAAAAAAGTACATAACCCCTTCTTTCACCTTTAAGGCTGTTCTGTAAATAAAAGAAGTCTGATAAATGAAAGTGTTTATTGTAACAAAAATTATTGATTTAGAAGAATTTCTTCGTAAAAATACCTGCACTCAGGGTTTATAAATTTCAGCTGATCCCTAATGTTATCTCTTTTTTCTTGGGATATCGTGCCGTATTTATCTGTCACTCTTTCTAAAATAAAGTTATCTGGGCCTGAATTTCTTTTCAAAATGTCAACTTTTTTAAAGGGGGTCATAACGTCATAGGTTTCTTTATATAAATATGATCCAAATTCTTCGACACGGATCCAGCGAACACCATCTCGGAAATGTACCTTTGACTTATTTACATCTGTTTTCCGATTAATGAGGTTTAATTTGTTTTGCAAGCTACCAATTTTTCTAAAATGTCCAGACATGTTGACAACTTGATTCATTCTAGACGATTTGCAAATTATTTCCCTATATTGTTCTGGCAAAGAACAGTGTCGTGTCTTCTAAGTACCTTTTCTATGCGTCCGAAATCCCGATCCGAGTCAAGATACGAGTGTCCAACTTGTGGAAATTTATGGTCTATTGCCTTGAAGTAACCTTTCAATATCATATACTGGTACAAACAAATCATATTAAAGTTCTTATTTTGCCATGCACAAGAATCTGACCATATTACCAGATTATCCTTTTTCACATGAGCACTTTGTTCCATTTCAACAAAACGTAATAATGCACTGGCCACCTCACAACTTCCACGATCAGCAACATCTTCTGTCCATGTACAAAAATATGCCTTTTCTTTATCATTGTTCACTACATGAATCCCAAGGTTGTAGAACTATATTTGTCTTAAATAGAAAGCTTTGGACGTAGGAATCTTTGGTAGTGGCATAGTTTGTTGTAAATCCATCGTAACATATGTAACGTCTTTGTTTATCCTTGGTATTATCTCTATCAGACCTCATAGCTTCAACTGCAGCGTGGTAATTTTCTTTATGTTCTTCGGATCCCTCTCCTGTGTCACAAATGGCACAAGTGTCGCTTTTTGGGTAACCAAATGACAGGTTGAATTGGGTTACGAAAACATTGTTGTAGATAGATTTCTTAATCTTGAATTGATTCGGCAAATTTTCAGCATTACACATGTCAATATATAAATTGTACATTTTAGTTACATTTAACAGTGGTGACAGATACTGTTTATGGATATTATTATGACTAGTCGACGGTTCATTGGTGGATACATCATCATGTATTAAAGAAACTGAACCACCAGCAGCTTGTATATTTGTATTTTGCACTGCGTGGTCAGAACCCGTAGATATATTACCTCCTGAATCACTGCTGGAAGAAGAGATACAAGGGCTAGGTATATATTCTTCGTCGGTGTCCTCATCAAAGCTCATCACTACATTGGTTTAAGGGTTGACCATTTAAATGCAGATTACCGGTAGGATTGTGTGTTACGGTTTTTTGGGTAATATAGGATCTCAAGTAAGGATTGCCTATTACTATATTCTCTCCTTCTGATGGCTCAATTATATCTGAATTAATGCTTTGTTCAATCGTAGAATTAACTGTTGAATAGTCATCGTTGAGATTAAATGTCACATTGTCTAGGATAGTGTATGAGTTCATGCTCAATTCTGCTATATTGTTTTCTGGTGGCTCGATGATGTCTACATTATGGCTAAGTACGGGGCTAATAGTGCAATCCAAAGTGGGCACATCAATGGAACAAAACTTATCGCATCGATTTTTAGGCTGCTCGGAATAATAATTTCTATGAATGTTTCATAAAAATAAAAACAAAAATAATCAATAAATCGATTATTTTCATTGATTCAGAAAATAGCTCCATTTCTTGCCACTAATGCGTAACTGTAGAAGTTCCGTAGTGGGTGAGCTGCTTGATTAAGCTACTCATAAATGGCGCTGAGGAGAGATCTTCCAAAATAAAAAATATGACACAAGGCATTGAAAAATTCGTTAGGTACACCAACGTTAAGTATAGCTTAATTGGTGGAGCGTGGTACGGATTACCGAGGTTGCTGGTTCAAGTCCAGCTGCTTAACGAATTTTTCTTTGCATTGTCATTCTATGTTGAATTTCATTCTATGAATGTTTCATAAAAATAAAAACAAAAATAATCAATAAATCGATTATTTTCATTAATAATTTTCCGTTCAGAGAACACAATTTAGTTCAATTGCGTCAAAATAAGTAGATTTAAATAGCCTCAACTCTGATAAATAAACAAAATTTATGTAGGTATAGTTGTAAAGCGTCCGAACAGACTGTACGCCTTTTCACTTTCACGCCTTTCAAAATCTCACGTATACCTAATCCATGAAAGTAACTACTGTACACTACTACAAGAAATAACGACTTATTTTAAGTTATTTACGTAATTATACATTCAACAGTTAGTCACTATAAAGAAACACTCACCTGAATTCGTATCATAAAGGTTGAAGTTAGATTCAGATTCTTGATTTCGTCGAATACTCTGATTTTCCAAATTACTCTCACTTGATTTCAATACAGCATCTAACATTCTCTTTGCTCGAGACATTTTTGCATAAATAACGATATGCTAAGCCCAAAAACTATTTTTAAACTGTTTTTGAACATGGGAGACAATATTTTCGCACTTCGCATAACCGTTACTTCCGTAAATAAACACGTTGAAACCTGTAAGAAGGTGTTATGGTTTAAACATAATACCTTCATACACGTCAGAATAACAGAAAATAAATGTTTGTGTCTCATAACATGGATGAAGGAGCTAAGTACGTACATAACGCTTTCTTCTGTTACACTTACTCGCAACTGATAACCACTTCTAGAGTCATGTGCCTTTAGCACCTTCATTCACGAAGAACTTAACTTATTCTTGTACATAGGTCCTTCATACACTGCGTTTTAAGCTGTTATAGTTTAAAAACTCGAGAACTGAAGGCGGTCGGTGATGCATTATGACTTAGCACCTTCATTTATAGCATAAAACCGAAAATCGAAAAAATGTGACATACCCCCTTCATCCACTCATGTCTTCAACTGCCCGTCCTTTTCTGTCACTCAGACACAACGAGACGGGTAATATAATCTCGCGCGACAAACAAAGTCGCGGCCAGTCGTGCTAGCCCCACAGCGCTTTTAGAAAACCACCTTGCGCCCATGTGACGGTAGCGAAACGGCCAAGTCACAATTTTGACTAAGTTGTAGAGCTTGTGAAGTTAGGGCCTCCTTTTTTTGAAGACGGTTAATACCGCGCTTCTTTTGGCTTAGCAACCCCTCGCTGATGCCTACTTAAGTCCCACTTTTGGGCCCACCCGGCATGGAAACATCCCACACACCATTACACATTATGAAAATCTCTTTGAGGCTAGAGTTATTTAACCATTAAGTCACATCTACGGCCTCATCTGCACTTTCCAAAGACGTCCATCGCTGGTCAGTTTTCTGTAAAAAAAACCGGCCAAGTGCGAGTCGGACTCGCGCACGAAGGGTTCCGTACCACCTATAAAAACGGCAAAAAAATCATGTCTGTTGTATATGGGAGCCCCATTTAAGTATTCGTTTTGTTCTGTTTTTAGTATTTGTTGTTATAGCAGAAAATACATCATATTCTGTGAAAATTTCATTTGTCAACTACCACGGTTCATAAGATACAGCCTGGTGACAGACGGACAGACAGACGGACGGACAGCGGAGTCTTAGTAAAAAGGTCCCGTTTTACCCTTTGGGCACGGGAGTTTAAAAAACGCGTTTTTTATTTATTTTAATCGTGCGTCATTCTCCCACTACACCCTTAACCAGTGCACCGTTTTAAATCCATAATAGTGTGCTAAATTGATATGTTGTGTTGCGGACAGCGGCCGCGGTCACCAACTAATTGGCGCTGATGCCCGAATAAACCCAGGCTTATACGACATAACGAATAACAAAATGCGAGGGCTTAACATGGAACTACCGTGAGTTCAATTATAGTGACAACGGATCACTCACGTGTACGAGTTTGTATCTTTGCTTGAGGTCCCGATTTTGATATTCGGTCGGGACTGATGTTTGTGTGATGAACGCGAATGTTTGCTGTCGGATCTTGGGTGGTTAATAATGTGTGTAAGTTGTATCTAAATAAATAGGTAAGTTTCATCATGTCAGCCGAAAGACGTCCACTGCTGGATATAGGCCTTCCCCAAGGCTCTCCACTCAGACCGGTCTTGTGCTTTCCGCAGCCACCGAGGTCCCGCGATCCGCACCAGGTCGTCGCTCTATCTTGTTGGAGTCCTACCTATAGCTCGTCTCCTGGTGAGCGGACGCCATTCGAGAACCTTCTAGCCCCATCGGCCATCAGTCCTGCGAGCAATATGCCCCACCCACTGCCAAGTGGCACTTAAGTAAGTTTCGCAATTCTTCGGGCTATGTCGGTAACCTTAGTTCTACTGCGGATATCATCATTAATTTCTGACTCTATCCCGCAGAGAAACCCCGAGCATAGCCCATGAATAAGTTTGTCTATAAGCTATCTGGTACCAATAGTACAGGCTTTGTTTAGTTTGGGACTAAGACAATTGGTGCCAATTGTCCAATGTTTTTTTTAAACGCTTCCAGCGACCTTTTTAAAGTCGACCGAAAAAAGTGGCCTAGGACGACCTACATTTAACTATGTTTCCCCGTCGTGGGCCAGCTAAATTATTCTGGATTCATTTTAAGTCTTGTCCTGCGCTTGAATCTTGCCAGTGTGGACGAAAATAGGGGAGCGATAGGAATTTGGGCGGAATATCTCAGAAATTTGTAGAAGATAATTAATTTTTTTAAGAAATTCAGAACAGTAAGAAAACCAAGTTATTGTTCATTATTTGGTAAGGAAGATTATAAAATTCAACATTTTTCGGATAATAAATGCAGCAGTAGCATGGTTACAAGCGGAAAAATAGGGGTGACTTTAAAAATAAATAACTTGTCTTGTCTAGCAGATTACAAAACAATTTACAAACGTGGCGCCTTCAAACACATTAGTATTAAGCCGCGAATGATTTTGAATCCAAACTTCAAACCCCAATCCAAACATTCAGGTGTCAAAGCATCCTGTGTCTTCACTCGTTCAGTTTTCCAGCTTTTGTTGCACAAAGGCCGTATGGTTGCTGCTCAGAATACAGAATAAACCAGAAGCTGCGTTCAGTCATAATTGCACGAGGCGGAGTGAGTCCATTTTTTATTGATTTCGTTACCCGTTTATGCCTGAAATTTAATCACATTCTGTTTTTATAAGCCCAATGACAATTCTGTATGTAAGAACGTCACGAGAAGGGATTGTTAACGCCAAAATAGTTCCTTTTAAACTTCGCGCGCTTTTAATGCGCCTGCATACTTGCAAATTTAGCTAGCTCCAATATTAGTTAAGTTGGCAGTCAGTATTCCATCTATATCTTTTATCCCTTTCCCTCCCGCACGCCTACACATCATTTGTCGCGCGCTTGAGCTGAGCGCGCACCTGATTGGCTGATTCAAACATCGCCCGCCGAGCGCCATCAAAAATGGAGTTCGAGTTCTATCTAGCAAGCCGGCAGAACACGTGCTTGTGCTGCTGAAAAATTGGAAATAAGGACTTAATCTGAGTCTTTCAGCCTCTCGATTCGTCGCGAGTGTTTTAATTGGTGAAAGGAAGCTGAGGTGGCCACCTTTTTTAGACTATAACCAACATTTAGTGCTGTTTTGTGGTGTATCGGACAACACCCTGCTGGATTGGTGTAATCCACGCCTGGCTGGACCCTAGATCCTGCCTGGATACTGCGGGCTGCGCGAGGATCCTCAAGGTAGGCGTGCTTTCCATCTGACCGCCACTGACTGCCACTTAGGTACATAGTCTAGCATACGAAAACCCGCAAATTAAATACAGTCCACTAACTCTGGTGGCTGCTCCGCGACCCTTCGCCCCAGGTCGTATAGAAACCTTCGTTTCTCCGTACCTCGCATCAGGTTCTCCAATACCCTGACCCTAGGTAGAATCTCCGCGCTAACATTTTGTTACTTCGAGCCTGGATAGGTAGTTATACCTGCCAGCATTAGTTATCTGTCCCTGGATAAGTATTTACACTGCTCATTCAAGTAGATACATTACTGACGTACTCGTACGTACTTAGGTATTTATTTTAATTTCGTAAACCGAAATTCAACTGTTTATGCTAATATCGTTTTAGCCTTCACTAAGGATACCTACTTAGGTTTAATATCTAATACGTATCCATTTCCGCCCTCCCTTATAGGTATTGCCTAAAACTGATTAAAATAATCTTACTTACAACCGCCGTTTTAGGGCATTAATCTACCTATAAGTGATTCAATAAATCCTATTCGTAGGTTTTAACTAATTGTTTAGTAAGCGATAAAGAAACGTTAAATTTTGTACTGCATTCGTGCTTTAAAATACTTAGTTCTTTAAGCTTCAAACATAATAACCGCTATTTACTCTATAACTATTACAGTGTATAATAGTGATATAACTATAACTTAGTTAAAAACGCACAGCGTATTGTAAGTAGGTAGACTTGCTCGTGTAGCAACGCATCGCACCTTCCTATACGTAGGTAGGCATCGAGCGCGCTCGCCGCTCAGTAGGTACTTATACCCACTTGTTGTAATCTTATAAGAAAGGAACATTTCGCGTGCCGCCATGCCTAAACAAGACGAAAGTAGTGATAGCAAATGCTTAAATGTTAACTATGAATCTGATCTGTCTTTGTTGGAAGCGCGACGTAATGTCCTTTTTGAATTAGTTCAAAACATATACAAAAATGCTCTTAAAGCGCACACGAGCCCAGAGCTCAAAGAGACATTTCTCTGTTCTGTCGCGACTATTGACGAAATACGCACAGAATTTAAAGACATAATAGACGAGTATAATCGAACGTTACTTCGAAACAAAATCGGCGCGCAACCTAATTACCAACCGATTATTGCTTTCGAAGAGGTGTACTGCCGTATTAAGCGTATAATAAAACAATGCGAACCGCCTCCGAGGGCGGAACCTAGTCTACAGGTCATGCCTAAATTACCGTGTTTGCCCCCACTGGAGCTTATGTCATTTGATGGTGACATACGAAATTGGCCTTTATTCTATGCTAGTTTTAAGTCGCGAGTACATGACAACCCATCGCTGTCAAATGATGACAGACTGCATTATTTAATAGGCAAGCTGTCGCCTAAAGCCCAGGCCGTATTCTCGGGAATAACGCCGTGCGCTGATAACTATCAGCTGATCATCAGCTGTCTGGTCGATAGGTATCAAGACACGCGGACGCTCGCGTCCACGTACTTAGACCAAATAAATAACTTTAAAGCGAGTGGTCCTGCTTCATCGTCTAACTTACAATTATTCATGGACAAGTTTGTCACGGCCGCGAATGCAATTAAGAATCTTAATCTCGATGATTTAGCGGATTATATATTATTACATACCGCCTTAAAAAAGTTAGACGACGAAACAGTCCTCGCGTTTGAGATGAGATATCGTGACGTCAAAGTGCCGACGTTTGGCAATCTTTGTGACTTTGTCAAAAGTCAGTATAGGGTGTACCAAAATACGCAGCCTAGCACTAGTGCAGGCCCATCGCGATCCTCAAACAATACGCAACAATCGCCTAAGCTTAAATCTAAGATGCCTAACGCTCAGACTTACGTAGCCAGCGCGATACCTACTAGGTGTTTATGTCAAAATATTGTGCACGACCATTTCTTTAAATGTCCCGCGTTCGATTCTTTGACGCCCTTTGAACGCTTCAGATGTGTCAAAGAAAATAATGCATGTATTAATTGTTTAGGTTTAAAACATCGCTCCCGCGACTGTAGTTCAAAGACAAAGTGTCGCAACTGCCAACAGAAACATCACACCTTGTTGCATAGGGATAAGGTTGATAATCGGTCGACGCCCGGGCCTTTGATCGGCCCGCCGCCGCCTGCGCTCACTCCACCGACTACTCAGTCAAGCTCTCCGCCTGTGGCGAATGAAACAGTATCGTCTTGTAACGCGTCCACTGCCGCGCATGTACATAACGTGTCTGATACGGCGACTATACAAAACGCGCAATGCATACAACGTAATACGATATTACTGTCTACAGCTCAGGTGTTAGTGTACGATAGTAATGGCCGGTCGCAGGTAATTAGATGTTTGTTAGATTCGGCATCTCAAAGTAATTTTATCACTCAGGATTGTTGCGCGCGCTTGGGATTGAATTACAATAAAAAATCGCGCATGATTGTACGCGGTATAGGCGGCTCTGAAAAATCTATTAAAGGCACAGCTGACTTTAAAATACTCTCGCGCTTAAATAAAAATACTAGTTTTGACGTGTCAGGACTTGTAGTGGACCGTATTACGGACAACCTGCCCACGGTACCCGTGGATGTATGTGCGTTCGCGCATATATCTTCGCTCCCGCTCGCTGACGACTCGTTCGCGTCGCCCGCCTCGGTGGATGTGCTACTTGGCGCATCTATATTTCCGCACCTGTTGCTACCTAACATGGTACATAGCAGTTTTCCCGGAATACCGCCCGCCATACAGACAGTATTGGGATACGTTATAATGGGTTCCGTTCCTGCCGCCGCGCAGGTCCCATATAAATGTACTACTGCTTGCTGCGCTGTAGTTCACGATTCGTCGTTGGACCATCTCCTTAAAAAGTTCTGGGAACTTGAGGAGGTTACCGCTCCTCCCGCCCACAGTCAAAGTGACATGGAATGTGAGCATCATTTCCGCGCCACCACTACTCGTGACGATAGTGGTAGGTACTCCGTTGCGTTACCTTTTAGTGACGACGTGTTTAAATTAGGTGATTCACACACCGCCGCCCATCGCAGGTTTTTATGTCTCGAAAGAAAGCTGGAAGCATCTAGTGCGTTACGTACCGCCTTTGACGATATCATTCGTGAATACGTTGAGAAGGGCTATTTATCGGAGGTAACGACGGACGTAGACGGTATCGGTTATTTCATACCTACTCTTGTGGTTATTCGTAGCGACAAAGATAGCACAAAATATCGCATGGTTTTAGATTCAAGCTGTAAAACGACTACGGGTGTGTCTCTTAATGATGTGTTACATTCGGGCCCTAATCTACAGGGTGACCTTTTTTGCATAATTTTAAACTTTCGGTTGTTTAAAATTGCGCTTACCGCAGACTGTCGTCAAATGTATTTACAAATAGGAGTGCGTGAATCCGATCGTCGTTTTCAACGGATCTTTTTCAGATTCCAACCGCAGGATCCCATGAGCACTTACGAGTTCAACCGAGTATGCTTCGGCATGAAGTCGAGCCCGTACCACGCGCTACGCGTAGTGCAACAGCTTATCGCTGACGAAGGCGATCAGTTTCCTGTTGCGGCGTCCATAGCATCCACCTCGACTTATATGGATGACGTCTGTTTCAGTATTATGGCCGACGACTCGTCAACCAATGACGAGACTGTTGCTATAGCCGCGAGTAGAGAGCTCATAAATCTTTTTAAACGTGGTCAGTTTGATCTTGTTAAGTGGACGTGCAATTCGGAAAGCGTGTTGCGTGAGATACCTGCTTCGCACCGAGCGTCCACAGACCTTGAAATCGATAGAAGTGGTCCTCAAAAAATCCTCGGCTTACACTGGAATAAATTAGGGGACTTCTTTTATTTCAAGGTCAATGAACCTGAATCAACGTGCACTAAAAGGGCCATTCTGTCAACTGTAGCGCGTCTGTGGGACAACGTGGGCTTAGTTGCTCCCACCATTTTGTACGCTAAACTTCTTATTCAGGAGCTTTGGCTGATCAAGTGTGACTGGGATGAAACTCCCCCACGGCATATTGTGGAGCTTTGGGAGCAGTTTTGCGCTGAGCTTCCGAGACTTAACGAGATTCGTATACCGCGCCATCTCGGCGTAGTGCAGGGTTGCACCGCGATGCTTTTGGGTTTCGGGGACGCTAGCGAGCGTGCTTACGGTGGCGTCGTTTACCTTAGGGTTGTTAACGGAGCTGACGTGACGGTTCAGCTGGTGTGTTCGAAATCAAAGGTCGCTCCATTGAAGACGACTTCAATAGCTAGGCTGGAGCTGTGCGCTGCAGTTCTTCTGTCGAAACTTATGCGTAAGGTGCTAGATAATTTTGAACCGCGTTATAAAATAAATCAGATCTACGCTTTCACTGACTCGAAGATAGTCCTTTGCTGGATCAATTCATCTCCTCACCGCTGGCAAACTTTTGTCGCAAATCGCGTTGTAAAGGTCGTCGAGAACGTTCCTGCCAATTGCTTCCACCACGTAGCTGGAATTGAGAATCCGGCTGACTGCCTATCGCGAGGTCTTTTACCCGCGAAGCTTATAAGCCACCCACTGTGGTACCAAGGACCGCCGTGGATCTTGAGCGATCCTTCACAATGGCCTATAAAGGAGCTCGATCGCGATTCTGTCGATGACATGCCTGAACTGAAGCCACTCGCACATGCCGTCATTACGGATAGTGCCGAGTCTCCTCTGCATGCACTCTCACAACGGATTTCGTCTTGGTCAAAGCTGTTACGAGTAACTGTATACGTGTGCCGTTTTTTAAAACTATTGCCGCGCTCAGTGACAGTTTCCAGATCCGAATTCGAATTTGCTGAGAAGAAAATTCTAGTTTCGCTTCAGAAGGTTCACTTTGGTGATGACCTTCAAAAATTGAAAAACAGGGAACCTTGTTCACCCGCATTACAAAAACTGCATCCGTTCTTAGACGAGGATGGTTTAATTCGCGTCGGTGGTCGTCTGTCAAATGCTGACGTTGACTACGTGCAAAAACACCCGTGTGTGTTGCCTCGTCACGATCATGTGGTGGATATAGTAGTTGACTACTACCACAAGAAGCATTTGCATGCAGGCCCTGAACTACTGATGTCCTTACTCAGGTACCAGTACTGGATACTCGCCGCTCGACGAGTCATTCGTCATCGCATCCATAATTGCAACACGTGTTTCAGAGCAAAACCTCGACCGACTTTGCCACTCATGGCTGATTTGCCGAGTTGCCGCGTCAACTCAGTAGTGAAACCCTTCACGCATACAGGGTGTGATTGCGCTGGTCCTCTTCAGTATACGCCAGTTCGTGGAAGAGGAGTGAAAAGTCGCAAGGCATGGCTGTGTATTTTTACTTGTCTGACGACACGTTGTCTCCATATCGAGATAGCGACAGAGTTGAGTACTGTCAACTTCTTGTCAGCTTTAAAACGATTCTTATCGCGTCGCGGTCCAGTTCAGTGTATGTTCTCAGACCAGGGGACTAACTTCGTTGGCTGCCGCTCATACTTGCGTGATCTTTACAAGTTCCTCGATGGGTATCGCCCACACTTTGAACATGAACTTTTAGAAAATCGCATAGATTGGAAATTCAACCCTCCTGCTGCTCCCCATTTCGGTGGAAGTTGGGAAAGTATGGTCAAAGTGGTTAAAAATCATCTGTTCAAGGTCGTCGGACAGCAAATACTCTCTTACGAGGAGCTGCTGACTGTCCTAGCCCAAGTCGAGGCACTTGTAAACTCGCGCCCGCTCACTGCGATGAGTAGCGACCCCGCAGAGCCCGCTGCTCTCACGCCGGCTCATTTCCTCCACACGGCGCCACTTCTTTCGGTACCCACGCCGTATGTGGAGAATGTAAACTTACAAGAGAGATATTCTCTCCTCGACAAAATCGTTCAGAGCTTTTGGCAGCGATGGCGTGTCGAGTATTTGCACCAGTTGCAATCTCGAGCGAAATGGACAACATTAACTACACCCATTCAAATAGGTACGGTTGTTGTCATTATATCCGATAACATACCACCCTTTTCTTGGCCATTAGGTATAGTGGAGGCAGTTCATCCCTCGAAGGACGGTACCACGCGCGTTGTTACTGTTCCCCGCAAAACCCGCAAAACCCGCAAATTAAATACAGTCCACTAACTCTGGTGGCTGCTCCGCGACCCTTCGCCCCAGGTCGTATAGAAACCTTCGTTTCTCCGTACCTCGCATCAGGTTCTCCAATACCCTGACCCTAGGTAGAATCTCCGCGCTAACAGGGATTAATTACTATTTTCATTCGTACAACACGTCACGATACGCTGCGTGCTCGGAGATGTCTATCCCAAACTACTATATTTAAGAGTAGTTTTAGTTGCTTCACTTTTAGGCGCGCTCGCGGGTTCTGGTTAGTTCTGTAATCTGAGGGTTGCTGTAGACCAATGTCAATGAACATTCGTTAACGACGGGCCTGGCTATACAGGTCAGGTTTCTTGGGGTTAGAATTGTTCGCAGTTTTGGGTTTCCGAATCGACGTATACATTATCGTTTCATCATCACCATCATCAGCCTTTTTTTACGTCCCACTGCTGGGCACAGGCCTCCTCTCAGAATGAGAGGGCTTGGGCTATAGTTCCCACGCGGGCCCAGTGCGGATTGGGAACTTCACACACATCATTGAATTGCTTCGCAGGTGTGTGCAGGTTTCCTCACGATGTTTTCCTTCACCGAAAAGCTCATGATAAATTACAAATGTAATTCCGCACATAAATTCCGAAAAACTCATAGGTGCGAGCCGGGATTTGAACCCGCGACACTCTGCTTGAGAGGCCATAGGTCAAACCACTAGGCTATCACGGCTTTCATTATCGTTTAATTATAATTTATTCTTTGTCAAGTCATGTACAAAATACTCATTATCATGTATCACCATTTATTTTAGTCGATGTCAAGTTATGTACATTATAACAAGTAATAACAAAATCTGGGATTATTTTTATGATGTTAAGATCCCTATGTGATATGAAATGAATTACATTAAATTGTGGTCAATGTGATCATACATGATACATTGTTAAATTAAAGTTAAGGCAAAGTGCAGTCGCCAAAAAACATTGCATTAAAAATGATTTTTTGATAGATTACTTATTCGGCCTGCCTTTAAAACTATTAAAGTTCAAATGCATCATACTCGCTTCAGCCTGAAACTCTTTACAGGCGTCAAGGGATTTATACGAAATTATGGAGTTACAGAATAAAAATCCAGTCGGTTCAGTTGGATAGAAGCTTAAACAAAGTTGCTGGCACTAATTTAGACTCAATTAAAAGTTTGGCAAGTCAAAGTTTGGTATTGCAGCAACATTAATGAGGTTTCGAAAAGATTAACAGAGAATATAGGTACCACATCATGGAAAAGTTAGAAAACCCCCGACCTCTTCATTTCAAAGTTTAGTATCTCAAAAACGGATTGAAAAAACCGCTTCCAAATCTATATATTCGTTGAGGAGCTACGATGCCACAGACAGACGTACAAACACCATACAAACGTCAAACTTATATAAACTTAATCAATATATTTTGATCTGAAATGTGCTGTTGATAGGCAAACACACAGATTTATTGGCCCCGACAATTTTGACGAATACGGTAATAAAATTCAAAATTCAAAATTCAAAATTTTATTCAGCAAATAGGCAGTTGAATGCTCTTTTACACGTCATTTTTTTTGAGTCTACCAGCGCTTTCGGAAAGACTATGATTGCCAAGAAGAATGCGCCGCAAGAAACTTGGCACAAAGCCATTTTTTCTAAAAACAAGTAACATTAGCTCTTACAATACGCAACCACAGACAAATTACACAAAGAAACCTCACTCTGTCATTAAAAGATTAAGAGAAAAAAAAATACCGCATTTTAGAAACAAGTGTAAAAAGTAATTATTAGAACAGCAAAACCAGAACACTTTACTTTACTGGCACGTTTTAATGTATAGGGTCTCCAGGTCAAATATCTGTGAAAATTTAAATTACAAAGGGATGTATAGGGTCCCAGAATTAATACTATAATATAATACTTAATCTAAATGGCTTAAAGATGTATAGTCTCTAGGGTCAATTTAAACTAAATTTAAAATCAGCAGAGGTGTAAAACGCCTCCACGGTCAAATAATAGGTATAATAATACATATACATAAACTGGAGATGTATATGTCTCCAAATGTCAAATAACAAAAATCGATGATATATACATTTCATGTCATCATATCAAATAAATAAAACATTATTTATGTCAATTGTATTACAATTAGTACGCAGCGGACAACGGCAACAGAGCCGGACACCATACACGAATATCTTCGGGACGCAGCCAAGTCACAATGATGTCCTAATTATCTTCTGTTTTCAGCCTTGGCCATGTGGTGCCATCACATAAGTATTCATTCACTTTGTGGTATGCTTTTTTCAAGAGAGCGGTCTTTATGTATCTTTTAAATTAATTGTGAGGCAATTCCCATGCATCTACAGGCACTTTATTGTAGAACCTCACGCAATTTCCCAAAAAAGACTGACTGACTTTTCGTAGACGAAATTTAGGGACGGCAAGTTTATGCTTATTCCGAGTGTTGAAACCATGCACATCCGACACTTTCTTGAAAGATTTGATGTTCTTGTGTGTATACAATATTACAACATCATATATATACTGAGAAGCTACTGTAAGGATGTCGATTTCTTTAAAGCGTTCTCTAAGTGAATCTCGGGAGCCAAGATTGTAAATAGACCGGACCGCCCTCTTCTGCAGGATAAAGATTGTCTCTATGTCGGCCGCCTTGCCTCAAATTAAGATGCCATAAGACATAATGCTGTGAAAATAACTGAAGTAAACTAACCGCGCCGTTTTTACATTGGTGAATTGCCGGATTCTTCGTACAGCATAAGCGGCAGAGCTCAATCTACCTGCAAGACCAGATAGATTTGGGCTCCATTGCAAATTGCGATCTAAGGTAAGCCCGAGAAAAACAGTCTCATCCACGAGGTTCAGCTTCTCTCCGTTTAATCTGATAGTAGTGTCAACCTGTCTTACACTAGGCAACGAAAATTTTATACATTTCGTTTTAACTGCATTCAATAGTAAATTGTTTGCAGTAAACCATTTCAGCATATCTCTTAGAGTCTCATTGATGTGACTTTGATCTTCCTGTTGTCTGTTGACTTTAAAAATGAGAGAGGTATCATCAGCGAACAGTACTATGTCACATTTGTGTTCTAGCAGCTGGGGCAAGTCATTTATGTACACCAAGAAGAGAAACGGACCCAAAATAGAGACCTGTGGTACTCCAAGCTTCACCGGTGATCCACATGACTGCACTCTATGTATGTCTACTTTCTGGATTCTCTGACTGAGATAGGACATAACAAGGTTCAGTGCATTAGTTGTGAGTCCGTAGTGTTCAAGTTTGCGGATAAGCGTCTCGTGTTCCACGCAATCAAATGCCTTGGAGAGGTCGCAAAATATTCCTATTGCATCTTGCGATTGTTCCCATGCGTCATAAATGTGCTTCATGAGATTTGCAGCCGCATCCGTTGTCGAGCGGCCCTTCGTAAACCCAAATTGCTGACTGTGAAATAGTTCATTAATATTGAAGTGATGAAGCAATTGATTTAGCATAATTTTCTCAAACACTTTACTTAGTACAGGAAGCACGGAAACCGGTCGAAAGTTACCAGGCTCAGATGAGCTGCCAGCTTTGAATAAAGGAATAACTTTACTGTACTTCATTAAGTCAGGGAACACACACTCATCGACGCAGTTGTTAAACACGACGGCCAGATATGGTGCCACAATATGGATGACAGATTGCATTACTTTAACTGAAATACCCCAAAGATCCTCTGTGTTCTTAATTTTCAAAGATTTATATGTTTTTATAATTTCTTCCGAGTTTGTGTGTTTAAAATCAAATTTCAAGTTACTATCCTCGATAGAAACCACAACCACAGTGTTGATACGATCACTGTTATAGCTGAAAATGGGGATAAATAGAATGGACTGTATAATGATAAAGGCACTATTTTAGAGATATGAAATAATGTAATAACAACTTAAATCTTTCGCTTTGATACAATACCAGAAGACAACTAACAGAACAATGACATAAGCAAAAAACTACAACAATAAAAAAATCATAAAGAAAGTGTATCAAAAAAAGGTTAGCTTTAGGTTTGCGACAATCACCAAAAAATATGTCACACGCTATTTCCTCAAATATCTCGTCGCAATAACTCGAATTTCCCCAACTCCACTCCGCCGCAACTTTTTGCGCCCCAAAGCATTGTCATGGCTATCCGTTACGCCTTATTCAAATTCTAGCCTTATTGAGCCATCGATCTTTAACTTCCAAAGCCGGTGACGACCAACAAGATTCTTCCCTAGAGATCCCCACTTCCCTGACTTCAGAAAGAATACGCGTATAAAAAATTAGCTATCCCGGAGGCACTTTTACGTTCGTCATTTCTTATTTTACTTCCATTTAGGGACCTCTATCCATTTCAAATGAGCCCAGTAAAGTTTATACAGCTGTCCTGTTCTTTTAATTCCTTTTCGGACGGACGGCGCATTCGGGGTGCAGTCTATTTATGTCGCTTAAAACGCTCTTTGCTAAGTAGGTAAGGCTTCGAGTAAGGTCTGGACGAAAGGATGGATACAGAATATTTTTTTAACCCCCGACGAAAAAGAGGGGTGTTATAAGTTTGACCTGTGTATCTGTCTGTGGCATCATAGTTCTCGAAGGGATGGACCGATTTTTTGGTTTTTTTGATCAAAAGGTAGCTTAACCGAGATGGTACTTAGCTAATTTTCATTAAAATCGGTTCACCCGTTTTTGAAATATTGAACTTTGAAATGACAATGTCTTGGGTAGGTACACAGAAAGCCGTTTTTTTCTGAACTTCCGCCTGGCTCTTTTTATTTAATCCTATGCGTTTATTGTTAGTTTGAAACCTTACGAGTATCAGTGAAGTTTTAAAATATACTTCAGTCTCTTTTAAATCAGCAAGTTTTTATTAGAAGTACTGCTACAGATTTTAATCTAAAAATAATATCATCACGGATCACTCACTTATAAAGGTCGAGTTTAGAAGAACTTGTTTAAGACTAATTCGTAGTCTTTCCTCTGGGAGCGCACCACTCGGCGGCAGCGAAACGCATACTGCACGCCAAGGCTCTCAATAATAAAAATGACGATAAAACGAAGGTAGTTGCGCGCCGCTGTTGACTGCGCCTTTAGTAGTAAGTAGCGCGCAGTGTGCGTTTCAGTCGTGCGCTCCCAGAGGCTTAAACTCCTCTTATAATTATAATGTGAGTCATCTGTTTATCACTATGACAGAGTCTCATGGTAGTTTCATACAAATAGAATAGGTTTGTTTATTCCAAAGCGTCGATAAATGGGTGGCTAAAGCCCGTTTCACATGCAACATGCAGCTGTACTCCAGCCGGATTACAAACATTACTCCAACGAGGATTATGTTGATTCAAGTTCCAATGTGCACACGTCCTAACCCGCAGTCCGCATGCTTTTAACTGATTGCCGCTGCTCCGATAGCTTAGTGACTCCTATTCACAAACCTTCCAGAACGTTCTAGAACTATCTGGAACTATCTAGAATGCTCGCCCGTCCCCGAATATTGGGAGTGCCGTAATGTGGCTTTTTATCGTACTAAACGCAAAGGAATTGTGACAGACTTCGCATTACCGTTGGAGCGTCTTGTGGTCTTGTGTTGGTACATTACATTTTCAGTGCATTGACGAAGTAATTAAAGACCAGTAAGACTCGAAACGGCAACGTCTTTCCTTATTTATTACTAGCTTGAAACTTTTAATGTGAAACTATACAAAAGCGTTTAGTTGATGCAACTTGTGACCAAAGGGCTGGCAGTTTTCTCTCTCAAAGAATCAGCATCGCTATTCAGCGAGGCAACGCTGCCAGCCTTTTGGGCACTATGCCACGGGGGCCTTATTTAGATTTAATTTAGTTTTAAGTTGTAGTTTATTTAGTTTAAGCTTAGATTTAATGTCATTGTAAATTGCTTTTATTAAAAAAACTTGTTTCTTCAAAAAAGTTGGTGTGTTGTCCAAAGTTACTGTAGCTTGAACGGGTTGTTTAGGGGTACTGTGAGCTGGTGCCTATTTGGACACAGCTGTTTGGGTGGATGTAGCTCTAGTGGTTCCAACGAGAGGCGTAAGAAGAGGGAACGACACTTGTGTTTTAAATGATTTTTATTGTATTTTTTTTATGAGCGAATACACGACTTTTCAGATAAAAGCCTATTGTCAGAGTGTCCATCTTGTTCTGTGTCTCTTTAGACACTTTGCATTCATATTTTTAAATAACGAATTAAACCATTAAACAGTGAGCGACCTCCTTACAGTACACTAGATGGACTATCTTCCTTTGAACCCTGTGCTGATTTGGGGAGGGGGCAAAACCCCATAAATACGAGTATTATGATTGTCAATCTCACCGACGATAATTGTCTGACTATTTTCAGCTTTTCCGTGGCACCTCTTAAATTAGCACATTTTGTGTACCACATTGCTTGACAAAGTTGGACGGCAATTATTTTCGTAAAAAAATGTTCGTGAACCAGATCTTCAGCCTTAATATTAACTAAGATACATCCGATCAAAGTTAAACAACCAGAGATGCCGTCAACTACCAATCTTTCAGGACTTCGTTGCATTGGAAGATAGAAACTCCTTTTTGAAGTCGGTTAATAAAACGAAATGTAATGAATTTAGGTAAGTAATTTATTGCGATCGTAGAAATCACAACTTACATAGCCAATAATGAGTTCTGTCTCTAGGTGTGCAACAACGTACAACATTGCAACCTAAGTAAATGCATGTTAAAACCCGCGAATCAATTGTGAAGTTAAACCGTAAGGGTACGACCCGTTCTTTTGTGCCCGTCCGTCGCGTCGGAGCAATTCGTCCATTGTTTCTTTCCATTCACCGACTACGAAATGAGTGAATGAATAGATGTAGTCTATTCAACGGGCTCAAAGACAACTCTTTTGTAGTTGAAATGAAAGACTCGCGATTGGAGATGACATTCTACTTGTACCTAGCCTCTTGAAAATGGCGTTTGGATTTTTGTTCCGCTTCTGTCGGGTTTTTGCGAACTCTGTGGATGATTGGGAAGGGTAAAAATGACTAGTACTTTTCGCTGGGATTGAGGCAAAAATTGAGTTTATTCTTCATAATGTTACTAAATTTACGACCGCCAATTTGTCTCAAAGGCCACATCAGACTTTAGTCGCAATGTGTCGTTTTATTTGTTAGTGAAATGGTAATGATACTGACGAGCAATACTTACTTAGTCACAATTTGCGCACTAGTGTCTTACGTATCACAAGCGCAATGACAAGGTCACCTACTCATTTTTACTAACCGACTTCGAAAAATTCGCTTCGCTCCCGTGACAGAACTCTCTATCCCGTGGGAATTTCGAAAAATCTCGCCTTGTCCACGGAGTACATTGTAAAAGGAACCATTGTGCTAAATTTCAGCTTTATAGGTCCAGGGGTTGGGCTGCGCGTTGATCAGTCAGTTAGACAGTCAGTAAGTCAGTAAGTCAGTAAGTCAGTCAGTCAGGACTTGTCTTTTTATTTACAACTAGCAGCCCGTCCCGGCTTCGCACGGGGTAGACAATTATTTATTTTTGGAAATTTGGATATAAAACACTTTTTTTCACAAATATTTTTATTTATTAAAAAAATATTATTTAAGACTCATTTTTCTACACCTTCAGTTACATTGTTCAAATTTTACCAAGGATCCCTAATTTTTTTTAACATGAAATGTAGCCTATGTCAAATTGGAAGAATGTAGCATTCTATTGGTGAAAGATTTTTTAAATTGGCCCAGTACTTTTTGAGCCTATTCATTACAAACATACAAAAATAGGTACAAATCTTTCCTCTTTATAATATTATTATTTAATTTAATTATTTATTATTTATTATTTATTATTTATTATTTATTATTTATTATTTATTATTTATTATTTATTATAAATTATTTGTTATTTATTATTTATTATTTATTATTTGTTATTTATTATTTATTATTTATTATTTATTATTAATTATTTATTATTAATTATTAATTATTAATTATTAATTATTAATTATTAATTATTTATTATTTATTATTTATTATTTATTATCTATTATCTATTATCTATTATCTATTATCTATTATCTATTATCTATTATCTATTATCTATTATCTATTATCTATTATCTATTATCTATTATCTATTATCTATTATCTATTATCTATTATCTATTATCTATTATCTATTATCTATTATCTATTATCTATTATCTATTATCTATTATCTATTATCTATTATCTATTATCTATTATCTATTATCTATTATCTATTATCTATTATCTATTATCTATTATCTATTATCTATTATCTATTATCTATTATCTATTATCTATTATCTATTATCTATTATCTATTATCTATTATCTATTATTTATTATTTATTATCTATTATTTATTATCTATTATCTATTATTTATTATTTATTATTTATTATTTATTATTTATTATTTATTATTTATTATTTATTATTTATTATTTATTATTTATTATTTATTATTTATTATTTATTATTTATTATTTATTATTTATTATTTATTATTTATTATTTATTATTTATTATTTATTATTTATTATTTATTATTTATTATTTATTATTTATTATTTATTATTTATTATTTATTATTTATTATTTATTATTTATTATTTATTATTTATTATTTATTATTTATTATTTATTATTTATTATTTATTATTTATTATTTATTATTTATTATTTATTATTTATTATTTATTATTTATTATTTATTTACAATACAGATTAGTTCTGTGGTCAACGCACAAAAGAGGTCCCTATTTCACCAATGATACAAATGTTAGTTTACAATGACAATTCGCTCTACATTTCACTGCCAATATGAAGCGCGCTAAAATAAAAACTCTTTAAGCCAGCAATTGACATCGAATTGACATTATTAGGTAGGTATGTCGCAAAAAAATCCCTGTCATTCGCACACAACAAACGTAAACATTCGTTTTCTTATCCGTGTTGTTAACCTACTTTACGTGTGACGTCCGTATACTCACACCTCGGATTTCAATTTCAATTGACATCACCGAAATGCTTTTCCTTTGTAGCGGGCTCATCCCGGTGTCCCCTGGGGCCTGTACTTAGCTGCGATTCCTCCATTCCGGGTATATCGCGTCTTTTGATATTTTATTCGGTGTTCCTATGCATGATATGGATTTAAGCGAGGGTTATGTGAAAGGAAAATAACGTAACATAATAGTAAATAGCAGGTAGCACTCGGTAGCGCTCGGTCTCAGAGGGTCGAGCACGACTTTACGAATGCTGCGTAACGTTACGGTACTAAATTACTCATACTAAATTTTAGTTCCAAATACGCTCACGGGCGGGCGCTGTTTCAAACGCCATACAAACTCAACAACGTTTACTATTCGATTTTACGTGACGCAGCATTCGTAAAGTCGTGCTCGACCCTCTGAGATTTAAGCGCGTGCGCCCGACGCATCGCGATTAACGTAGCTTTTATCACTATTCACATAACCTTCGCTCAAAGCCATCATGCATAGGAACCATTGCTAATTACTAATAATTGTTTTACACGGGGGTTAGCACAAAACTGGTCTGAGTGGAGTGCCTTGGAGGAGACCTATGTCCAGCAGTGGACGTCTTTGGGCTGACATGATGATGTATGTGATGGTTTTACGAAACAACCGCGCGCTTAACGGTTTCTGAATAATTGAAAGTAACGCCGAATTCAATCAAATAACTATTTTCATTCTATATTAAATTGGATTTAAACTAAAACAAAGATACTTTACTCGCAATATTTCGGGGTAGTCGCCTTAGCATGGAAGTCTATAGCGCAGCTACAACTGTTATTTACGATAGCGAGGAACAAGCCAATGCAATCACAATCACCCTACCAGTTGGGTAAAATACACTCTTTAGATTTAGTTCTTTTGTATACCTGTTCATGATTTTATTTTTATTTTTTGTCTGTGTCTAATCTGTGGTAATCAGTCTTTCTTTCTTTTATTTCTTTATTTATTTATGTGCGTGTAAATGCTCTCACATGAAATTCGATACTACTTATAACGTAATAAATGTAATATAATTTCTTTCAAATACAGTCGAATCAGTTTTTTTTTGCATTCGTAACATTCTAGCTATAGCAAAAACGTTTAGAATAACGCTTATTAAGGAATAACTATATCATTGTAGAGTGTTCACATTAATAAAATGTAAGCTCTACCAGAAGTTTTGGCATCATTTTAGTAAGTAGTAGGGCTAAAAAAATCTACTCAGAAAATTTTCTCAACTTTAACCATTAAACCAGAACTGACTATTCCACCCCGGTGTCGCTAATACCTATTAAAAAGTTACCGACTCCACTTCGCAAGCACCTCAAAACGAACAAAGTGACACTTTACACCGATATCAAATTCTATTCACCAGCAACGCATTTAGCGATCTAACTCGATTCTTAACAAAATAAACATCCCAGGCCCTGCATAATCAAATTGTCCCCTAATTTGTATTGAGCACGTAGAGTGGGGAACGAATGCTAACTATATTCCCGTAACGCGTTTACTTTTGACAAAGCCCTTTGCTAACCCTCGCAGCCTCTCAATGACCTTTTACGTCAATCAAAGGAGGATTAGATGTTGTAGGGTGTGGCCAGGAGAAGCGAGGGAGCGCTGTGGTGTTGGTATTTAAACTGACAGACCAGTGGCTCGAGCTTGGTTGTCACCAAGAATCGAGTAGTAAATTATCCCACCAAAAACGTAAATGTTAAAACAACTTAGAAAATTTGAAAAACCCGCGACATTGTCATTTCGAAGTTCAATATTTCAAAAACGGCTGAACGGGTTTTAATGAACCTTAGCTAAGAACCGTCCCGATTAATCTAGCTTTCTATTAAAAAACCGGCCAAGTTCAAAATTCAAAAATATTTAAAATTATTAGAACAGCAAAACCAGGACACTTTTACTTTACTGGCACGTTTTAATTGAGCAGGAGATGTATAGGCTCTCCAGGTCTCTGTGAATATTTGAATTACAATGGGATGTATAGGGGTCCCAAGTCCCAAGTGCGAGTCGGACTCGCGCATGAGGGTTTCGTAGAAAGATTTTAACGCTTTTCCTCAGTGTTTTAAGAAGTCCAGTGTTAGCAGAGCCCTGGTCCTAAGCAAAATGTATGCAGTGTGGGGTCAATTTATATTGGTCCGCGAAATCTACTGACAGACATAAAAATTAAAATTTTGAGAATTTTCGGAGTGGTTGTGCTATAAGAGCTACCTTCAAACCAAATTTCAAGTTTCTAGGACATCTGGAAGTACCCTTTGGGTTTTTGGAAATCGGCAATTTGTATGGAATATTTTTGATTGCGTTGACTTAGAAGGTTGATTTTGTGCTGAGTCTGTGCTGGCGCAGCTCGCAAGCATTTGTGCCCAACGCCTGCCGGATTTGGTTCCTCAACGCCGAGGACACGTGGAAATAGTGGGGTATCGTATCTGAGACCCAGATGTTCTTAATGTTAAAATAAAGATCAGTAAAATTATCAAACTTAATTAAAACTGTATACGGGCCGTAGCGCTATCAGGGCATATTCTGATTAGCAGCGACATCTGTAGACATAAGATTTTCCTAATCGTGTAAATTGTATATTTTGTGGTGTTTTTTTTTTGAATAAAGTGTTATTACATGCTGCGGTTCATCGGACATCGTAGTGACGTCACGAAGACGTCATGAATCATCCTAGGAGAGCGGCGGTTAGACTGCGTCGTACAGCCAAGGCGGCAACACTTTTACTTTGACACCCTGTCAAACATATCATATTTTTTATAAACTCACTGAAACATGAATACACAGAAAAAAACCAGAAAAATGCCAACCCCGGGAATCGAACCCGGATCGTCGACACTCCGGGTCGTGTGCTTTTCCCTACACCACGGCTGGACATAGAGGAAAGGCTGAATTTTTTCCATGTATTCAAATCTTAGCTTGTTTTTATCACTTTTTGCAGTGACTAGCGCCATCTATGCGATTACTTCGTAAACCGAAAACAACGCACCCTTTCGAAACTTATCAGTTTACCCAGGCTCAACGAGATGGCGCACTAAAGCAATCAATTCATGATCTCAGTAGGAGTATCTTTTTGTATTTTTTCTTCCAATTTTTTATTTTTACGGTTTCACGGGAAAACCCCTGTCAAACATTCGTATTTTTACTAATTAAATTCATTGTGCATCATCTTGAGCTCTTCTTCTACGATCCTGATACCCTGGAGAGAACTACACACTTGAGGAGTGCCCTAACAACGACTCTTATGCAAATTATGTAACTTCCCCCTCCGCTAGCCTCCTGGCCCGTCCCCCGGTTCTTCGATCCGCGCCGTTTGCTCCAGCCGTAAAGCTGGCGAACTACAATCGGCCTCGGGAGAACATGCCACTATCACGGAAAGAACCGGCGGATGATACGCTTCAAAGGGTTAGGAGGGATTCGGGAGTCCCTCTAATTGGTTTGCGCGGGACGGTGATGAAGGGTCAAACGGGACGGTATGGTTTCAGGAATTCGTCATGTCACTGTATTCACCTTCTGAAATGATTGACAGTTTGTTGTACGCTGTGTAAAGGTGCTGGCTGTACACCAAAATTCAAAATTTTATTCAGCGAATAGGCAGTTGAATGCTCTTTTACACGTCATTTTTTTGAGTCTATTAGCGCTTTCGGAAATACCATGATTGCCAGGGAGAATGCGCCGCAAGAAACTTGTCACAAAGTAATTTTTTCTAAAAACAAGTTACATTACAAACCCTTTAAACCCCTTATCTCTAACGATGCCTTGAAGCAAGTATATTATGCCCATTTCCACTCCCTGATGTCGTATGGAACAATTTTATGGGGAAACTCAGCTGACGCCAATATAGTCTTGTTGTTGCAGAAGCGTGCCATACGTATATTAGCTGGAGTCAAACCTAGGCACTCGTGCAGGGAACTTTTCGTGACGCACAAAATCATGACGCACTACTCGCTATACCTGTTTGAAGTCATAATTTTTGTGAGGAGCAATTTAAGCATGTTTTCACGGGTAAACGTGGTTGACAAGCAGGTCCGTAGCACGGGACAGCTGTGTACAGTATCCCGTCGAATGGCGCTCTCAGGGAAGAATCCACGAGTCGTTGGTCCCACGCATTATGAGCGTCTCCCTGCCCAACTCAAAAATTACCCGTCTGATGAAGCATTTAGACGCAAATTGAGGAACCTTTTATTTGAAAAACCATTATACTCTGTTAGTGAATTTGCAGATATTGCGTTATATATTACACTGTTTTGTACCTGCCTTACCTAATTGTTATCATTTTCTTTTTGACTTTGAACGGTACTTTCAATGTGGCTTCTTATCTTTTAGCTTTAATTTTATTTTATGTATTTAAATTTGACGATCCCTATTGGTGACATTATTCTTACTCTTGTTAAATGTTATTTTTTATTTTATTTTATTACGTGTACATTACTTTGTGATATCGAATTATTATTTTTAAATTATTTTATTTGTATGCTCTTGACATTTTCAATATAAATTCTCCTAACTTGAAATTGTACAATTTATGGTGTAATTTTATATTGAATGAATAAATAATCTAATCTAATCTAATCTAATCATTAGCTCTTACAATACGTAACCACAGATAAATTACACATAGAAACCTCACTCAGAGAGAAATAAAATGCCGTATTTTAGAAACAAGTGTAAAAAATAATTATTAGAACAGCAAAACCAGAACACTTTACTTTACTGGCACGTTTTAATTGAGCAGGAGATGTATAGGGTCTCCAGTAGGTCAAGCACGACTTAACGAATGCTGCGTAACGTTACGGTTATCGTATCGAGATCGAGAAACCTCATACTAATGTTTAGTTCCAAATACGCTCACGGGCAGGCGCTGTTCCAAATGTCATACAAACTCGCTAACGTTTACTATTCGACTTTACGTGACGCAGGATTCGTAAAAGTCGTGCTTGACCTACAGGTCAAATATCTGTGAATATTTGAATTACAAAGGGTCAGCCAGGGGTGTTGAAGACGTTAATAAAAGACCGTTGCTGGATTGAAACTGCCATATCTTTATTTCATCAATACCCTCATCTCATAAGACTAAACTACCTACAGCAGTCAAGTTTAGTGTAGCCTATAACATAAGATAAGTGAGATCATTGATTATTGTAGTTACCTCACCGCATACGCTCAGCCTGTGTTTTGCATCACTTTAGTAAATTTTTTAGTGTTTATTTTTTAAATTGATGTACTTATGTCCATGCTTACCGTGTTAACTTTTTGAAACATTTTTTTTTTATTATCCGTCCAAGGCCTGTTGTCAATTTATAGAAATTTAAAATATATACATACATGACGAGAGCTATATTTTTTGTCGCTAAGCATTATGAAGGGTACGGAAAAAACATGTCTTGTAACTTTTTTTTAAACGAGATTTTAATCTCAAAATGTAGAGCACTCAATAGACTACAAGTTACCCTACTTCCAAACTTTCATATCGCGATTACTCAAAAAGTTGCTAAGGTGAATAGACATATTCTTTCCGTGTATGTTGAAAATGGCCTGAACGGCTTCGAGAAAATAGTACATACGGCCGTGCCTCTTCGTTTCGCTCGAGTTGGCGGGGGCACTGCCTTGAGCACAGATTATTATACTTATAATTGTCAGTCTATTTTCGGGATGAAAGGAAAGGTCTCGTTTGACGCATCAAAACATAAAGGTACTTTCTGGCGGCGACCGCGTCTATTTTCCACACAAATACGGAGGTCCCAAACGGAATTATTAAATTGTTAATAAATATCATTTATCACATCTGTTATTGGCTAATTCCGTACAAACTTGGGATTCCCGGTATCATAATATCAGGGGGAGCGCGGGGGCAGGCGCGGGGCGCGGGGGCGCAGTAAAGAATCCTCAGGCGGATTCTTGGAAAATTTCAATTCAAATAAAGTCATTACCCACGGCCGAAATCCGGGGAAAACTGTGAATAATGACTGGGAATTATACTGTATTTTATGCCGGGATCCCGGGTACGGAGGAAATTTTAACGAATTACTCGAAAGATTGGCCCTGCGAGAAAGAATTGGTGTGTGAAATTGGATTGTTGGTTCGCGATGAAGCCGCTTTACAGAGGTTTACTTTTTATAACAAACCGCCTATTGGCAGGTGGGTCGATTTAATAAATCTATTCCCTCCGGTTTATTAATCTCTGAAGGGTCATTGCCCTACATCTGACTGCGTAGATTGTTGCATAGCACATAGCAGATTGTACTGAGGGAGATGTCACATATTATTATACAAGTCATAGTCAAGTTTAGTGCGAAGTGTACAGCGAATCTACTTATACTTTAAATATTCACTGAAACAAGAATACCCAGAATAACAGAAAAATAATTATGACTAACTCCGGGGATCGGACCCGAGGCCATATTGCGTAACTATTTTGACATTTTGACACTCGTCATCGGATTGATATGTCAGTTTCTGTATGACTGTGACAGCTGGCGTTTCCGATACCAATTGTCAGCCCATACAAAATGAACACGATGGCAATGACAATATAAACATGCTCGCCTTTCACCAACTTTACAAATGTCAGCTTAGAATGAAAATTCGATCTACATTTTTTCATTGCCAATATGAAGCGCGCTAAAACAAAAGCTATTCAAGTCAGTAATTGTCAGTCATTGTAATTTGACATTTGCAAAGTTGGTTGGTGAAATTGGAACCTGTATCATTGACATTCCGTGTCACACGCTATACTCTTATAAGTGACACGATTCCATTATAAGGGTTAGTCTTATTATTCCGGTTCTTTTGGGTATTCTTGTTTAGAATAGACTACGAATTAATCCGACACAGTCATGTTTGAATGAATTTCACTGTGGTTTCATGTTTAAAACACGATTTTATTCTTAAGCTAGTAAAATAATGTGTAAGCAGATCATTTCCTTGGATGCTTTGCTACCTGTTTATTCGTACATTATTGACTGAAATATATATAATAAAAGCTCACAGAAACACCAAATTTGCCATAAATTTTGCCATGAGTTTGACAACTTAATGCGATCTAGACACATAATTACCTATAAAAGATTCAAGGGAAACAAATACATTAATCTTAAGCTGCGCCTTATCAATTTGTCAGTCAAAAGATATTCGGGAAAATGTACAATTCCTAGAAAACAGATTTTCCCGCAGCCAGATGAAATAAAAATCAGCAAGAGCTCTATAATATTGCTAATGCAATGTGTTTTTTTATCATTCATCTCTTATCACACGGAAGCAGGATTAAACTGAGGCAGTTTGGAGCCGGGTGGGCTAATTAACAAATGAGATCTCTCCCACTCCCCCTAGGAGGTGACATTCCAAGTACTAACTTTCCGGGCCTTTTACGAAACACAAGTTTCTCGGAATATCATTCAGTTCTTGCTTTGAAAATTATGAGAGAAAAGAAATTCGTCGTTTATTTGGTTTATGAGATTACCATAGATAAATGTCATTTTGCCTTAACGGTATTGTGTGAAATTATATCTACTTATACTGTTTTTTAGGGTTCCGTACCTCAAAAGGAAAAAAATGGAACCCTTATAGGATCACTTTGTTGTCCGTCTGTCTGTCAAGACCCTTTTTCTCTGGAACGCGTGGAGGTAGCATTCTGAAATTAATATCAAATACTCTGCCTGAGGTCCCTTGAAGCTGCGAAAAAACCAAACTTCTAAGTCAACGCGATTAAAAGATGCAGTCATTAAAAAGGCTGTTTCCATACAAATTGCCGTACACCAGAAACCTAAAGGGTACTTCCAGTTGTCCTAGAAACTTGAAATTTGTTATGAAGGTAGCTCTTATAGCACAACCACTCAAGAAATTCTCAAAATCTTAAATTTTTACGTCTGTAGATTTCACAGACCAATATAAGATGACCCCACACTGCGTACCCGGTGTGTGTTGCCAGTGATGACTTACGGATCTGAGACGTGGGCGCTAACGATGGGCCTCAGAAGGAAGCTCAAAGTCACTCCGAGGGCGATGGAAAGGGCTATGCTCAGGGTTTCTCTGCGGGACAGAATCAGAAATGATGGTATCTAGAACTAAAGTTACCGACATAGCCCGAAGAATTGCGAAACTTAAGTGGCAGTGGGCGGGGCACATTGCTCGCAGAACTGATGGCCGATGGGGTCAGAAGGTTCTCGAATGGCGTCCAAGGACCGCAAGGAAGCACAAGACCGGTCAGAGTGGAGAGCCTTGGGGGAGGCCTATGTTCAGCAGTGGACGTCTTTCGGCTGACATGATGATGATGATGATGACACTGCGTACATTTTGCTTAGGAGCAGGGTTCTGCTAGCACTGGATAATTTAAAACACTGGGGAAAAGCGTTAAAATCTTTCTACGGAACAATCCGATTTTTTTTATTGAGTTTGTTTTTAATGATGTTCCAAATTTAAAACTCATAACGACATCGAATTCCGTCGTTACTACTGTTGAAATGCTGGTCATGTTCTACGGTTTTTGAACGCTTTATAGAGGACTTATGATGTGTGTAGATCCTACAGTCGGCAGACAACACACTCCAGTATTTACTTCGACAATACAAATAGAGGAGGAGACTCAATAAAATAAATCTGAACTCAACATTAAGTGGTATCGTATCGGAAATGAGTCTTTAAAGAGCGCTTAGAAAATATAGTAGCGGCGATACAAAGCCAACAGTCCATTGAGGCAGTTTCGGCATACCATTGCTCCGACCATAAATATCGCGCGACACGGTATTACGGCAACTCACATATTTTATCTTTCCATTTCCCTGTTGTAATACATTCTAAAACGTTCGGCGTAATGTGCGCGGCTCTTAATGCATGGGTTTGGGACCCTTAAGTTAGGGCATGCTAAGAAATTATTGAATAAGAAAAACACATTTTTAGGGTTCCGCACCTCAAAAGGAAAAAACGGAACCCTTATAGGATCACTTTGTTGTCCGTCTGTCTATCTGTCTGCCTGTCAAGACCCTTTTTCTCTGGAACACGTGGAGGTAGCATGCTGAAATTAATATCAAACGCAATTCAACGCAACTGCAATTTGCTACATTCGTAATTCACTCAGTTGTTATTTTAACGCAATCAGGATTCTTCCTATTCATGCTTCTACACAAAATGGATTCAACGCAACTGCAGTTTACTACATTCGTAATTCCACACAGCCGTTATTTTAACGCAATCGGGATTCTTCCTATTCATGATTCTACACAATGAGGATTCAACGCAACTGCAGTTTACTACATTTGTAATTCCACACAGTCGATATTTTAACGCAATCGGGATTTTTCCTATTCGTGATTCTACACAATATGGGTTCAACGCAACTGCAGTTTACTTCATTAGTAATTCCACTCAGTTGTTATATTTACACAATCGGGATTCTTCCCATACGTAATTCTACACAATATTGGTTCAACGCAACTGCAGGTTACTACACTCGTGTTTCCACACAGCCGTTATCTACAATTATCTATGTAAAAGTAAGAAACACTTTATTGTTCGAAAAATAAAAGCATTGAAAGAATTAAGTCCGCTTTGTTTTAGCTTGTGTTCTTTCAATGCTTTTATTTTCTGTACAATAAAGTTTTTACTTTTCTTAGGTACTACAATAACGGCTGTATGGAAACACGAATGAAGTTAACTGCAGTTGCGTTAAGCCAATATTGTGTGGAATCACGAATATGAAGAATCCTGATTGCGTTAAAATAACGCCTGAGTAAAATTACAAATGTAGTAAACTGCAGTTGCTTTGAACCAATATTGTATAGAATTACTTATGGGAAGAATTCTGACTGTGTAAAATATAACAACTGAGTGGAATTACGAATGAATTAAACTGCAGTTATGTTGAACCCATATTGTGTAGAGTCACGATTAGGAAGAATCTCAATTGCGTTAAAATAACGGCTGTGTGGAATTACGAATGTAGTAAACTGCAGTTGCGTTGAATCCATTTTATGTAGGAATCACGAATAGGAAGAATCCCGATTGCGTTAAAATAACAACTGAGTGGAATTACGAATGTAGCAAATTGCAGTTGCGTTGGAATCCATTTTGTGTAGAATTACGAATAGGAAGAATCGCGTTTGTGTAACTGATGGCATAATTCTAAAAATCGCATAGGTAACTAAAATCTTATTGTGTTAAGCCTATTGCAAAATATTTTTTAATACGCACAAACCACGTTAGTCGTCAATATTATTATAATTTAATGAAATATCCGGAGCTCATCTAAACCTAAGTAGTAAGGTAATTACGGTTGATATCCCCTATTCAATGTGTCTTACTATTAATTTATTTACATATTTAACAAAAGCTGCAAATCCAAGCTAAAACGAGTTAAACTAAAACTTAAAAGTAAATTAAATCTAAATAAGGCCCCCGTGGCATGGTGCCCAAGAGGCTGGCAGCGTTGCCTCGCTGAATAGCGATGCTGATTCTTTGAGAGAGTACTGCCAGCCCTTTGGTCACAAGTTGCATCAACCAAGCGCTTTTGTAACTCCGGAATAAGCTTGTAAGCCGGAACCCCATGAACCCAAGGATTCAAACCCGACAACAACAAAATTGCAGTTCCGACCGAGAGTATTTAGTAATTTTTCTATTTTCAGCCATTTCTGCCGCAGCACTGTAATTAATCGCAAACCATTTAAAACTGTTATCGTAACTAACGAAACCTTTAACGGCCAGCGTCAACATTTATCAACAAAATCCATCAAAACCTCCAAAATAGTGCCATCGGGCCGGTTACACAACATCGCACAAAGCCCCGTTAATGAAATAAAGACATAATAGCCCGTGAATCTACGTTTAACTATTAATCAGGCTTTCGGTTAAATTTCGTTAAATCGGCGATCAATCAACTCCCATTGTATGTCAACGGGCGTGATGAACGGGTAAAATTACGAGATATTTCGGACGCCGCGGAATTCACGCGTTTCATCGGTGACGTGAAAAATTTCAGCGTCAAAATACTTTGTTGGGGGGAATACGAGTATTTTAACGCTATTATGTGAGAAAAGTGGGAGATAGTCGATGGATGGCTTCTGTCAGCAAGAGCTAAGTAGGATGTTTACTTTTTAAGATTTTTATTTACTGTTTTCACTGTTTTTATGTTTACTAACTTAGGCGTTGTTAATAACTCGTTAAGGATTCTCAAACCCGAAAAAAAAATAAAAATAATAATAACAAGTGGCCCTGGCTTAATGTTTTAGGGTACCAGTGACTTTACTATGGGAGAGAAACTTATTTAAACTCGACGGTTAGCGATATATAATTATGTATCTTCGACGATTTTTGCTCAATCTTAATACTTAATGACTACGGCACGATTGCACGACTCTTCGAGTGCAAGCAGGATTCGCACTTTTATGTTTCAAAATAGCGTTTTCAGAGTATTTTTCTCCATAAATACCTGCCCGTGAGTATTGATCACATACGTATTAATTATTATCCACAGCAAAATCGTTTCATTTGTTAATTTCGCTTTCGGAAGTGTCAGATGAGCATTCCTATCGGCATTCTGCAGTTCTTCAGTTCAGCTGAAGGCCCATTAGACGGGCATTTTCATTCCAAAGTTCAATATCTCAAAATCTTCTGAAGTGATGTTGGTGAAACGTTAAGAACCATTTCGATTCAACTAGCTTCCGATTAAAAAGTCTTTACATCTCGAAACGTGCATAATTTTTAATTGTTTACTAACACTTTTGTTTCCTGTGAAAAAGGATCTTGATAGACAGATAGATGGACGGACAGTAAAATAATCTGAAAGGGTTCCGTTTTTTTCCCAGTGAGGTACGGCACGCTAAAAAGAGGACATTAACACAAAACATCCTTTTACACGGATGCCCTCACCCGGAAATACAAAAGCGACCAGAACACAATACCTACCAACACTTACTAATATCCCCAGAATACAAAACGAACCAGAACCCGCGAGCGCGTTTAAACTGAGGCAACCAAAACTACTCCTAATCACTTACGAGCACAAGAGGCATTTCATCTTAGCCCTCTAGGTTGGCAACGCATCTGCAAACCCTCCAGAATTGCGGGTGTCTATGGACAGTGGTGATCACTTACCATCAGGTGACCCACTTGCTCGCTTGCCTTCCTCGTTGAATAAAAAAAAAACTTACTTGGCAGAGCTGAAAAGAGAAAACCTGAATTCTAGTCTCTTCTGTTATCATACTAAAAATGTGTAAGAAAATAAAAATACAAAAATAATAGTTTATTGAATCAGACGTTACTTTGCTGGGGTCCATATTTATGAACTAAAACAAAATATTTAAGTAATCAGGTAATTATTACCTTGCCCACCCGTGACCAAAGTCCCGGTCAGTGTGGTCGCGGGTGAGCAAAGTAATTGTTTTTAGTTCATACAAAAATAATGCTATAGATAAAAATAATTATTAGTGATGATGGCTCAAAACAAAAATGTTTTAAGTGAAACTTTTATTGCTAATGATATAATTATTTGACATTCAGTTACTTTGGTTTATGACATCATTTTGGACAGCAGAAAAAATTATAGATGTCGTTTGTGCTATGTACTGCAACCTTATATCTTAGGAGATACGTTGCCAAGTATATGGTAAATAAGGTAGTTTCGCATAGTCATCTCCGCGCACGCATACATTGTGAATCGTGACGTGTTGTACAAATGACAATGCTGATTGATATCTTCTTGTGTCGTTCTTACAAGCAGAAATTCTGTTGAGCTTATAAAAAACAGTATAGACGGGTAGCGAAATCAATAAAAAATGGTCTCACTCCGCGGCGTGCGATTATGACTCGACGTGTCTTCTGGTTTATTCTGTATTCTGAGCTAATATCATATCTATTTCACTGACCACGAGGCACGTTTCGGAACATGCGGATATTTTCACAATACATACTCTCGATATCTAATCTGCAATATGAATAGGGCGAGGGCTCGGCTCGAAATGAAAAGACCTAATATGGCACGGCCATAATAACATAGGCACCTACTGGGTAGCCGGTGGTTATTCGCACTTAGAGATACCAGATGGAAAATTTAAAAGTCCGGAGAAAAAGCCTGATTTTCATTGAAAAATCCTGAGATTTTGTCACAATTTCGCAAAAAGGTAGAAGTAAATACAATAAATAGTAGATAAAGGTTAAATAGATTACTAAATGTTGATTATATGTAATTTGTTTTTTATAAATATGTAGTAGTTATAGCATGAAGTAGATTATTTTTTGGTTTTGTAAACTAAAAAAAATATTTTTTGAAATCCACCCTATTTTATTTAAAATTCTAAATCTCAGTTTCTTGACATTTCTAAAATCCAGCCGCAATCTCAGAGCCTAAAAATTCTAAGATTTCAGGACGAATCCTGAGATTAAATGATAACCCTACTTGCACTGGCAAGTCACGAGAGGTAGCGATGGCAAAACAAGCTGGCATTATTAGCAAAACATTACAAAAAAGCATATCCTGGTATCATAATGAAAGAGCTGTGTTTGCACATTCTAAAACATTTAATCCCATAGTGTTCGAATCATGATGAAAAACGTAATGAAAATACAGCTCCCGCGCTTCATCTTCGAAGTTTGCAAAGAGAAAAATCATATAAGTAAATATACTTTTTTGCATTATTGCCTTGACGAAGTCTTGGGCTAACGATTGGTTTGTATTCTCTATCAGTACCTATTAATCTATTAATATTTTTTTTGTACGATTAGGATGGCAAATGGCATGGCTCACCAGATGGTAAGTGATCACCAGTGCCAAAGACACCCTCTACCAGGGTTTGCAGACGCCTTGCCAACATATAGAGCTAAGATGAAATGCCTCTTTTGTCCGGAATTATACCGGCTGTCTTACTTTACACACCGGAACACAACAGTGCAAGCACGGCTGCTTAGCGGTAGGATTAGCGAGTAAGATGGTGGTCTGGACAGACCTCACACAAGTTCCTACCACCCGCATTGGTTTATAAAGTTAAAAATCAAGGAAGTGATAATCCAGACTCGATTAAAGCTAAATCGACGTGAAAGTTCAGCAGCTTCCCATTACACAAAATACAGAATGCCCATGATTGAAGACATAAATAGGTAAAACAAAATAACACGGCCTTTACAACGACAATAACCTAATAAAACACGTTATTATTACAAGTACATAATAACATTTCACGTAAAGTAACTCCCGTATCAAAGAACAAACCAATATTCTCATAAAATTGCCACTTAAACCTTCTCATAGCAGGCATAGTGGGTAGTATATTTACATTGATCCCGCGATTTACTTTGGGAACACTTCGTAATAATGTATTGGGTTCTTTTATTCAAATCGGATACACGAGCTGGAAACATTTGGAGGCAGTGCTGACCCCTCCACGGTAAGGTTTTGGACAGTACGAGTCTAACCTAACCGACTTAGAAAAGTTGAAAAACCTCCGATATTTTCATTTAAAAGCAGTTCAATACCTGTCTCAAAAACAATCTCGATTAAACTAGAAATTGGTTCATCCGTAATGATGGCACAGACAGATACACAGATACATCCATACACCGATACACAGTCGCAATAATTTGTTTACACGTGTAAATTTTTTTAAGGGTTCCGTACCCAAAGAGTACCCATAGGACTCTATAACTAAGCCTCCGTTGTGTGTCCGTTTGTCCGTCGGTTCGTCGGTCTGTCCGCCGTTTAAAGGGCTGCATCTTTAGAACCATACAATAGGCTTTGAACAAATAGGAAATAAGTGAACTTAAAAATTAACTTAATATATAGTTTTAAATAACAAATGGAACCCTTTGTGTGTGGGTCCGACTCAAACTTATCCGGTTTTTCAACTCTAACTACAACTCCACCAAACATCCTGCTAGTTAATTATTACACTAGTTTATTGTTTTTTTTTGCTTCCATATCTAGGTGTATGACATAGAGTAAAGTACGGAAAGGAATGGTTTATTGCAAAAGCTCTTACTATGACTCCACACGGGTGGATTCTGACAACTATATAAATCTGATAAAGGAATGGTTTACTGCACAAGCTCTTACTATGACTCCACACGGGTGGATTCTGACAACTATATAAATCTGATAAAGGAATGGTTTACTGCACAAGATCTTACTATGACTCCACACGGGTGGATTCTGACAACTATATAAATCTGATACATGCAACCCCGTTTTATAACTCTTGCTTATGATATTGGATGGGGCTTTACATTATTGATACAAGTGTTCCGACATTTTTTGGGGTCGTCGTTATGGAAACCTTTCCAACTGAATTTTATAAGCTGGAATGAGTTCACTGGGATACCAATTGCACACTGCAGATATTTGGAGCAATAAGGATACATTTGAAGATATAAGGATAGGAGTGGACGTCCCTGCCTGCACTTGAGGGTCGAGCACGACTTTACGAAAGCTGCGTAACGTTACGGTTATCGTATCGAGATCGAGAAACCTCATACTAAATTTTATTTTTAAAATACGCTCACGGGCGGGCGCTGTTCCAAACGTCGTATAAACTCGATAACGTTTACTATTCGATTTTACGTTACGCAGCATTCGTAAAGTCGTGCTCGACCCTCTGTGTTCCTTGATCACTGCAATCTGGCCGATTTCAAGGGTGAATAGATCATTTACTTTACTAGGTTTACAAAGAAGAGAGGACTTTAGATGTGTCAGTAATAGTAGTGGAGTAACTAAAGTAGCTTGTTCAATCCGTTGAAGGGTTGTTTTGGTGCTTTGAGAATGGGTTCGCGTATAGCGTAGTGGTGGTGGTGATAGTTGGGTCTGTGTGAAATTGTGTTACGCTTTTGGCTAATTTGCACTTAGCATTTAGGTGGGATAATGATAAATTCGCTGGTTGATTTGCAAAAAAGACCCACTTGTTCGTTTGCTTTGATTGTCCTAAAATAACCTAACAAACGTAGAAAAGTTTAACACCCGACATTTCGATTTCACAGTTCAGTATCTCAAATAGAGCTAGACCAATTTTAAGAAACTTATCTGAGAACCATCTCGATTAAACTAGCTTTCGATTAAAAAAGCCGCGTCCAAATCCGTACATCCGTTTAGGAGCTACGATGCCACAAGCATACACAGATACGCCCATACACAGGTCAAACATGTAACACTTATTTTTGCGTCGGGGTTTAAAAATATACTAACACGTTCGTTTGCTTTGCGTGTCCTAAAGAACTCGCCTAATCAATAGGTACCTATTGCGGACGCAATGTCGGGCGACCACGTCCGTATCCCGTAAAGAACAATGACTGTCAAACGGACAGATTTGTTATTAGGCCCGTGCTATCGAGCTTTGTCCCGATATTAGGATGTTCGGAAATGGGAAAAATAAATAATGGCGGAATTAAAGGGGAAACGCGGAAGTGGTAATTATGGTTTATTGTTGTTGCCGAGTGTTAATTGGCGGTTTGTAATTTAGGGAATAGGGAAAATAACGGTTTGTAATGTGGTGTTAAGCGACATCGAAATTCTGAAGCGACGACCTACGAGTAAATTAGAACTAAAGTAATTCTTTAAAAATTAAAAAAAAAATTTTTTTTTCATCATGATTTCAAAAGGGGTAGAAAATGTTTCAGAATATTCAAACCCTAAAGTTTTAAGAAACCTCTGTTGCAGTAAAATTATTTTTTTCTGTCACTATCTATTTGCAAAATACTTGGGTAGTTTTTGAGATAAACAGCTGTAAGGTACAGACAGACTTAGTGTTGAGGGTTCCTTTTTACCATTTGGGTTTGGAACCCTTAAAAAACAACAGCTGTTCAGTTGCTGCTTTGAAAAGATACGTCATGTACAAGAGTTACTATTCGGAGTACCTACACCACCAAAGCTATTCAGTAAGATAAGATCCCTATCGCCGCCTTTGCCAAGATAACAACAATACTCATAACATAACTATATAGATTTACAGATAAACGAGTCGACAAGCCTCAAGAGATCAATAAAGGTCAGCGCCACAGAACTAAAACCTAACCAACTATTAGAAAAATCGTTGTTACTTCAAAGTTCAATATTTTTAAAACGGGTCAATCGATTTTAATGAAACTTAGCTAAGAACCATCTCGATTAAACTAGCTTTCGATTAAAAAAAATTGCAATGAAATCGGTCCATACGTTTCGAAGCTATGATGCCACAGACTCAGACACACAAATACACTGATACACAGGTTAAACTTATAACATCCCTCTTTTTCGTCAGGGGTTAATGAAAAGAGGATAGAAATGTTATCTAGCGCATTTCCTTCCAAAACTACAACATCTCCTCTTTTTGTCTTCCACTTGCTAGAAATGCACACATGTAAAAGCTCTACGCAATCACGTACACAAATACTAACGTAATTTCACACTGTGGATGAATTTCCGCAATAACAAAGGCTGCAAAACACAACGTCATCATCATCACCAGCCTTTTTTACGTCCCACTGCTGGGCACAGGCCTCCTCTCAGAATGAAATGGCTTGGGCTATAGTCCCCACGCGGGCCCAGTGCAGATTGGGAACTTCACACACATCATTGAATTGCTTCACAGGAGTGGCTGCATACTCCATGGTGTATTCCTTCGCCGAAAAGCTCATGATAAAATACAAAATGTAATTTCGCACATAAATTACGAAAAACTCATAGGCGCGAGCAGGGGTGAACCGACGCCACGACCAGAGGCCTATGACCTATGGCCTCCCAAGCCTCTGCTTGGGAGGCCATAGGTCAAACCACTAGGCTATCACGGGTTTTAAAAAGTATACCCTTTCAAACAAAAAAATAATTTTCGAAATCGGTAAAGCCGTCTTCGAGTAATCGGGGAACATACGTAAAAATAAAATAAAAAAAAACATCCCGAAAAATTGAGAAACTCCTTCTTTTTGAAGTCGGTTAAAAACACAATGTATCGTGAGCAATACTGAGTCACAGTTAGCGCACTCCAGGCCCCTATTTCACCAACTTTACAAAATGTCAGTTCTGTTGTCAATGACAATTCGGAGTCAATTGCTGACTTGAAGAGCTGTTGTTTTAGCGCGCTTCATATTGGCAAAGAAACGTAGTTCGAATTGTAATATTTGTAAAGTAGGTGACAAAGTCACGCGACCACGCCACTTCTATCCTCATTCTATTAGTTCTGTGGCCAGAGCACACTCGGCCAATAAACTTACACTCGTGCATTGCAAATTAAACACACGAAACGGCTTGCGAATTATTTCACCCGACAACTCCACACCTTCCGAAACAGCTTATGCGCCAACTTACACGGCGGCGCATAAGTCATTCTCACTTAGTCACCTGAGAGTGGCGTTTTCTGTTCTAAAAGGAAGTAAGTGTAGTTGGAAGGGAAGGTTGTTAGGGCGTTTTGGACGGCTGTCACAGAAGTGCCCGGAGACGTTGTCGTGACAATTAGCAATGCTAATACTATTCATATGTGGCGCTGCGCTGACTGAGCCGAAATACCGTCTGTTACGTATATTTCATTATGAAAGTTCAACTTGTACCGATTTTGAGACTCTGGGTACAGGATTTTAGATTTTGGTCGGACATGTCTTTGTAGACTTTAAGGTATTTTGTTTTAATTCAATTTCATCATCTCCCTCTCACTTAGAGCAGGAAAGGAATGGAGATATTAACGTGCGATTAACCCTCTGCCGAAAATCTAACAGTCTGTGCAAAATGCACAGGGTCTGTTGATTGCGTGCCTGTTTTTGGCATTTGTGTGACAGTTTTGTTTTAGTGTAAGTTTATAGGAACGTAACAAATATTGACTTAGTTAAGGTGTGTTTTATGTTCCTCGTCCCCCTCGAAAATTGTAGTGCATAGATAAACAAAAGGCGCCTCCCGTCTGTCTGCTTTACGCCGTCTCGGATCACAGTACGAAATGCCTTAAACTTGGACTATTAGTTCCGTCGTGGACCCAGTGCGTATTGGAAACTACACACACACCATTGAATCCCTCACAATTTATTTCTTAACCGAAAAGCTCATTACGTCAGCCGAAAGACGTCCACTGCTGGACATACGCCGCCCCCAAGTCTCTTCACTCAGACCGGTCTTGTGCTTTCCGCATCCACCGCGGTCCCGCGATCTTTACCAGGTCGTCGTTCCATCTTGTCGGAGGCCTACCGACAGCTCGCCTCCCGGTCCGTGGACGCCATTTGAGAACCTTCTGACCCCATCGGCCATCAGTCCTGCGAGCAATACCAAACGAAAAGCTCATGATAAATCAAAAATTCCGAAACAATCAGAGACGCGAAAACAGAGCCAACGACCCTCTGATTGAGCGGCCATAGGTCAAACTACTAGTCACTGTCACGGCCTATCAGACTAGCCAATAAATAAGGGAAAACTATGCTCTAGCAATTTAGAGAAGTTAAATTATTGGATACGCGATATCATTATCATTTCAAACTATGATTTTACTATAATTATAAGAAACTTCCTTCGACGACCGAATCTCGCCAAAACACTTGTGGCAAATCGTGTTAATGCTTTCACCAGCGGTAAGCCAGACGCAATAGAATTTCTATTGTTATAACGGCTATGGCCGCTTACCGCCGGCGAACGTGTTAGGGCAAACATTAAATAAAGATACCTAACTTTTTCCTAAAACAGCAACATTACCCGACTTTAGCATAAAAATATCTCCTCTTTTGAAGCCGTTCGGTAAAAAACATTCGTCCCACTGGGCACAGGCCTCTCTGCAGGCAGGCAGCAGCAGCAGCTATATAGTGAAATAAACGGATCACTCACGTATGTCAATCGAGTATAGCCCGACATGTTTTGGACTAATCCTTAGTCCTTCCTCTGGGAGCACACGCCACGCCGGTGGCGAGACGTAAACTACGCACCGCGCCTCTGCTCGCGCGGCTGCTCGGTGCAGCTGGACGCTGCGTGCGTGGCGTGTGCTCCCAGAGGAAGGACTACGGATTAGTCCGAAACACGTCGGGCTATACTCGACTGACATACGTGAGTGATCCGTTTATTTCACTACGATTGAATCTCACGGTAGTTTCATGTTAAAAGTGGATTGGGCTATAGTTCCCATGCCCTCTCATTCTCATTTCAAACTTTGTCGTATTGTCGTAACGTAACCGACATCACTTCACATGATTAACAAGATCTTCTACGAGTAATTTCTATACATAGCACATACTAAACCAAGTCAGGTGTCAGGGTAAATGCATACTATAAGCAGATTGTATGTACTGTCTAGTGCCTGTCAGAGGAGCAGGGTTGTCATATTGCGTATCAGAGGTAACATGACAAGCTTAACTATGGAACAGGTGCCAAAGAGCTGAATTGCACTCAGGCCATGTGAATTTGGACTTTATGATCTTCTTAGGGTTCCGCATTTCAAAAGGAAAAACTCTGTTGTCCTTCTGCCTGTCTGTCAAGGTCCTTTTTCTCTAGAACGCGTGGAGGTAGCATGCTGAAATTAATATCAAGATAATCAGGCCTACAGTCGCTTAAAACTGTGAAAAAATCAAGCATCTCAGCTCAAGCTCATTAAAAAGGGAGTTTCCATACAAATTGCTGTGGTATCAAAACCTATAGGGTACTTCAAGTTATCCTAGGAACTTGAAATTTGGCATGAAGGTAGCTCTTATAGCATAACCTATTAAATAAGTCTGAAAATCTTATTTTCTTATGTTTGTTTGTACTTATGTATCAATGACAAATATATAAAGTGAACACACACCACACTGCATACATTTTGCTTAGGAGCAGGGCTTTGCTAACACTGGATAATTTAAATCTTTGAAACTCGACTCCCGTGATAGACTAACTATTTTCATATCTAAAGTCCGACTGGTACTCGGCCGGTTTAACTTTCGAGTTTAATAATGTATGTATGTGTGGTATTAATTTATCTATTAGTATGTTTATCCGTTGTTTAGTACTCATAACACAAGGTCTCCCTAATTTTGTGACTGGGTCAATTGGTGTCACCATTACCATCACCAGCTTTTCTTACGTCCCACTGCTGGCCACAGGCCTCCTCTCAAAATGAGAGGGCTTGGGCTATAGTTCCCACGTAAGCCCAGTGCGGATTAGGAACTTCATACACATCATTGAATTGCTTCGCAGGAATATGCAGGCTTCGCCGAAAAGGACATGGTAAATTACAGTGTAATTCCGCACATAAATTTCGAAAAACTCAGAGGTACGACCATCTGCTTGAGAGGCCATAGGTCAAACCACTAGGCTCTTACGGCTGTGGCAATTGGTGTAAATTTATTTATTTGTTATGTATTTATTTGCTTAACGCTTCAAAATCTGAAATCTAACTCCATATCTTTAATTCATATCCAGAGAGCACGCTCCGCGGTACCAGTGCAGTGCAATTTTAAACTTTTTAAATCGGAAATCATTCGAGAACTTTCCACAGCCGGCTGTGGCTCGTTATTTTATTTTGTCCCAGAATCTTCGATTTATACACGGTTATTGAATTTGAATTTTTCATTTAGTTACGTAAGACTGCGCGGTTGTGTAGTTTATTTGCTGAGGAAAGTTTAAAAGTTCAGGCCCCTATTTCAGAAACTTAACAATTGTCAGTTTTCAATGACAATTCGCTGGCAACTGCTGACTTGAAGAGCTTGAGAGCAAAGAAATGTAGTTCGAAATGTCATATAAAACTGACAAATTGTAAAGATGTTGAAATAGGGGCCTGGGCGTAATGGTGGTGGAAGTTTTGATTTGGGAACGCTACGTTTTGTAAGAGATGACACTAAGAAGCAAAACAAGAGACAAATACTACTTCGTGAATTAAACAAGATTTGCGGTAATTCTACGACTTTCAGTTTTTTCACATTTCCGGGGCTTAAAATATTTCAGTATTAACCAATGCAGGAAAAAAAAAATCTAATAAATGGCTTATGATCTCTTCTATGTATTGCCATAAACAATTTAATGATTTTGTTTATATCATATTAATAAAAAAAATATTAAGTAGTGAAATTTTCATTACCGGACCCTGTTCCAATGTGTTAATTTAGATACTAATTGACGTGTACAAAAATTGCGTCTGTAGAACGCCAGTAAGAATACATTCCATAATAGCTACATTCATAAGCAATCGAATACGGTTAAATATGAAAACTAAATAATCCTGTAATGCACAGAAAAAACACACGTAAAGTTTGTCACCGTAGTAAAATCATTTCCGTGCTCGAAACTAAACGCTTTGAGAATAGCATCAAAATTCTTTGATCTGGCCACCAAACGCTGGCAGACGCGCACCCAGGATACTGAAGTCTTTTATGCGATGCCAAGTTGAACAGACATGCGCCCCATTTTCCGTGAAACTTATCCCGAAGTCGCTAAACGGGAGATCGTCACAATTTTGAAATCATCGCCGGGCAGCCTTTTCTTGGTGTGTATTGTCTAATGTACTTTATTTACATATTGATGCATTTTGACAGATTAAATACTATGCAAATCTGTTAATTGTAAATAAAAATGCACTCAAAATGGTTGGCTATTCGGCATCATGTACGAAATATTCATTACCAGAACGCTCATTACCGTAGTTTACCGTAGCTCTTTGCAGGTCACGGCAATGATGTTAAAATCACGGTAATGAAAATTTTTAAATGTATTATGACTTTTCCATATATTTCATAGAAGTTACTTCAAAAAAAAATTGTGTTTATGTGTTCCCAGGGTTGCATAATTTATAATTTATAATAACTATTTCAGTTAAACATGGGGCATCCTAAAAGTCCATGCTACGTTTCTATTTGATCTCGGTCGATTTGGTCGGGGCAGATGCTTGTAAGACGAATATGAATGTTTGTTCTCTGGTCTTGGATTCTTGATATGTCTTGTATATAAGTATGTACTTATCCATATAAGTAGGTATATTTATCCGTTGTCTAGTACCCATAGTACAGGCTTTGCCTAGTTTGGGACTAGGTCAATTGGTTTCAATTGTCCCATGATATTTATTTATTTATATTATTAGTGAATACATTATTAAAGAAAATTAAGGATTGTATGCAATATAGTATAGAACAGGAACTCCAAGATACTTGCGAAGAAAGAAGAAAATGAAATTGTAGGAATCAATCAATGACATATAATTACCAAAACTCGACGTTAATTAGTGAGCACAGCAAATATTGTATAAAAATTTTAGCTTTTTATTGCGAGTTTAAATCAAAAAAACACCAATAGAGGAAGAAAACCAAGTAGAGCATTACTCTGATATTACAAAAAGAAGTAAACAATAATAAGACAGCATAAGGTAAAGGTAGGAAGAAAAAATAAAATAATTAGAATCTGGTAGAAAGGTCAAACAAAATTGAATGCAAGAGGAAGTACTGTAGATTAATCAAGATAAGTACGTATATTTGTAATAATCGTTTGTTAATCCTTACTTCTGTTTTTGTATTTGTGACTGATGAAGAGAATTTTTTGTTTGTTTAAAGATTGTTAGAAAAATTTTAACCAACTGGGAAGTTCTATGTTTTACTGTATATTTTTTTATAATGTATGTTCCCTGATGACTCGAAGACGGCTGGACCGATTTGAAAAATATTTTTTTCTTTGAAAGGGTATACTTCATAAGTGGTCCCATTGTCACCAATTCAGGATCTGATGATGGGATGGGATCCCAGGGAAATCGAGAACCACCCTCAAATTTTACAGGCACGCATTATAATAATAATAATAAAGAATAACGCATTATAATGTTCCATATATTTTCTAAAGCAATTTAATTATTTGTGTCTGGTAGTCATCATCTCATGTTAATGAGGTGATGATAGAAGGTGCAACTCCTTATAACGGTTGCGAGTTGGAGGATAATTCTTTAAATATCAAATAAACATAAAATTATGAAACAATAATAATAATAAGCGCTTCATAAAAAAAACATTTAACAAAACTAAAAACCGCATTAAAAAAAACAAATAATCCTATAAAGCCATCACTTTTATGGCCTAGCACAAGTATGAAATTGGTATTCAATGAATATTCCGCTATAGTGCTAGGCTACAAAAATAATCACTTTAGAAGATTAATTTATGTTTTTTTTTAAGACGGTTTTACTTTTTAAGACTTTTAATACATATGTCGTCAATAATAAAGTCATTTAACCGCTATATTGTAGCATTATTTTACTTTTATGCTTGTCTATGAAAAAAAAGTATAAAAAAGTTATCATCGCCGTGGCCTTATTAAGCCTTATATTTCATTACCGTGAAGTGCCTTCATTACCGTAACCTTCTATGTTTTTTGGGATGTTCATCATCATCACTGGCCTATAATATTTACGTCCCTCTGCTGGGCTCAGGCCTCCTCTCAGCATGAGAGGGCTTGGGCTACAGTGCCCACGCGGGCCCAATGATGATTGGGAACTTCACACATACCAATGAATTTCAAGTCATCATAACGTATGTGCATTTGTGCAAAGGTTCTAAAACGGCTAAGAAATGTAATTAATTCGTTGTACAGTTCAAAATAGACTACTAAATTTAGAGATGCGCTACTCCGTAAGTCCGTTTATAGCAGCTCGCTAACCATTCGATGGAGTTTCAATTACCTTCGCTAGGAAGCAATTTTAGCCAGTTTAAATAAATGCTGTTCGTTCTTGACCTTTTCATTCGTAACTGGGCGATTCCACAGGTATGTACCTTTTTTTAAGGATTCGTACTTCAACAGACGACCGAATAGCCTAGTGGTTAGAGACCCTGACTATGAAACTTGAGGTTTACGTCACAGGGGCAACAGCGGCCTGTCGGAGTAAGCTTGCGCGCCGGCGACCTTACGATGGCACGTGTCCGCATAGGGTTGACAGTTTAGCTACCTCGGCACAAGGAAATGATAAAATGTTATCATCATCATTATTATGTTAGTTATCTAAATACTTAATGAAAGAAGTATAATTATGTAATGAAATATTATGTAAAATTTAATATTGTGGCATTTTATTTTATTCTATGTTGCATTAATTTTTGTTGTATTTTTGTTTTTTTGACGATCTCTTTCTAAATTTCTCATATTTTTGACATTCAAAATGTAATTATTTTCAATAAGAAAAAAGGATTATTTATAATCTAATGTTAAAATTTTATTGTTCAACGTATTCACACATTTTATAAATTGCCTGGTTAATGCTTTCTATTTTTACGATACATTTTAGACATTTTATTATTTTCTTCAACTATCGCGAATATTCGAAATCGTGCAAACGGTTCTCTCATTTATAAAATCCAAAGGGAAGTGACCGTTCCGAAGGAATCATTTCCAAGCGAATGCACTTCACTAATAGGTATTATGTGAAGTAACTTAGTTTTCTGGGTCAGTATGTAACTTAAAGTACCTTTTTTCTCTGTGGCTTCTTGTATTATTGCGACAACCGTAGACACAACAGTATTGATCTCCAGGCACAGTTACGATTTTTTTATTTAAGTACTTAGCAAAATTATCGCCGTCTGTCGATCAAGAGCTGTACGAGAGCGCATGCGACGCAACGCGAGCGAACGACGTTACGGCGCGACTAGGCGGCCCTCCGTTTTGGCGTTCGCGTTTCGCCTTTCCACACCCCGCGCGACCCGCGTTCGCCCCCGCTCGCGTCCTGACACACACACAATAACAGCGCAGTAGCTTACTGCACATTATGCTTTCGTTTCGTTTCTTTTTAACCGACTTCAAAAAAGGAGGAGGTTCTCAATTCGTCGGAATATTTTTTTTTACGTTAACGTAATAACGGAACAACGTAACGGAATAACGTAAGTCTCACGGTATGTTCATGTTAAAAGTGGCAAATGTATTAGTAATTCAGAAATGTATGAATAAAACAAAACAATCCATGACCTCTCTCAACTGTCATTTGTTTGTTTCCAATACGCATATATATAAAGCCAGTGTTAAAGCCAATAGCTATTGTGGTACAGACAAACAACCGGTACCGTTGGCTGTATACAATAGCTTTTGTGCAACCGCTTAATTTAGAAACTTTAGCTGTTTGTTTCGTTTGTTTTGAGTAGCTTTGGCTAACTAGGCTGGTTGAGTAATGTATCGCTATACCTATAAATATATACCGTGACTGACTGACTGACAGACAACGCACAGTCTAAACCACTGGACTATACGAGTACCTTAAGAATCCTAGAGGTGTACTAAGAAGGGATTTTTTGAAATTCCCACGAGATAGGGAACTAGCCCATTTTGAAATATTTCACGGGGGCAAAGCCGCGGGGCATAAGCTAGTCAGGCACATGATACTATTTTTAAACCCCGATGCGAATAGAAGGGTGTTTATAAGTTTGACCTGTGTTTGGGCGTAACTGAGTATCGATCTGTTACATCGTAGCTCCTAAAGAAACGTACCGGTTTAGACGCTTTTTTTTATCGAAAGCTAGCCTAATCGAGATGGTTTTAACTAAGTTTCATCAAAATTGGTTTAGTCGTTTTGGAGATATTGAACTTTGAAATTGCAGTGTTGGAAATAGCTTAAATTTTGGGAACCCAGGCTCTATTTCACCAACTTTACAATTGTCAATTTTCAATGACGATTCGGTGTCAGTTGCTGACTTGAAGAGGTTTTGTTTTAGCGCGCTTCGTATTGGCAAAGAAATGTAGATCGAATTGTCATAGTAAACTGACATTTGTAACGTTGATGATTTAGGCGCCAGGTCCAGATTAAAATCAAAACAATACACGCTCGACTCGCAAAATCCCACAGCTCGTTAGAATTATAATCAGGCAATTAATAATACATTTCTGATATTAGCTTAGTGTTACATTCCCCAGGGACTTGTCGAAAGTTGAACGTAGGGGCAATTACACGGGGTCGGGTACAACGCGTGTCTGGGGTACGTAGTTGCCCCAGAGCAGACCCTTTGGGTTAGATGTTTCTTGGACCTGTGACCTGAGAAGGTCGAGAGGTGTTTGAGAAAAAGTGGGGTTCGGAACACCTTGACTTAGGTATGTGTTTTTCATTATCTTGTTAAAAAAAATCGTTTTAAAGTTATGCGTAGAATAAAAGCCCTTATGACATGGGAGTTTAGTAACATATTCGTGCACACTTTTAACTTAAAACTATCATGCCTCTGGAAGCCCTATACTACGTTTTCCCGTCCGTTTTCTCCATTCGAGGACACGTCTGTTCCATCGTTTATCATACCTGCGACATACGTAGCCAGCCCAATGCCACTTTAGCGAACCAATTCTTTAGCAATGTCGGTGACTTTCGTTCTTTGTCGGATAGTGTGATTGCGGATTTTATCCTTCAAAGAAACCTCTAGCATTGCTCTCCATAGCTCGCTGAGTGACCCTGAATGTATGGACTAGCCCCATCCATTACATAGACATGTTTATAGGGAAAGATCATACATATTGAACACATTATTGTATTTTTATTAGTGATTAAGCTTGTCGAAAGTTGAAAGTCAGGGTAGGTAATAACACGGGGACGGGTGCAAGGCGTGCCCGGGTGCGTACATAATTGCCCCAGAGCAGACCCTTTGAGGTCGAAGTTCCCTGGGCCTGAAAAGGTACTGGAGCGATGAAAAGAAGCATGTAGCGGAAAACTATAATTAAAAAGAAGGAATGGGAATTTAATTAAGACGCCGAGAGCTAATTAAAATGATACAATGTAATTTTTTATAAGAATTATGAGTAGGCTCATGCTAAGCGGCGAAAAATGCGGCCTTCTAAATGTAAGCTTAGGTGATTTTGTAGGTAGCCTGGGCCAAATTTTGTGGCGCTATGAATACTAATTAAAACATAAAGCAGACAGACAGGAGGCGCCTTTGGCTAAAATATGCACTATATTTTTTCTGCAACTTTTCAGGGAGACGAGGTGCACACGTATAGCACACGTCTACGCTCATGTCAAAATTTGTTACGTTTCTACAAACTCACACTAAAACAAAATGTCACACAAATGCCAAAACATGCACGCAATCAACAGACCCTGTGCATTTTGCACAGACTTAATGTTATATTATTGGCAGAGGGGAATTTGCGCGTTAACATCTCCATTCCTTTAAGAATTGAAACAAAAGAAAAACTTCCTGAGAACACTCCGTCAGTGCACCAGTACATTTTTCCCCCAATAGAACTCCAGATTACCCTCTGAATACATCACATTAAGCCGTGATAACGGTAACCCAAGTGTGATAATATCCTCCAAGAATTTAAACAAGGGCCTTCTTATGGCTTTGAATAAACGATTGCATTGGAATTACCAGGCTCGGGATATTGAGCGCCGTGAGGTAAGAAAAGAGGATAATTTTTACCCCTGACACAAAAAGAGGGGTTTATAATAAGTTTGACCTATGTATGGGAGTTTTTGAGTATCTGTCTGTGGCATCATAGCGATCTTTATTGATGGAAAGCCATGCTTATTGTCCAACTCGCTCGCAATCGCCATCGTGTTCATTTTCTCATCATCATCATGTCACCCGCAAGACGTCCACTGCTGGACATAGGCCTCCCCCGCGGCTCTCCACTCAGACCGGTCTTGTGCTTTCCGCATCCACCGCGGTCCCGCGATCTTTACCAGGTCGACGCTCCGTGTTCATTTTCTATGGGCTGACAATTTGTATCGGTAACAGGAAGCTGTCACAGTCGTGCAAAAACTGTATTTTTTGGAGTTTTAAAATAGTGCAGAATAACCGTGCAGATTCAATCAAGTTCAATTACACTAAATTATATAAAAATAACATTCAAAAGATGAAACTATATCTAACATAACACAAGGACATGTAACTAACACTTTCTGCAAATAAACATTACATTATCTTATCTTAACACACAAGATTGTGATGTAGTATTATAACATGTGAAATTGAGTTTATAGAACAGACAAAGCAGAAAGTATCATAAAGCAGGTTACGTAAATTCAGGGGATATAAAGGTCATATCGACATCGGCAGTGCGGGAAAGTCAGGTTGGCCCGGGACATATGGTAGCGTATTGCGTTTGTGAGTGCGGCGGTTGGGAGGTAACTTTAGCGGTGCAGTAGTTCTCGACTGGTAATTAGTTAAATAAGACAGTTAAATATTACCTAGGTATTAACGTTAACTGAGCCCTCTTTCAGACTGATGAATCCAAAAATTAATAGTTCTGCCCCGAGAATGAGTGCATTGAGGCCAACTGCAGTTCCCACTAAAAAATCCAAGCAAAAAAAATCAAATTCGAGGTTTTGTTCCCGACTGTTTCTTCCCCCAAAACTTGATCAATGTATGTATGTAATGCACATAAAACAAAAAAATACAGATCAATCGTAGGAAGCTTTTGGAAACTGAATTTGAAAGAAATACTTTGTGTAGTACTATTTTGATTTTTGCACTCTTAACAGATTTAATTTTTAATTCTTACTGGGTTTCTGTTTCCGGCGTATTTAATTGGGCCATTTTAATTATTGCTTGAAGCTAGTGCTTGCAAAAACAAAACTATCAAAAATGCAAAACAGACGAACACAGATACTGATAATATTGATCTTATTTGGAAATAAGTCATTGATCTGGGATCAAAAACCACAGAGTACATTTTAGAGAACATTTGTATGGAAAAATTACCACTAATGGTACTTAGCTAGAGTCGAGGTGAGGCAAAGAAATTGTGGACTCTCCACGCGAACAATAGTTAACGGTCGCGGGCAAATCGGACTCTTAATTACAAATGTCACTCATTATTCATTTTGCTCCCGAATTGAATCATGTCGAACGCCCAGTGCTCGAGCGTGGAGATTTTTTTTTTACTGTAAACTGACCAGTGATTGACCCCTATCTCACTTGATGGAAGGTGCAGATGAGGCCTAAGGTGTAACTCACTGGTTCAGTAACAGCCTATTCACTCTAGCCTTGTACCTAGATTGTACCCGTCCGGAAATGCAGACGATGGGAGCGAATTTCAAAGAAATAGAAAGAGTGTATTGTGAATGAGTATGAATAGTACTAAATAATAGACACTTCAGTAGGACTAGCACAACTCACAGTGCACCTTGTATCTCGCGCGAGAACAACTGCCCGTCCTTTTATGTCAGTCAGTTATGTAATGGGACGGGTAATATCATCTCGCGCGACAAAGTCGCGGCCAGTCGTGCTAGCCCTAACAGACCCAACTAAAATTCCATTCATTACCATCGTCATCACCAGGATTTTTTTACGTCCCACTGCTGGGCACAGGCCCCCTCTCAGAATGAGAGGGCTTGGGCTATAGTTCCCACGCGGGCTCAGTGCGGATTGGGAACTTCACACACCTTGAATTGCTTCGCAGGTGTGTGCAGTGCATGTAATTCCGCACATAAATTCCGAAAAACTCAGAGGCACGACGACGGCTTGAGAGGCCATAGGTCAAACCACTAGGCTATCACGGCGTTCCATTGGGCTCGTCCGAAACTGTCTTCCGTGTGTCCCCACGCTACGGGCATACTCGAGACGCCGTGTCTCTTGGCAACGCCCGTGCTTCTTCGCAAATTGCGATTTATTCCAGACAAATGTCTAAATAAAGCGCTTTTTCCTCTGCGCCGAGTGCGCGCGTTGTAAAAGTTTACTTATATCGTTGCTAGATTTTGTCTACGACGCCGTTTGCGAGTTAGGATACGCATTTTGAAGTTTTGATACTCAGAGTACTTTAAGCTCATAGCATATAAGAGTAGGTAAAAGATTTTTCTCAAGTACTACAGCATATTACCCTAATATGAACATCAGGATATGCCCTTTGGAGTATTTTGAACTATGTACGGTGGCGCGAGCCCGCTAGCGTTGAGCGGTGCTCCACTAAACTCCATTCGTCTTAAAATAAATATTAAATGCGACATTGACCACATCAATGGACTATTTGCATCTTCTAGATATTAAAGCTACATCGTAGAGTTTTATTTTTCTTACCATATTTATTACATCGTAGAGTAAAAATGTGTTATCCCTAACTAACACACACTGGACAGCGGATAAGCAACAGATAATAACACATACTAGACAACGGATAAACAACGAATAAACACACACTGGACAGCGGATAAACAACAGATAATAACATACACTAGACAACGGATAAACATACTTATACTATAGATAAATACATACCTACCTACTTAGTATGTACTAAACCTCCAAGACTCGCGAACAAACATTCGTATTCATCATACACATCTGCCCCGACCGAAGATCGAACTCAAGACCTCAAGCCCCGTAGTCAGGTACTCTACCCCCTAGGCCAGTTAATAGGCTATCCGGTCGTAATATAATGAATACGAGTCGTTGAAACGTGTGGGCATGAATACGCAGAACGCAGCTCACTGCGCAGACATCTTGCATCACCCGGTTCAACATCAATTTTGTAATTAAGAGCGACAAAGTGGACTTTGATCAGTAGTTTTTAGAGCTGTGAAGAACCGGCCACACGAGCGACCGTTTTTATTTTTTCTGTCACATTGCGTGTGATACCATCTAACTGTTGAACGGGAAGAGTGTCGAGCGCGCAATGAAGAGAGATTTCATTCACTGCTCGTCGCCGGGCCTTAAAGAATCCGCTCGCGGTGACAAGTGCAAAGTCCAAATCGGACCAGGTTTTTTTCTAACCCAAGGTTGACTTGTTCAACACGTTTGAGAATTTTGCGAACAGTCACCGTGACTTAGACGTAAATAATGTGTTGTGCTTATTCATTGATATAAGTATCAGGATATGCCCTTTGGAATATTTTGAACACAGGAACGGCGAAGCGAGCCCGCCGGCGGTGAGCGGCGCGCGGACGTCTGCGCCCGTGCGCGACGCATGTGCGCGTGAATCGCTGGCACTAATTAGTGCAAAAAAACTGGTAACAAAAACGGAGTAACGAAGGGCCCGTCCATACCTTTTAATAATGTATTAGTCAGTGGGTATTTTAATTGTTGACAATCTATTGCGATGTTTGGAACGATATTGTGTTTATGTTTGAACTTTGGACTAGAAATTAAACTGATAAAAGCGCTGCCAATCACCCGGCCACAGCCAAAAAGTACGAAAAGTTGTTGGCTGAATACGTCCAGAGTCAGGGTACAACTTTTTTGATCTGTGCTCCTTGGTACAAAATGCAACTGGCTCACATTAGTAATAAAAAAAACAAGATAATTATAAACGGAAAAAAACCATAGAACAATAAATTAATAACGTCATGAAATTGTTTGGTATTAATTAAGAGTAGTTGTTGAAAATAGAATCTCCTCCTTTTTTGATGTCGGTTAATGAAGGTATAAGAATAAAGTCATAAAAATACGTTTATTGAAATTAATCACTAGCATGACATGTATATTATTGAAACAGATTACTCTTTTTCTGTGTCACTTAGGTTGAGCTTGTAACACAGAGTGACGATACCTATACTTTAAGCATAAATATAGTATTATATACACACCAATCCATAAATATTACCTGACAATACAGAAATCTTGCATCACTCTCTGATTCAACATCCATTTATGTGGAGCAACAAAATGGACTTTGATCTGAAGTTTTTAGAGAGCTATACGCATAATTATGAAGAACCAGCATGTAGTCATCGGACAGGTACAAAGTCCGAAAGCAATCCGGCAGCGTAATTGCCTATTTTGACACGTTCGTCATCGGATTGAAATGCCAGTTTTTGCACGACTGTGACAGCTAGCTGTTTCAATTGTCAGTCCATACAAAATGAACGCGATTGTGATTCCGAGCGAGATGGACAATGAGGCCACAGCTTCTTCCCTAACCGAAGTAACTAGATATGCTTAGTACATTTGGGAATTATGTGAGCACTAACCGTGACTTGAATGATATCATGCAAACAACTTGTGTTTAATTGTTGAGCAACTATTGTGATGTTTGTATCAAAGTTACGTTTATAAATGTTTCAACTGTGAAATAAGAAATACAGTTAACAAGCTTGTTTATAAATGTTTTTATCTAAAGATGATAGCGTAGTCAAATATAGAAGATAAAAGGGCCTAGTTTTGTTCTTATCTTAGATTTTATGGTTATTTCCTTTGGATTACTTTTAAATATTGTAATGTACATTTAAAAGTAATCCTAACTTAGATTTATTGTATTCACCGACGCGATAATAAAGTTGTTTGTCAAACTAATAAGCTTAGATAACATAATTAAGTTATTAGTGCAGCGATAATTAATGTTAATAAAATGGTTCCAGATACTAGAAACCTATTATTGTAGGTATCCTAGGAACTATGGTAATTCATTGCACCCGATTGACAATATTATTAAAAAAAAATAAAAGTAAGATCTCGATCTAGGCAACATTATTTTCCTCAAATCAAATCAAAATAGTTTATTTGCTACAAATCAGTCAAGCGGATGTTGATAAGTACATCCACATTATGTAGTAGTTGTTGTTTACTAGATTTAGATTAAAGTAACATAGGATAAGGTAATTGTAAACTAACACTTTATGGACAGGGTCTGAATTAAATGTTTTTGAATTTGAATTTAAATAACAATTTTTGAACAGTGTATTCTGCCTGCTATTTTGGCATGAAATTCAAAATTCAAAATTCAAAATTTTATCCAGCAAATAGGCAGTTGAATGCTCTTTTACACGTAATTTTTTTTGAGTCTACCAGCAAATAATTACAAATTAATTCATCATTAACCTCGTCGTCATTTAATCGATAACAGTTCTTATTATAACTTATTAGGCAAGATTAAAACTACTCGCAATAGTCTCAATACTATGAGTAATATCTCGCTTTGTTTTGTTTTTTAGCTATCTATGATTGGCAGGTACGATACCGTTTATCCGTCTCCGAGTTCCTTTAACCCGCCAGACCGGTGTATACTTAATAACATAATTCATGGGCTGTTTGTCTGCTAAGTCAGTTCTCGTTGAGTTGCGCGTGCGACCGGACGTACGCAACATGATAACACTCGCCATTATCCTCGTCGCTATAATAGCGTTCTACCTCTATAACATCAGAACATTCGACTACTGGGAAAAAAGAGGCGTCAAACATGACAAGCCGACGCTCATCTTCGGCAATAATGCCAGAAACTATCTCATGCGGAAAAGCGTCTGTGAGATCGCAGTCGAGATGTACTGGAAGTATCCGAAGGAAAAAATCGTCGGGTTCTTCCGATCTACCAGACCTGAACTGGTCATTAGAGACCCTGAGATCGCAAAGCATATTTTGATAACGGATTTCACACATTTTTATTCACGAGGCCTTATTATTAATAGGAATTTGATTGAGCCGATTATGAGGAATCTGTTCTTCGCGGACGGCGACCTGTGGCGGCTGCTGCGGCAGCGGATGACGCCGGCGTTCACGAGCGGCAAGCTGAAGGCGATGTTCCCGCTCATCGTGGAGCGCTCCGAGCGGCTGCAGGAGCGCGCGCTGGCCGCTGCTGCCAAAGGACGCACCATGGACGCTCGTGACCTCATGGCGCGATACACCACTGACTTCATCGGCGCCTGCGGTTTTGGCATCGACGCAGACTCTCTCAACGAAGAGGAATCCGCCTTCCGCAAGCTGGGAGCCAACATATTCAATGTCGACACCAAAAGATTCATTTCTACGCTTTTGAAACAGTTCATGCCGAGGCTGTTTTGGCATTTGAGGCCTTTAGGTCATGTTGAAAAAGGGATAAAGGAACTCGTTGGTGCAATTTTGCAAGAAAGAAAATATGAACCTTCGAACAGGAATGATTTCATTGATCTGTTGATTGAGAGTAAGAAAAAGGGAACGATGGTTGGAGACTCTATCGAACATGTTAAACTTGATGGATCTGCCGAAATCGCAACTTTAGAAATGGATGAGGAGTTGATGGCCGCTCAGGTATTCATATTCTTCGCTGCTGGTTTCGAGACTTCCTCTTCAGCCACTAGTTTCACACTCCATCAGCTTGCCCATAACCCTGAAGTCCAGAAGAAAGTCCAAGATGACATCGACAGGGTTCTTTCTAAACACGATAACAAACTTAGTTACGATGCCGTAAAAGAAATGACATACCTGGATTGGACATTTAAGGAGGGAATGAGGATGTTCCCTTCACTTGGGTTCCTCATTAGGGAATGTGTGCGGAAGTACACCATTCCTGATGTCAATGTGTCCATAGACGAGGGAGTTCGCATTTTAGTGCCCATACAAGCCATGCAGATGGACCCTCTGTACTTTGAGAAACCTGAAGAGTTCCGTCCAGAGAGGTTTAGCCCTGATGAGTTTGACGCCACACAGAAAAGCATCTATTTGCCGTTTGGAATCGGACCTCGAGCTTGCATTGGTAAGTCTTTTATTTTGAAGTTCATTGTCTTTATTTATATTCAGTGGCTGTTTAATTTCAAGCTTATTTGATTTCAGTCTTTACACCCTAAGTTTCTTGGAAGCACTATCTTCAAAACTTGTCAGAGTTTGCTTTGATTTGTTGGTTTAGTTAAATAAAATACTTGAAGTAAATAGTGCCATAATTCCACTAGTCGGAAGTTGGATCTATTGCAAATGTGATAATGTCTACTTATACACTCAAGAGCAAAAAAAAAACGTGTCACTTTGTATGGAATTGTTCATACAAAGTGACCCGTTTTTATTGCTCTTGAGTATATAATTAACAAGACTATTACAATATTATTTTAAACTGCAACAACGACCATTATATTTATTATTTATCTTTAGTCGTACGTAGTCACAAGTATGCTATAAAGATGAAATAATATAGGATTGTAAACAAAAATGTATATTATACAAAATAAATGAAGTTTGAAAAATCCGTCAGCGTGGTATTTAAACTTTTCGTCTTTTAATTTTCAGGTGAAAGGCTGGGTCTTATGCAGTCACTAGCAGGCCTGGCGGCCATCTTGTCCAAGTTCACAGTGGAACCTGCGCCAGAGACGGTGCGACATCCAAGAGTAGAACCAAAATCTGGTATTGTCCAGAGCATCAGGGGAGGCCTACCATTGCTGTTCAAGGAGAGAGTCATTTCTACATCGTAAAAGTGAATCATTATTACAAGCTACATTTTTCACTCACGTATTTAAGTCGTGATTAGCCCGACATGTTTTGGACTAATTCGTAGTCCTTCCTCTGGGAACGCACGAACCGGCGGCAGCGAAACGCACACTGCGCGCTAAGGCTCTGCTCGCGCGACAACTTCCCTCGTGTTCATCGTCATTTTTATTATTGTCAACAGTAGGGTAGCACACTATGCTGATCTCGTCACGTCAGAAGCCCGAGCACGAATATTCGAATCCTACGTAAGGCAACAATCGAGTAGTGACGTTATCGTCTTGCCATCTAGAAAATTCATGTTAAATTTTACGACCGGATGGCCTAGTGGTTAGATACCCTAACTACGAACCCGGGACGTTCGATCCGCGGTCGGGGCAGATGTTTGTATGATGAAATGAAATGAAATATTTATTTGCTATAACACTATGTGGATAATTGTGATGGTCGAATTTTCTTTTATAAAAATTTTGTTAGTGTTATAAGTCATAAGTCATAAGTGTTTTATTTGTAAAACATAGGTGATGGCTGCATAAAATACAGAGATGTTAGGTAAATTTTTAAGCGTTGCACTATGTTTTGTCCATTGGCGTACAAATACATTGTGTACAAGACGCACACTTGTTTCGAGGGAACATAAATGATAACGCAAGGCGTACTGATAATACCATCACTTGTATGCATTTATTGAACTGTTCCGAAGGTTCGATCCGCTTATCAACTAACTTACTACTAGTACATTCTGTGAGAACATTTCGTTAGCATGTTTCCACGCGTAACAGTGACACCTATTGGGTGCTTTTGGAACTAAATTAACTTAACCTAATTTGAGTTTATACATACTGCCCACTATGGACAAAATGTCCTTAATTAACTGCCCACCATGACAATGTATGCGACCAATAGCAAATGATTACAGACACACAGAGACAGAGGTAACCCTAACTAATCATTAATCAAAACTACAATTACTTCTTAAAGTATAACCTATTATTTAATTAGCTTAACTATTGACTTAACTAACTTTCACAATCTCTTGCCACAGGTAACAGACATAGCTTGGATACTGGGCGTTTTATTAAAGAATTTTTACACTTGAGTGTGACAACTCGAGTGAGGTTGTCAGTGCCAGGATGTTTTTGTTCAATTCTACCAAAAAGCCACCTTGCCGGGGGTAAGTCGTCATCCTTTACCAACACTACGTCTCCTATTTGGGGTTCCGGTGATTTGTGGCTCCACTTGTATCTGTGCATATAGTGCGTCAAATACTCATTTGACCATCTTCGCCAAAACGTCTGCAGCATTTTTTGAGTCAATTGCCATCGTTTAAGTGAACCTACAGTTGAAATCTCATAATTGATCTCTGGAATAGTGACGAGTGGTTCTCCAATCAAAAAGTGTCCTGGGGTAAGTGGGTTTGGTTCTCCTGGTTCGCTGGTGAGTAATGAAATAGGGCGTGAATTGAGACATGCCTCTATTTGACTAAGGAGGGTAGTCATCTCCTCAAAAGTCAGTGTTGAGTCTCCAATTACTCTCTTGATGTGGTATTTGGTAGACTTGATACCTGCCTCCCACAGCCCGCCAAAGTTAGGTGCTCTAGGAGGTATGAAGTGCCAAGTGGTACCCTGAGTTGCCAGACATTCTACTACTTCTTGTACCATACTGGATTTTTCCACGTTGAACAAGGATTTCAGCTCTTTCGACGCGCCTACGAAGTTCGTTCCATTGTCGCTGTAAACATCAATGCACTGGCCACGCCGAGCAACGAAACGCTTGAACGCTTCGAGAAAGCCTCTTGAGGACAGATCACTTACTACTTCTAAGTGTAGGGCTTTGGTGACCATGCACACGAATAGACAAATATAACCCTTGTAGGCGTGATGTCCTCTGCCTTTAGATGTTCTCAGGTTGATAGGCCCGGCGTAGTCTACACCGCTGCGACTAAATGGCCTGGCTGGTGTGATCCGCACAGATGGTAAGGACCCCATCAACTGCGTTTGTTGTTCAGCTTTATATCTGATGCACTTAACACAATTACGTATGTAGTGCTTAACCAGATTCTTCGCTCCGATTATCCAATAGGCTGAGCGTATATAATTTAACATTAATTGCGCTCCGCTGTGCAATGTCTTCTCATGAGCATTGGCTACAATTAGCTTTGTCATAGCTGAATTGTGCGGCAAAATTATCGGATGCTTCACGTTCTCTTCACCTTGCAGTTGTGCTAGTCTTCCGCCTACTCTTAACAATCCCTGGTTATCTATAAAGGGAGTGAGGGATAGAAGCTTCGATGTTTTTGACTTCGTTGAACTATGTTTTCTTATATCTGAAATGTCAGTCTCAAATGCTGAAGCTTGAGCTAACTTCAAACATTTGACCAACGCTTCATCTAATTCCCATTTACTGAGCTGTTGTTTCCGACCTATTTTTTCTGACTTACGTCGTGTTATAAAACGTCTGCAATACGCCACGACTCTTAACAATCTTGTCAGTGAAGAGAATCTGTCTAATACAGTTTCTTCTATTACACCGACATGCGCATTTATAGCTTTTTCTTCTTCATGTGTTGTGTTATCCTTTGGCTTAGTGTAAACTATTTCATTGTTCTGCAAAAATCTAGGTCCATGTTTCCACAATGCGTGTCTTTGTATTTCTCCTGGTCGCACCCCACGTGACGCACAATCTGCAGGGTTTTCCTTTGTAGGAACATGTGACCATTGCGAAGAATCCAATGTAGTTAGGATTTCTGAGACTCGGTTTGCTACAAATATTTTCCAAGTGCTTGGATGCTTATTTAGCCAGGCGAGGACTACTGTTGAGTCAGTCCATGCTCTGATTTGATTCTTAGGGATTTCTAGCACTTCAGCCGTTTCTACTAGCAATTTTGCAAGCAACACGGCTCCACACAGCTCTAATCTTGGTATACTGATTTGTTTGACTGGAGCTACCTTTGTTTTGGCTCCAATGAGGCATACATGTATGTCACCAGAGATGCTGATTACACGAAGGTACACTGCGGCAGCATAGGCTGCGTTCGACGCGTCACAAAACCCGTGTAATTCAACTACTGGATCATCACTCTTCGTATGCAACCATCTGGGTAAGCGAAAGTCGGAAAGTTTGAGGAATTCTTCGCGGTACGTGAGCCAATCTTCCTTAATATCTGTCGGAGGCTCTTCATCCCATCCTATACCGGCTGTCCACAACCGCTGTATGAATATTTTGGCTGTGATGACACACGGTGCTATCCAGCCTAAAGGGTCGAAAAGCCGTGCCACGTCTGAGATAATTGCTCTTTTTGTGACAGGTTCAGATAGCGGCGGCAATTTCACGGCGTACTGAAACTCATCACGATTCCGGTTCCAGGTAAGTCCCAGAATCTTAACTATACTATCATCTTTTATTTCCAGGCTTTTCTCCTCTTCCTTTCCTTTTTCCTTTTCGTTTTTATTAATTTCTTGTAGCAATTCCTGCTTGTTGCTTGACCATTTCTGAAGTACAAAACCTCCTCTTTTAAGTAAAGCACTCATTTCCAAATAAAGTTTTATTCCTTCTTCCACAGTTTGAGCACCAGACATCAGGTCGTCCATGTAAAATTCTTTTTCTACCCTGCTTGCTGCCAGTGGATATTCCTTTTCATGATCCCGTGCTACCTGATTAAGTGCCTTGACTGCCAGATACGGGGCCGAAGCTGTACCAAATGTCACGGTCAATAATTTGTAATCTTTTATGTCTTTCTCAGGATCTTCTCTCCATATAATGCGTTGGTAATCCGCATCTTCCGCTGTAACTCTCACCATGCGGTACATTTTGACGATATCTGCAGTCAAGCACACCGGATACATTCTCCAACGCAAAATAAGGTGTCTCAGATCAGGCTGTAGAGTAGGGCCAACCATCAACGCATCATTTAAGGATATTCCTTTTCCGTCTTTACAGGATGCATCAAATACGACCCTAAGCTTGGATGTGGACTTGTCTTCTCTGATGACCGCATGATGCGGTAAGTACCGAGCTTCTTCCCGTTTAGGATCAGGTTGTGGGATCAGCTTCATGTGACCTAACTGTACGTATTCATTTATCACTTCGGTATATCTAGCTTTCAACGTTGCGTCTTTTCCTAATTTTGACTCTAACGTTTTTAACCGTTTTATTGCGATCTGTCGAGAGTTTCCATTCTTTTCAAGAGGAACTTCATCTCGGATGGGCAGTTTCACAACATATCTCCCATCTTCATCTCTCTGAGTTGTGGCATCAAAGATCCGTTCGCACTCCTGTTCTTCCTTCGTAAACATCTTTGCTAAACTGTTGGGCTCGGATTCTAACTCCCAGAATCGCTTGAGAACTTCATCTTCGCTTACACAGGCATGCAGTACTGATACTCTTTTGTTAGTCTGTGAAGCATTCACGGGTCCTGATAGTATCCATCCGAATACGGTGGATTGCGCAAGAGGAGTCCCTGAGGGGCCTCTCGTCATGCCGTCCTTTAGTATTTTACAGTAAACTTCTGCACCTAGCAGCAGATCAATTTTACTGGGTGTCCCGTAATCTGGATCTGCGAGAGTGAACTGCTGTAGCTCCGACCAGACGGGCGCAGCTACACGATTACCAGGTAAGTGGCTGGTAATGTTTCTCAACACGTACGCCTTTACTTCGAGTCTGAAGTTTGGCTCTAGTAGAGAATGGATTTTTATTACGACCATGTGTTTTGCAACTGTTGATGATTGGTCGCCTCCCAATCCTGAAATGTTTCCATGTATAGAAATCCTTTTTAAGCCTAAGTTTTGAACTGTGGCCTCTGTCACAAACGAAGCTTGTGACCCTTGATCGAGGAGAGCTCTTAATATGTGACCTTGACCTGTTTTGGATTCAACTCCCACAAGAGATGTGGCTAATAAAATTTCATTATTGATTTTCTCCTTCGCAAAACAGTTCACTATTGGAGTAGTCGAGGTTGACTCACTATTTGACCTACTTGATTCCCCAGAAACCTCAGCAGTTGCTTGGTCTACGTTCTCTGATGTAGCAGCTGCCGATGAATCGCCTTTTGGGTGCAGTAACGAATGGTGTCGTTTCTTACAGATCCGACAGCTGGTAGCTTTTTGGCAAAATCGAACAGAGTGATTGCTTCCCAAACAATTGAAGCACATCCGATTGTTGGTCACAAATTCGTGTCTTTTATTGAAATCCTCTAATGCAAACTTTTTGCAAAAACAAAGCTTGTGATTATCACCACAAAATTCACAAGCAAAGAACGCATTTGGTTTGGTAACATGCAACACATTAGACTTGGAAGTCATGGGCTTTATATTTTGACTCATTGATTTATTGCTAAGTTGCCTAGGATCTATGAACTCTAATGCACGGAATCTGCTTGTTAAAAACTCTTTGAATTGAGTAAATGTGGGTAGTTCATCTGAAGTCACATTTAGAGAGACGTTCAGTTCCCATTGTTTACGGGTTTCTGCATCTAATTTTAGTGTGAGCAGGTGTATTACTATAATATCCCACGAAGATACGTCAATTCCTAGATTGGTCAAAGCACTTAAACAATCGGCAGAAGTATCCAAAAGCTCTTTCAAAAAACTTGCCGATTCGGAGGTGGCACTCCGCTGACTTAATAAACGCTTGAGAATACAATGCGATAAGTATTTTTTGTTGTTATAACGCTCTTCCAGTTGTTTCCAACATCTATCATAGTTTGCTTCACAAATCGGTATGAACCTAATGAGCTGCTCGGCCTCCCCAGTCAAATATCCCTTGAGGTAATGGAGTTTTTGCACATTATCTAACGACGCGTTTTTATGGATCATGCTGACGAATAAATCTCTGAAGGACGTCCATTCTGTATATTTGCCCGAAAAACAGGGTATGCTGATTTTAGGTAATTTGACGTGGTTCGGCTTCGCACTTGAACTGCCTTGAGGTATACTTTTTGTTGCCTCATCCTTAAACTTATTCAAAATTCCCTTTAAATGACACTTATAATCTGTGAACAATTCCTCTGCTGAATAATATACATTGTCTTTACAATAACTGACTACCTTTAAGGCATTAGGATCACAGGTTTGCATTAAGTTTTTGTGACCATCTCTAAATTCTTTCCACGTTTGTTCTAAAGATTCCAATTTGCTTTCCACATAATCTTTAGTAATTCGCTCTTTGGGCGATTTCTTAAAGTTGATCTGAGCTCTAGACAAACGCATAAACACATCGTTTTGAAAATGTAGTAAAGACTCCATTTTGTCCACAAATTAAATTTAACTGCACGTTCTGTGCTTAACTACGTTCAGTCACAATACTTACAAAGTTAAAGAAATTTTCGGACAATTTTACAAGTCCCAAATTATTTGAGACTTAGAAAAAATCAAAACAAACTGATGAAAAATTTACAAGTGTTTGAACATAATAACACTTAGCGAAAATCGGGCGTAGGTTCCCCGTTCCGTCGTTTTTTTGCTTACAATTCTAAGTGCTAAATTTATCTTAAATATTCCAAATTAATGTATTTCTGAATTAGTTATAGCAATTAAAGTCTTATTGTAATGTACTTTTTAGTTTTGAACTTGAAATCTTTTCTTGCAAATGTTAAAGACAACAGTATCTTGAATTTAAGGTTTATAATCACTTAATAAATATTCAAAAGTACTCACGATTTGCACCACACATTCACTCACACTTCCTTGGATACCAACGGATGTGACGTAGTTGACCTCTCCTCCCGCTGTCCTCTCCTTACGGTGCGCAAATCACCACGTGATTCCGCGTTTGCCGTCTGCAACTCCGCTACTCGCCGCTAGATGGCGCTGGTAGTCGCCGATCTGACCTTGCTCCCCCACGGACTGCAATCCACAGCCACAACGGGTGCCAGGCGGGAGGTTGTAGTTCACCCCGAACCGCTACGTAGATAGCAACCAACTGACTATACGATACGGCTCGATGGACCATGTACAAGACGCACACTTGTTTCGAGGGAACATAAATGATAACGCAAGGCGTACTGATAATACCATCACTTGTATGCATTTATTGAACTGTTCCGAAGGTTCGATCCGCTTATCAACTAACTTACTACTAGTACATTCTGTGAGAACATTTCGTTAGCATGTTTCCACGCGTAACAGTGACACCTATTGGGTGCTTTTGGAACTAAATTAACTTAACCTAATTTGAGTTTATACACATTGTGTTGAAATATAAACTACTAATTCTACCTTGAGCATTACTTAGATATATGATTTAGGGAGCACTGTATATTTAAATTACAAAATGTCGAATTTTAAAATATAATTTTAGATTAGGATAATTAAATTAACAATGAAACGCCTTCTAAAAGTAGGCATGCAAAATCTTTGACTTAAAACCTAGTTAAAAATAGAAATAAAATTAACAATGTGCAACATGACAATAAACAAATAAAAAAAAAATGTAAGTACAAAATTATTAAAATGGGATGAAATTAAATAAACATCAACATCAGAATAAGATGTCAAAATTAAAATTATTCCTTAAAGTTAAAAAAATCATTTAGACTAAAGAAATTGTGTATCTCGAGCCAATTCAATAACGATGCTTTAAATTTTCGGATTGGCAACTCTAAGAAGGCGGAAGGTAGTCTATTAAATATTTTGATAGCCATGCTGTACACGTTATTACGGCAAAGAGCCAGTCTATGTCTTGGAACCTGTAGTTTGTTTCTTCGAGTGCTCCTAGCTTGGGGATTGACATCTGATACTCTAGTAAAGTGTTCAATATTTTTTCTTACAAACATTGATATTTCAGCAATATAAATGCACGGCAGGGGAAGAATTTTTAGCTTTTTAAACATTGGTCTACAAGATCCCCTTCTGCCAATGCCACATCGCTCTTATTTGTGCTATGAAGAGTCTGTTGATTTCTACTGAGTCTCCCCAGATTATGATACCGTAACGCAATACTCATGAGACATAGCCATGGTAAGCATTAAGCGCTGTCTGCAAAGAAGAAATCCTCCTTAAACGGTAAAATGCAAAGATTTAGCGATTTATTCTCGAGCACACAACATCCAGATGATTTTTCCAGTTACAATTTTCATCAAGTTTACACTTGATGATTGAACCCAGAAAAGTTAAGTGTAATATCCAGATGAATACGAATGTTTGTTCTCGGGTCTTGGATGTATAGTATGTATTTGTCTACTTAAGAAATATTCTAATGTTTAATGTTTTGTTATCCATATTAATAAGTATGTTTATCCTTCGTCTAGTATCCATAGTCCATACTTTGTCTAGTTTGGGAATAGGTCAACTGGTGTCAATCATCCAATGATATTTATTTATTTATTTCCAAATACGCGCACGGGGGTGCTGTTCCAAACGTCAAACAAAGTTTTTCGAAAACGTTACTAGTTACCTACTCGATTACGTTACGTAGGATTCCAATAGTCGTGCTCGGACCTCTGTACAGGGTCATTGACACTAACCGTTGACCCAGTAAGTACTCGACTAATGTAACTATGTATTATGTGAGTGGCCCGTGTATTCATTTATATCGCGTTATGGCACGAATTAGTTTTTTGAATCATATAGCAAACTTGTATAAACCTGGATTATGCAGTTTTTTCACGAACTAAGGTTTATCATGCCGATTTTTTTTAAACCCACTTTGACGCAAGTTAAATTTTAAAACGATCATTTTCCTTAAAATGAGTCTGTATAAATTAGGTGCGATTGAGATGTTGTGTTTGTAAGTAAGTGTTGTGTAAAATTGTTTGACAGGACAATCAGTAGGTATTTGATTTTCAGTTTCCTCAATGCCGTAATTTGACAAAATCATCGCATCCGGTTTCGTGGTGACGCATGTCATAATAAATATGCATTAATAATGATTTTGTTGACTGAATTACCTGGAGTAACAGCATATATTTTGTTGTTTATTCAAATTCTCAACCTTTGCTCAATAGTTTTTATTGTACCTACTGTATCAAGATTCCTGAATTTCAGATTAAGAAATAGTTGAGAAAATAATATTTGTTCGTTACATACAAGTCTTGCATGTTGTGTTGAATGATATTAGAGCTGTTCAAATTATTAGAGTGAATTAATTGTTTCGATGTGTGGGTGTGACGACAAGTGTAGGTGTTGTTTTGACATAAATGATAAATGGCCACGTTTATGATATCGACTCAGTATAAGAGTCTACTGTTTGTGTTAAATGCAGCTGAGATAATGAGTTCAAAATAATAGTAATTAGACGCATTTTTGTATATTATTTTTAAGTAACTATAACTAGAAAAGCGAACTAAGTAGTTAAGTCGTTATAAAAACACTTAGTGTGGTATTACTAGAATAAGTTTCGTTACTTATTTAAGCACAATATTTGATAAAAATTATTTATTGAGCGTTTATGCAATAATTATATCAACGAAACTCTGAATTATAATTAATTTTGAAACAATTCTTGTTATCATTTTTATCTGTCTTTTATTTATACAGCTATAAAATAACCAGAGACAACAAAGTTTATTGCTTACACGAGACTAAAAAACACTTCTCACACAAGCTCAACTTAGCGAAATATAAAATGAAATATTTGCACAGTCCATATAAAGCTACACATAAAGGCAACCATCCACTATATCGAGACAGTTAAAAAGAACAGTAACATACATCAGTCATCTTGCATTGCACAGTGCTAATGTGCAAGCCTTGTTGACCATAAATCAGAGGACAGCAGCTGAGACGGTAATGACCGGTGGACAGCTGGCTTTATAATGGTCTCAATGCAAGCTGGACAATGTTGGGGAGCTGTGCCCTAAGCACGACTTGTCGAATCCTGCGTTACGTTACGGTTATCGTATCGAGATCGAGAAATCTCATACTAAATTTTAGTTCCAAATACGCTCACGGGCGGGCGCTGTTCCAAACGTCATACGAACTCGTTATAGTTTACTATTCGATTTTACGTGACGCAGCATTCGATAAGTCGTGCTTAGGGCACTGCTTTTAAGACGTCTTTGTTTGGCAATGCTTTATGAAATATAATAATATGTATATTTTTTAAACTACGTCAAGTAAGGCAAACGAGCAAGTGGGTCACCTATTAGAATCATAAAATTATCATAGACAATTTGCACCAATTGACTTAGTCCCAAACTAGGCAAAACGATTAAGTAGGTACTAGACAACTGATAAACATTACTTTTACAAACTACAAACAAATACATACTTACGTTATAGATTTAGAATGAGATTGTTAAATTTATTCATCTAATAAAAAAAAAATTATGAAATTAAACAATGTCAAATTAGGAGAATTTATATTGAAATCCTCAATTACAATATAAACACGCCTAAGACTCGAGAACTAACATTCGAATTCATCATACAAACATTTGCCCCGACTGGGGATCGAACCCAGGTTCTTTAAACACTAAGTTTTGTCGTCACATTCAACTATTATAAATTTGTATGCTGTAATTATTTTAAGTACCGTGATTAATGATCAATTAATTGTATCTGTAATTAGATAAAAGTACATCAATCGCAGACCTGTTGAACAGATAATCAGAATCAGATAAAACTATTATTGTACTTAATAATTAATGACTAATTAACAATGCTGTGTCTTGATTGATTTGATTCAGAGCTGTTCAAGATACGCCAAAAGATTAAACATAATATGTAATTATAGGGGACCCGATTCTACAGCGGCCGCTAAAATTCCTAATTTTATTTAGGCGTCGCTAAGTCCCTTTGCTATTCTATGAGCGGCTGTCACAATCAAATGACAACGCTAATTTGAATCGACGTTTCTTATTTTACGCGGTCTATTCAATTTAGGTTTAGCTGTTTAAATGCTATTCTTTGCATGTCCTTTTTAAGCGAAAGTCAAGCTAAACTGCCTAATTTTAGCGGCGAATAAAATAGTCCCGTTTAAAACACAATTGCTTAAAGTCAAGTTGTGCTGGATCGATTCCTTAATATATTACCCACTAGAAATGGATGACGAATACGTGATAACTGCTCTGGTGACCGAAGACTAGGGTGAGGGTGAAAAAAAAATATTTGAAGAGGTTGCGAGATGAATCTAACCCATTTGACCGGTCCGAGCACAAGTTTTGGAAATTGTTTAGACTGTCGCGGAATATGGGCCAACACGTAGTGGACACTTTGTGTGCAGGGGATGCGCTACGCGGGGGGACGGTGCCCCCACATTTAAAGGTTTTTAGTGCATTGAGCTTTTTTGCCCATGGTAGCTACCAAACTGCTGTAGGGGAAATTAATATTCTGGCTCAAAGTCAACCAACAATAAGCCGCAATCTGGCAGCTGTTGTTTTTTTTATTAGTATAAAGCATTGGCTACAAGGCTATCAGCTTAAACACGATGCCAGAAGCCATTTTCTAAATGTTGCCCATTCAAATTTAAGAAAATACGATCCCATGCATTTTGACAAATTTCATTCATTCATTCGTTCACTTATTTTTTTCAAGCAGCAACACGCTCAATTTAACATAGAAATTTTAGGATTCGGATAAAACCCGGCTAAATTTAGTCAGCTTGACATTCTGGAATAGCACTTGTTAAATCCGCCGTCTAAATTTTAGGCTATTTAGCCGATGTGCACCTAGAATCGCATCCATAGTATAGGTATAATTTATACAACGTGCGTTTTAAGGAACCATTAAGACTTCAGCCAAGGGTTGAGTAACTCTAAATGAAGACCCCTGTAAAGCTATTACTATGAAAAAAAAAAAGAAGATTCTCCCATACATTCGTTGCCTCTGCCTGCAGGACCCTATTTGTCCAACTCTACAATTGTCAGTATTCAATGACAATTCGGTGTCAACTGCTGACTTGAAGAGCTTTTGTTTTAGCGCGCTTCGTATTGGCAAAGAAAGTAGTTCGAACTGTCATATAAAACTGACAATTGTTAAGATGGTGAAATAGGCGACTGGTTGACAGTCTATACCTATAAAACAGTACCGTGGCTGACTGACAGACAACGCACAGCCTAAACTTAGTAGTAGTAGTAGATCCAGTGATCTAGAGACTTGAAATTTGGCAGACATGTACCTTTATTATTCAAGAGATGCACTAAGAAGGGATTTTCCGAAATTCCAACGAGACAGGGAACTAGCCCATTTTGTAATAATTCACTTGAGCAAAGCCGCTTGGCGTAAGTTAGTATTATTATCTTTAACTAAACTAGCTTATGCCCCGCGGCTTTGCCCCCGCGAAATATTTCAAAATGGGCTAGTTCCCTATCCCGTGGGAATTTCAAAAATTTCCGTCTTAGTGCACTTCTAGGATACTAAAGGTACATGTTTACCAAATTTCAAGTCTCCAGGTTCAGTGGTTTAGGCTGTGCGTTGTCAGGCAGTCAGTGACGGTACTGTTTTATAGGTATAGATGGGAGAATGTTTTTTTTTCTATTTAAAAAAAAACTTCACTGGGGTGCTTACTTAGACGTACTCAAGCCCAGGCTGAACAGTTCTTGACAGTTCATTAAGACGGACCCTGACAGATCAGCACAACACCATACGACCTAGAAAGTTTAAATTTGGCGTACATGTTCCTTTAAGTAAGTAAGTAAGTAAGTAAACACTTTATTGTACAAAAAAATAGGATAAAACACAAGTTACAACAATAACATTTGAGTACAAAGGCGGACTTATCCCTTTAAGGGATCTCTGCCAGTCAACCTTTAATATGTACACTAGGGACAAAGGCGGGACTTTCCAAAATTCTGGGAAAAGGGGGGGTTGGTAGTTTTGTTTGGGACAAAGTTATTTTGAAAGTTGCGATCATGAATCATAGTGAATATATTTTCAGAGGAAGTATAAATGAACATGTTGGATTCTCTTTTGAAAATTTCAACCCTAAGGGGGGGAAAAAAATAGGAGTTTGTACGAGGAAAACGTTATTTTAAAGTAACGTTAAGGTTATTTTAAAAGGAGTTCTGCTACGGGAAGGGCCCGCGTGGGAACTATAGCCCAAGCCCTCTTACTGTAAGAGGCCGCCTGTGTCTAGCGGTTGGACATAAAACTGTTACATATTAAAATGTAAAAAGAGGAAGATGTAATGTAAGTACTCGAACACACCCTTCTCTGTAACTAGTCTATGGCAGAAAGCAATAAACCGATCAGACTGAAGACACACCGCTCAGCTGGTTTTATTTAAAAATCCTACACGACTTGAAGAACTTCAGCAGTTCTATTTACATTAATATGTAACAAAAACAAAGCTGGTGATGATGGTGACGATAATATTGTACTTATATTAATTAAAATCACTGCAGATTAACCGTCGAAGCGAAAGCCCTGCAAGTTATAGCTGGTACTGCTTAACATCGAAGCGAAATGTTATTAAGCGCCTGTTGGAATTTAAAAGCAATTAATATTTTACTGCTACGGCGGGTTAACACACTCGTGGCTCTTGTAAGTGATCGTAATAAGCGCTTGTCGACGCTTCGTGCTGTTAGCGTGGGTTATGCTACAAGAGTTCACAGTTTCAGCTCTTTGCTAACCCTCAGGCAAAACAAATATTTGAATGTAAATGCAAAGTAAAATGACTTAATGAATAAATACGTCCATAGTTATTTAGTTAAGTTGTGCAAATAGCATTACAACATAGAATTATTCGTAAAGAAAACATAAAAGTATTTTGCGTCAAAAACAGAACTCTGTTGAACTTGTATCACTACATTACTTCTCGAGTGAATTATTTGTTCAGCAAGAATACGACGCATAAGAGTAAACAAATCGACGTGCTGCCTTTCTTCGGACGAATAAAGGTGTTTTAATTTTAACGTCCTTATTCGGGCAACTATCTTTTTATTGATGCCGTGTAATATGTTGTATCGGTTTTATTCGCCGATATAGAATAAATTTAATTTCGGAAGTATAAAGACGTCTGTGTAAATATCTCCGTGCATATACGTCAGAGGAGTACGAAAAATATTGACGTGATGGATACTAATGTGAGGAATTCAAAAATGCAATAAAATTAAAAGGCTGGTAAAAAGTTTTACCGCTTTATTCGGTTGGGTGTGCGTTGACGACCGGATAGCCTAGTGGTTACCCTGACTGTGAAGCTTGAGGTCCCGGGTTCGATGCCTGGACGGGGCAGATGTTTTTAATGATGAATACAAATGTTTGTTCTCGGGTCTTTGATGTTTCATATGTATATAAGCATGTTTATCCGCTGTTTAGTACCCATGGTACAGGCTTTGCCTAGTTTGGGACTCGGTCAATTGGTATCAATCATCCTATGATGTTTATTATTTATTTTATTTATTGTTTTATTAAAAGTGCGAATAAAGTGCACGACTGAAAAGCTCTCAGCGCTTACCGATGATAATCTGACAGTTTTAAATGATTCGTGGTTAATTACTTAAGACATAATGACAACGGGATATTGACCGCGATTGGTGCGTTTGCCGTGATCATGATGCATGTAAGTGCCTCGAAATATCAGGAGCTCGTCAAATCTCGTGGTCAATATCCCGTTCTAATTATGTCCAATGATAATCGATTATGTAAAAAAATATAAAAGAAACCTAAAGTTGATTTTGAAATACCTATTCAATGATACCCCACTTGTTATAGTTTGTCAACTTTTGTTTTTTTTATTTTTCACAATATGGAGTCTGACAGTCGCCATACTGGATTTAAATTAATGTCATGTCTTTAGTGATACTCGCAAGATTAACACAAATCGATTAAAGTAAGAATCATTAAAATCGTCCCACGCGTTCGGTCTCTAGAGTGCCACAAAGGAACAAACACATACATAGGCTGATAAACACATTACCCTCCTTTGCGTTTCGCAGTTAGGTAAAAAGTAAAGTCCTGACTGACTGACTGACGGACTGATTGATCAACGCCCAGCCCTGGGACCTAGAAAGTTGAAATTAACATACAAATGAGTTATTTTAAAACATAATTTTTGGAAGCTCCACAATGAGTGGAAAATAATATGTCCGTGTTTCCCTAGATAGGAAACTATTTTTGTAATCATGATTAATAGGATTCTGATAAAAATTGATACAAATTAGTACCTCTGCACCTCCGGAAAGTAAGGTAAACTTATTATTGGCTCAGACATCATTATTGCACAAGTGTTTACGATTGATAAGATTACAGGTGCTTCTGATTCATTAGTGATTAGGTTAGGTTAAACTATTGCCGGTTTGTTGCGAAAAGTAAGCAGAATCTGATCGATAAAACACTCCAGGAAAAGTGCGTTCGAGACCTATCTCTACCATTATAATAACAATAATGATTTATGTATTGATTTAAACTTTCGCGATTTTCAAACATTATGGACTTAATCACGTAAACAATAATATTTAAATACCTCGACATTTCGGACGCGACATTGCGTCCATGGTCTCGCGTCCGAAACGTCGAGGTATTTAAATATTATTTTTTACGTGATTAAGTCCCGAGTATCATGATATATTTGCCAGACTATAATAATAATGATTTATTTGACAGACTAAATAATTGGTCCAGATTTGTTAGACCAGTTATGTTTACCAGTGGATAAGGTTAAAAAAATACCGAAAATAACAAGCAATAAAACTGAGCAAGGAAACAGAGGCGTCTTTGCAAAAAGACCAGAATATTGTGGTAAATGAAAGACTTAAACATGCTTTTACGTGATTAAAGCCCATTTTACCTCATAAAGATATCGATTGACAGACAACAAGGAAATATAAGAACGCCATCAGCGATAGATAAAGTTAAGAGGTTAAAGAAAACTGGTACATAAGTACATTTTTATTGAAGTCTACTTGAGTGAGATGTGAAGAAGAAGTCACAAAAGCGGTCAGAGACCTTGAGCGTTTTAATGGATCCGTTTCATATCTTTGGATTACAACAGTAAAGGTTAATGTCCTCGACATTGACTCAGTGACTCTTTCAATTTGTAGAAACAGCTGCAAAGGCTTAAAAAAAGCTTAAAAGCTTAAAGGCTAAAGACAGACAGACAGACAGACGGATATGACGAAATTATAGGGGACCTAAAAAAGACAACTAATCAAGCGTCATCTAGTCTTAGTTTGGCCGACCGACAGCAGCGCTATGACACATTTTTTGGTGAATTTTTTGCACTACACCCAAAGTCAAGGGTGTAGGGTGTGACTAAGTCTCAATCCCTTGGGCATGTCTAAGAAACGTCATTGGGCGTAGAACCCTCTCGCTGTCACCTTGTAACTTCCGCCGCCCATCAGAATCACTTAATAGGCTTCGAAGGGTTCTACAGAGTTAATAATTCACACATAAATCTAACACTATAATCTGCGGGACCCGTTTTTGTTAGGTAATGGACTGAATTAAATAAGCGCTTCGTTCTGCTCATTGCTTATTTAGTTAGTTTCAGTGTTTCGGTAGAGGATTAATATTAATATTAGGGTTAGTACCGAATCGTCTATGTAGCAAAATGTCCAGCGACGCGCATTAACCAAGAAGCAAAATGTCAGGCGTCCAATTAGCGTTTTGCCCAATTAACATAAATTCCATAACGCAGAAAGTTAAATTAGCAATTAGTCTGTGTAGCATAATGTCCAAACAACATAATTTCAAAAAAGATGATACCAGAAATAGCAAATTGTCAAATCTTATCGAAAGCAGTTACTCCAAGTAGCAGAAGGATCAAAAAGCAAAACGCCCAAAAATCAGAGGATAAAAAAGTGGCAAGTTATATTAACAAGCCAAGTTTTATGCTACTCAAGTCCTTTACATCGTGACATACCTACGTGACATTAGTTAGGCATCTTCAGAAAATTAACAATTTACTTAATGGACGTAGTGCTTCCTAGAACAACTGAAGTCGTGAACATTTTGTGAGATAGACGATTCGGTACTAATATTAAAGATATACCTTAGTAGTTTGGGGGAAAATTCAATAGTATGTGTGAAGTTTCCAATCCTCACTGGGCCCGCGTGGGAACTGTAGCCCAAGCCCTCTCATGCTGAGAGGAGGCCTGTGCCCAGCAGAGGGACGTAAATATTATTATAGGCCAGTGATGATGATGAAGACCAATGTTTGACTGCTCTTTACTTTGTCAGACTGTCATATCACTGTTCGAATGCTTGTCGACAAGTTTTGCAGTTGTGCGTGTGATAGCATTATGCTTTTCTTTCAGAAAAAAAACAATAGAATCAGCTCAGTTACAACAGAATTCCACAGAAATTTAAAGCACACTTCTGCTAATTACAAAACTGCACAGCGAAAACTTCGGTCAAAAAGACAGTTATATTTCCAACTAAATGAAGCGTGCGCCCTCCCCAAACTCCCGCATTAACTCCGTCGCCCTATCTTTTAAAAGATACAAGTCTTTTATAATAGTGACGTCAGACTCGATTGTGCGGGAAAGTTCTGACCAACTCGGGAAGCTATTAGAGGCAATAAAAAGTTTGTCACATCCACTCGTCGGCCGAATTACGAGCTAGAAGCTCCTTGATGACTCTTTTCAGTTGAGGTCATGTCTTGAACATGGTTCGTGTACATAAGGCTCGTCAAGTTTATTGATATTTTGGTTCATCAAAATATACAAGGCTTCTCCAGCAAAGCAATTGAAATCGGATTATTCCTCGATGCTTTTAATATAGACGTAATGTGTATTACTGAACACTGGCTGAGACAGCATGAGCTGATATCGAACATTCGTAATTATAGGATTGGCAGCTCCTACACTAGAAACCCAGCAATACATGGAGGAACTATGATTATTGTAAAAGATGATTATAAGTGCAAAGAACGGAAAAATGTAGTTCAACTTTCATTAGAACGAGTTATTGAGATTTCGTGTGTTGAATTGGATAATCACATCGTATTATGTGTATACAGGCCACCGTCCTCAGACTTTAGTCTATTCGAGTCCGTGATGGAGGATGCTTTGAAACAAGTTTTTAATAGTAGTAAATAAATTATAGTATGTGGAGATTTCAATGTCAATTTACTGGACTCCGAAAATAGAAATTCCGTGAGAGTTCTGAACCTTTTTAAATCATTTAACTTGCATCATCTTTTTGAGGAACCGACTAGAGTGACGGCCAACACGGCCACATGTTTAGATAATATTTTTTGCAAGTGTGAAGCTACGAACAAAGAAATTATTAACTGCTTCAGTTCCGATCATAGCGGCCAAAAAGCTGTTTTTAAAATGCCTAAGCAGACGAAGGAGCAATTAATTACTTATAGGCCGGTAACTGAAGACCGTATAGGAAGATTTAAGGAAAGTATTATCAGTGAGGTTCCTCAACCAAACATGGAGAAGAATGATCCTAACATCTTATATAAGGACCTGACTACTGTAATAAATCGAGAGTTTGGGAACATTTTCAAACTTAAGACTGTCAAGAAAAATGGTAAGAAGGTAAGGTTCAGTGACTGGGCCACGGTCGGGATTCACAGGAGTAGGACTAAACTTTACGAACTATATGAAATGAAAAGCTACAATAACGACCCCACATTTAGAGACTATGTTAAAAGATATTCGAAACTATTTAAAAAAGTTTGTGTGGCCGCCAAAGCGGAATATCTTAGTAATAAAGTTAAATCCGCTGATAATAAAGTAAAAGCAGTATGGAACGTAATAAATTCAGAGACAGGTCAATCAAAGCCCCATAATAGCCAATATAAGTTAAAGATAGATGAAAGAATAGTAACTTCAGATTTAGAAGTGGCGAGTGCTTTTGAGGATTTTTTCTCTAATATAGCTATAGATACAACTCGTGACTTAAAGTCATCCACTGCGCTGGCTGGCTCATACTTAAATGTGGTTCAAAAGGACAGTAACTTGAAATTTGATTTTAAATACACAAATTTGGAAGAGATTATAAAAACATTTAAATCTTTGAAAATTAAGAACACAGAGGATCTTTGGGGTATTTCAGTTAAAGTAATGCAATCTGTCATCCATATTGTGGCACCATATCTGGCCGTCGTGTTTAACAACTGCGTCGATGAGTGTGTGTTCCCTGACTTAATGAAGTACAGTAAAGTTATTCCTTTATTCAAAGCTGGCAGCTCATCTGAGCCTGGTAACTTTCGACCGGTTTCCGTGCTTCCTGTACTAAGTAAAGTGTTTGAGAAAATTATGCTAAATCAATTGCTTTATCAATTCAATATTAATGAACTATTTCACAGTCAGCAATTTGGGTTGACGAAGGGCCGCTCGACAACGGATGCGGCTGCAAATCTCATGAAGCACATTTATGACGCATGGGAACAATCGCAAGATGCAATAGGAATATTTTGCGACCTCTCCAAGGCATTTGATTGCGTGGAACACGAGACGTTTATCCGCAAACTTGAACACTACGGACTCACAACTAATGCACTGAACCTTGTTATGTCCTATCTCAGTCAGAGAATCCAGAAGGTAGACATACATAGAGTGCAGTCATGTGGATCACCGGTGAAGCTTGGAGTACCACAGGGCTCTATTTTGGGTCCGTTTCTCTTCTTGGTGTACATAAATGACTTGCCCCAGCTGCTAGAACACAAATGTGACATAGTACTGTTCGCTGATGATACCTCTCTCATTTTTAAAGTCAACAGGCAACAGGAAGATCAAAGTCACATCAATGAGACTCTAAGAGATGTGCTGAAATGGTTTACTGCAAACAATTTACTATTGAATGCAGCTAAAACGAAATGTATAAAATTTTCGTTGCCTAATGTAAGACAGGTTGACACTACCATCAGATTAAATGGAGAGAAGCTGAACCTCGTGGATGAGACTGTTTTTCTCGGGCTTACCTTCTAAGGTAAGCCTATCGCAATTTGCAATGGAGCCCACACCTATCTGGTCTTGCTGGTAGATTGAGCTCTGCCGCTTATGCTGTACGAAGAATCCGGCAATTCACCAATGTAGAAACGGCGCGTTAGTTTACTTCAGTTATTTTCACAGCATTATGTCTTATGGCATCCTAATTTGGGGCAAGGCGGCCGACATAGAGACAATCTTTATCCTGCAGAAGAGGGCGGTCCGGTCTATTTACAATCTTGGCTCCCGAGATTCACTTAAAGAACACTTTAAAAAAATCGACATCCTTACAGTAGCTTCTCAGTATATATATGATGTAATATTGTATACACACAAGAACATCAAATCTTTCAAGAAAGTGTCGGATGTGCATGGTTTCAACACTCGAAATAAGCATAAACTTGCCGTCCCTAAATTTCGTCTACGAAAAGTCAGTAAGTCTTTTTTGGGAAATTGCGTGAGGTTCTACAATAAAGTGCCTGTAGATGCATGGGAATTGCCTCACAATTCATTTAAAAGATACATAAAGACAGCTCTCTTGAAAAAAGCATACTACAAAGTGGATGAATACTTATGTGATGGCACCACCTGGCCAAGGCTGAAAACAGAAGATAATTAGGACATCAATGTGACTTGGCTGCGTCCCGAAGATATTCGTGTATGGTGTCCGGCTCTGTTGCCGTTGTCCGCTGCGTACTAATTGTAATACAATTGACAAAAATAATGTTTTATTTATTTGACATGATGATGAAGGCCGGATGGCTTGACCCTGGTCCCGTGGGCGAGGGGACGAAGTTTGTTATGGGATGCGACTTGTGTAAGCACCTATGCTCCCACTCATCTGGGCTGCACAACGCGTAGGGCCGGTGCTGCTGCAGAAAACGCGGCAAAGCATAAGTTTGCTGAGTACCGTAATTTGACGCCTATGTATGATTTTGTTCCGGTCGCGGTGGAGACGGGGGGTCCTTGGTGTTTAGAGGCAACGACCTTCGTGAGGGCTTTAGGACAACGAATGCGGGAGAAGGGCTGTGATCCCAGGGCTGGTTCGTACCTGGTTCAACAGATATCACTGGCGGTACAGCGCGGGAATGCTGCGGGTATTTTCGGTACTTTTGAGCCGGGTACGGGTCGCGTTGGGACCTGACACGAACTTGCCGAGGTCTGGCTTTTGTATTTTTTTTATTAGTTTGATTATAAGTTAAGTAGCGAAGCTTGTTGTGCAAGAATTTTGTTTTTTGTACCGTCTTGACGAAGCATGTATTGTGGATCTGATTTCTCTTTATTATAAAATACCTATATAAAGTTAACTAAATGACTTTTTTGACATGATGACATGAATTGTATATTTCATCAATTTTTGTTATTTGACATTTGGAGACCATATACATCTCCAGTTTATGTATATGTATTATTATACTTATTATTTGACCGTGGAGGCGTTTTACACCTCTGCTGATTTTTAATTTAGTTTAAATTGACCCTAGAGACTATACATCTCTAAGCCATTTAGATTAAGTATTATATTATAGTATTAATTCTGGGACCCTATACATCCCTTTGTAATTTAAATTTTCACAGATATTTGACCTGGAGACCCTATACATCTCCTGCTCAATTAAAACGTGCCAGTAAAGTAAAGTGTTCTGGTTTTGCTGTTTTAATAATTACTTTTTACACTTGTTTCTATAATGCGGTATTTTTTTTTTCTCTCTTAATCTTTTAATGACATAGTGAGGTTTCTTTGTGTAGTTTGTCTGTGGTTGCGTATTGTGAGAGCTAATGTAACTTGTTTTTAGAAAAAATGACTTTGTGCCAAGTTTCTTGCGGCGCATTCTTCTTGGCAATCATGGTCTTTCCGAAAGCGCTGGTAGACTCAAAAAAAATGACGTGTAAAAGAGCATTCAACTGCCTATTTGCTGAATAAAATTTTGAATTTTTGAATTTTGAATTTTGAATATGAACTCGTGAAGTAATGTTTAAGAAGCCGTAAATATAAGCGTTTAGGGCTGCGTGCGTTTGCGATGCTGTATATTTTGTGGATGGATATTTTGCTCGTGGCTGATGTCGTGAAATAACGGGCACAAGAGGCATTTCATCTTAGCCCTCTAGGTTGGTAACTCATCTGGAAACCCCCGGGATTGCGGGTGTCAATCGGCAGAGGTGATCACTTACCATCAGGTGACCCACTTGCTCGTTTTTCTTCCTTGCCGTTTATAAAAAAAGATATCTAGTCAGTCAAAAATAAATTTATTCACGAATTTTGTAACTCGTTAAATAATTCAAAATTATGTGAATTCATAAAAGAAGGACGTCTTGATGAACAAAGGTATGTAAAAATATAGCATGAACTAAAATGTATAGTCATCAACAAAAGTAGTTAAGCAACCGACGCGTTCACAATGATCTAAGCACGGCTCTATTATTATAGACATAAGAGCTTGTGCTGATCATTGTGACTACTTCGGTTGCTTAGCTTCTTCTGCTGCTGACTGTATGAATAAAATGTTATTGTTATACCTATAAATAGTCTAGACAAGTGTCATTATCTGTAAATGTAATTGATAATAACAACAAAGAGATAATGAAAGTAATCATAGGAAACAAAATAACTTCTGTTGATAAAAATAAGCTATGGTATCAATTCTAAGTGATGAAGAGATTTATAAGTCGGTATGACTGTCAACATCATCAGATTTCACTCAAGGGCAAACGCATCGACCAAGGAACCCCAGAAAGATTAATAATAAAGTTTTTTCAATATTATAAAATTAGAATAAGATCAAAGGCAAAGGCTCGAGTTATCGCGGCAAAGTTAAATTGACACATTTTTAACAAGTTTCGGGTTGTCTCTTTCTCTTCGGGTGCAAGTCATACGACTAGAGAAACCATTATTTGTTTACTACAAAGAAGATGACACAGCATCACACACAATGATGATGATAACAGGCTTTGCAATGGCGCCTGCCTGGAGTGAGAAGACGAGGTCGGCCCAAGACAACATGGCAGCGTTCGGTTGAAGGGAGATCCAATCCATTGGCATTAGCTGGCAACTGGACCTCCAGGGTCGTAGCGCAGGATCGTTCGAAATGGAGGAAAATGCTGAGAGCCCTATGCCCCTGATTAGGGATAACAGGACATGATGATGATGATGCTAAATAAGATGACAGACACGGTACGAATATTCGATTCCTGCGTAACTGAACGTTATCGTACAAAGATCGAGAAACTTCATACAAAATTTTAGCTCCAAATACGCTCACGGGCGGGCGCTGAGGGTCAAGCATGACTTTTCGAAACCTGCTTCACGTAAAATCGAATACTTAGTAAGCGTCGAGTTTGTATGACGTTTGGAACAGCGCCCGCCCATGAGCGTATTTGGAACTAAAATTTGGTATGAGGTTTCTCGATCTCGATACGATAACCGTAACGTTACGCAGCATTCGTAAAGTCGTGCTCGACCCTCTGTTCCAAACGCCATACAAATTATCTCGATAACTTTACTACTCGATTCGAATATTTGTACTACTTAGACGTTTTTTCTGCCATTTTGTTTTGGCAGAAAATATGACAATTATTTAATGGAAATTATTTTGTGTAGATACGGCAAATTCGTAAAGGAGCGCTTTTCGCTTGAACAATTTGTTTTAACTAAAAAACCTTCTTAAAAACATCTTGTGCTGCGGAAACTGAAAAAATATCGGCCAATTTTAGGTTAGAAATCAGTTTTCCTTTTTCGCAATAACTTTTGGCAGCTTCTTACTTTTTTCTGTGAGGCTATCTAAAGGAAACGTGTCTTTTCTAACAAGCTGATAAATTTTCGACAGTTAAAACAGAATATCTGAGACACAGTTACTAAGATAACGATGGAAACGTGCGAAAATAATTACGACCTTGAGGAAAAGAGCTCACATTTGCCATACTGCTAGAAGTAGATACTTAGCAGACAAAACATAACCTTACTTCGTCAACCGAGTAATTATATTTGCCAACCATTGCCAAACATTATAAACAGTAAATTTAAGAAAAATAAATGTACACCTACCTCTTATTTGGCCAACTTGTATAAACATCAGAATAGGTAATTCTTTTTGAACACAGGAACGGCGAAGTGCACCCGCCGAAGGGCACATAAATTCCGAAAAACTCTGAGCCGGCCGGGGCTCGAACCCACGACCCTCTGCTTGAGAGGCCATAGCTCAAACCACTAGGCTATCACGGCTTTTATAATACTAGTATTTAACTAAAAATAACTGACTTATTGCTTCTACCGACAACAAGCGACTCAAACAATATTTTCCTTTCGAAAACAAAACCGACGTAAAACTGTCTAGAAAATAAAAACCGTTTCCTATTCCCTTTACACTTGCACCACGGCAACTCAGAAGAGTTTTTTTGCAAGTTTTATAATCAAAGTATTATATTCCTTTCCCCCTCGTCATGGCGTTATTTTGCTTATATTTACATAATACCCAGATCCTTTGTTTCCGACCTATCAAGGGGCACCTATGGACTTCAGAGTTCTTTCGATGCTCTTCCAACTTTTTGACGAAGGTAGAATGTTATGAGTGCAAAATTGTGGCGTATTTTCGAACAATAGCTGTTATTGGGAGATTGATATTTATATAATTTCGGGACTTAATCACGATGCGAAATGTTTTTCTTTTTTACTACGACGTTTCGATGGCATTAAAAGGTCACGAGAAGACTGAAAATTGTTGGTGAAATATAGGGCCCAAGCAACCTGCTGATTCGTTTTATTTGTTAGGTAAAAAGCTAATTAAGCTACAAGAAAAACAATACAATAAAAATACTTTGACTTTGACTTTGAAGGCGCTGCAGTTATTTTTAGTTATTACCTTGAAGTCGCGTGATCCTCAGAGTATTATGAATGGGAAAATGTTTGGGTCGATATTTATTACTGAGTCAAACAGTGGGCTGGACGGATTTAAGCCCAGTTTAGTCGCATTACATTGCGGCCCTCGTTCGACGCCATCTATCTCGTTCGATGCACAGGTTCACAATGTACCCCAAATTGCAAGATTTTTCTTGCAACTCTAAACAGGCCTTTAGATCAGAAAACATAGGTTATCTTTTGTCGCGGGAAACTACATGGCTCCCGCGGGATAGCGGTAACCGAATTCTAAGCAGAGAAAGTCGCGGGCAACAGTTACAATTGTAATTAGAACTTTGAATTTATCAAATAGAGTCAAATAATAAATTAGCTGATATTTACAAATTACAGCTAGTTGCCAATAATCAGTAATAACATTGAGCTGCGTTCGCGACAGTACAAAAAGTTTCCTTATCGGTTCGCACCAATTCCACCAGACGCTGCGACGTAGACAAGTTATCCCTCGGATCGGCCAAAGAGAACAAACTACTGGGTTTTAAAAAACGCGCGGTTTTAACGCCTGTATACAATTACAGCTGGGCTGCATTAAAGCCTCTGATAGTGACAGGCGGGCTGCATTTTAACTGCCCACTGCCGACCACTCATTCATTTTTGGTTGCAGTTCCATATCAAAACTACATGCTATCTGGAATTCAGCAGCTTGCAGTTACAATCCAGTTGGAATACTACCCTTCTGTAATGGCTCTTAAAGTATGAGCCCTTTTGTGTCTTGTTAGTCGGGTGAGAAAGCCTGAGGATTACTAATATCTTTTCAGTTCTTGGTTTCACCTTGAATGACGTCAACGCTATTTAAACCAGATTGTCCTCAAAAAGTACTTTGTGTCTTAATAGAAATACTATCAAGAGGTTTAAAGAGAGTTTTTCTACAATATTTGTTTGATTTCTTAAACCTTGTCTAAAATATAGCTGTCACCTCCTCGATTTGGGGAACTCAAACTAGAGCGACTGTCCTTCTTAGATAATTTTAGAATGTCGGCCAGAGCTGTCCAGCAAAACAGTCTTGGCATTTTTTATACCTAGAAAAATTAATTCTACTATGGTGAAATTAAACGATATTTTTTTATACAATCAGCAAAGGCAGCACTTCCTGCCCCGTACAAGTACTAAATAAACTGACAACTCGACTGTTTAAAACTTTGCGCTATCGAGAATTGAAGCAATAGACAGCTTTCGTATACAAGGTATATTGTTTGTTGGAGCTGTATACTATCAATGGTGAAATGTATCTCAATGCGAGTGGCGGCCATTGTTATTCCAAACTGAGATATCGTTATATTAAAATGAGATCTTTACGAGCGGTTAGTATGAAGATCTTGTATAATATATCCTTCAGACGCATTGTAAAAATGACGTGCTCTATTACGGATGCGTATTATTATTTAAATTATATATATTTATGTAAAGAGACGGCCTGGAGACCGGAAGACTAGCTGTCGGTAACCCTCCAACAAGATGAAGCAAAGACCTAGTAAAGATCGCGGGACCGCGGTGGATGCGGAAAGCATATGACCGGTCTGAGTGGAGAGCCTTGATAATGATGATGATGATGATGATGTAGAGAAATGAAAGGATCACTCTTACATAATATTATTCGACTTTTGCCCTCACTAATTCGTAGCTCTTCCTATGGGAGCGCACAATTTGGTTGCAGCGAAAGCCCATGAAATATCCATCAAACGCTGCAGCTAATTTTCGAAAACAGTGAAAATTGAACAATGAAATTTAAGGCAATTTCGCTAATCGGCTTGCACTAGCCCAGAACGAAACAGCAATCAAGGCACAAAGGCTTTTGAACAGAGCTTTCAAGTTCCGGACTTTAGTTCTATCTTATGGCACTTCTATAAGATTGACTTACTTGAGTGTACGTTTGATTGAAGATTTTAGTTTGAAAAATCTAACAAAAATCAGAAAACCCGATTGCATTTCTGTGAAACAATTATACTCTATGTCACTCACACAACTGAGACGAATCTAATGACACCTCATACGTTGAAATCCGTCAAATTGCTTAGGCTGTAAAGCGTGCCAAAGAATTAGACATGTATTTTATATTTGTATTGTATTGTATTGTATTGTATTTTAGACACATAAGCTCGAAAAACATAACCGTCCTTGGATAGTCGGGTGGGCAATAATAACACACTATAACGAAGATTACTGGACTACTGCGGGTAACGACTTATAATAACGGTGTAATAATAATGAAATATTATAATAATAGTATCAGTTACTGGACGTTATCGGCTCGCGAATGGATTAGACGAAAGAGACTTGGAGGAAACGCGATAAAGTTTATCAACAGTCTAGTTTGTGAGTGCGGATTTGCCTCCATGAAGGAATAGGAGTAGGGTCTCGAAGGGTACCTAATTAAGGAGACAGGTATGGCATTTTAGCACCTAAAGCAATGAAACAAAAGTTAGCGGCCCTTAGGTATATTAAAGTTAGGTCAACCAACACACTGATTTTACTCTGGAGAATTTTTTGTGTTGGGAATTGTTTATTCTTTAATTTAATTTTCGTTTATTACTTTTATGCCACAGATAAATACACCCGATACACACATATCTACCCATACCACTCTTTTTGCGACGGGGTTAAAAAAGGGATCACTCATTTAATTATTTATAAAGCAAAATGTTCACAAGATCTCAATTTATAGCGTCCTGCACAGATCATAAACCGGGTCGCGCGCGCGGAATAAAAAGTTATACGATCTCCAATCTAAAATGGACCTTTTGTCGTTGTTTCACTAACTCTCTTGTATGGTTCAGTGACTTGCCAGTAAGTATAGGTTGTGTGGCTTGAGGTAGATTGGAAGTGCAATAACTCCCACAGATGTGAGGGGAGTGATCTTTCGCGGCGAGGCAAGCTACCTAAGATTGTGGCTTACCTCAGCATGCTGCCCCCCGACTACGAAGTGCAAAATTTGAACTTCATATCGTGCCGTCCATCTCAAACTAATATTATTTAACACGAGAGTGAGCGGGACGACACGATACGAACTTCGATTTTCGAATTTCGTACTTTAAGGGCTGTTATGTCCCAAAAGAGGCTGTGGATCGGGATCGCGAAGCACCCGCTCCGCCACAGACGAATGAGGACAGTAGCTGCGCGGCAAGAGACCTTCGAATGCTGTGGCTTCCTTCAGCATGCTTTGGCTGTTATGTCACTAAAGAGGCCGTGATCCCGATTGATGTGGGTGGTAGAACCTTGTGCGAGGTCTGTCCGGATCGCTACCACCATATTACACGCTAATCCTGTCGCTAATGCTTGCACTGTTGTGTTCCGGTGTGAAGAGTAAGACAGCCGGTGTAATTACGGGCACAAGAGGCATTTCATCTTAGCTCTTTAGGTTGGCTGCGCATCTGCAGACCCACCGGGGTTGCGGGTGTTTACGGGCAGTGGTGATCATTTACTTGCTCGTTTGCCTTCCTCGTCGTATAAAATAAAAAAACCGGCCAAGTGCGAGGCTGACTCGCGCACGAGGGTTCCGTAGAAAGATTTTAACGCTTTTCCCCAGTGTTACAAGAAGTCCAGTGTTAGCAGAGCCCTGCTCTTAAGCAAAATGTACGCAGTGTGGGGTCAACTTATATTGGTCTGCAAAATCTACAGACAGACACAAAAAAAATTAGATTTTGAGACTTTTTGGAGTAGTTGTGCTATAAGAGCTACCTTCATACCTAATTTCAAGTTTCTAGGACATCTGGAAGTACTCTTTAGGTTTTTGTAAATCGGCAATTTGTTTGCAAATAGCCTTTTTAATTACTGTATCTTTTGATTGTTTTGACTTAGAAGGTTGATTTTTTCACAGCTTCAAGGGACCGCAGGCTTGAGTATTTGATAATAATTACAGCATGCTACCTCTACGCGTTCCAGAGAAAATGGGTCTTGACAGACAGACAGACAGACAGACAGACAGACAGACGGACAACAAAGTAATCCTATAAGGGTTCCGTTTTTTCCTTTTGAGGTACGGAACCCTAAAAAAACCGCCGCAGACGAATGAAGAGACAGCGAAGGCAGTTCATTGTTACGATCGGTCTGATCTCCCGGTAGGGGCAGGGGGTTGGAGATCCACATTATTTGACCCCACGCACCGGGCGAGATGGTCAGTGCCCTAAGCACGACTTGTCGAATCCTGCGTCACGTAAAATCGAATAGTAAACTATAACGAGTTTGTATGACGTTTGGAACAGCGCCCGCCCGTGAGCGTATTTGGAATTAAAATTTAGTATGAGATTTCTCAATCTCGATACGATAACCGTAACGTAACGCAGGATTCGACAAGTCGTGCTTAGCGCACAGTGCGTGGGATCTTATTCCTCCCCCGCATAATTGCACGTTATGGTAACCGTTTAAGGGTTATTATTAGATCAATAATTAATAGCAAACTGACAATTACAATGGTGCTATACCTTCGCTTAGTTTTTATTCGTGAACTTTTATCTAGTATTTTAGTACATTATCAGCATCATTATCATTATTGTTTCTTCACAATAAAACCGTTAAACTTATTTTTTTACAGACTTTACTAACACCAGGAAAATCTAAAGACATTTCACGTGTTAACCCATCAAAATACTTGATCGAATACGACTTTAGGAGCAATATAAAGTTATTTCACGAGCGTATTAATATCTTATTCAAAACCGATTTATGACTCCTTTACTTCATATTTTCATGGACTTTTGGCTCGTTGTAAGGCAATTTCTCACTCCGTTTTGTAATGTATTTAAGTAGCAATATTCTGCTACTAAGTCCATTGTTTCTAGAAGCTAAAAAATATTAAGTAGGTAATTATTCTAATTCAAATTATATAAAAAGCACTATTACACTCGCGACTTCACTAATAAAGGAGTTATTTTTCTCTGCAATTTAATGTATCATTACAACCTTGACCCACCTTTGAATGCTCTCATTCATTTAATACCATCAAAAACATAGGTATAATTTAAAAAAATACAGGTATCACAACACAACGCAATCCTTCCACCTCAAAAAGTTGAGAGATCTCGTGTACAATCAAGTAAAGTAGTAGGTGTTACACACATGCATGCCTTCTTTTACAGAATGTTAAGCTTATAATCATTGTAAGTACATCGTTTTTTTTTTCTTGTTTCTTTTTAGTCATCTATCTGATAATATAGAATTTCAGGAAATCTCTCAGAATGTAAGCCGACTCAAAGGGTCCCAAGACACAGGCTCAGCCTAGTTTGGGGTCCGCCGGACACTGTTAAATGTATTTTTCTCTCGTATTTGTTAATAATAAATATTTCCGTTTTTTTTTTTTTAGGTAAAGTCTTTGGAAGCACAATCTACAACACCTGTACCAACAGTAAATTGAATTAATTAAATATCACACAATAATAAATTTGACTATCAGACAATTACAGTTAAATTGGTCCTACGCTAGCGATCATCATAGTTACAGAAGTAATCAATGCAATAAAATAATAATTAATACTGTAAATATCTAACATGTCGAAATGGCAAATAAACAAATTAAATTGTCGAATCCAGATATTCATTTATAGAGTAAAATACATTATTATTTGGGGAGGCTCTGAGTAAAAAACCGGCCAAGTGCGGGTCAAACTCGCGCACGGGGGTTCCGAGGTTTTAACGCTTTTCCCCAGTGTTTTAAGAAGTCCAGTGTTAGCAGAGCCCTGCTCCTAAGCAAAACATACGCAGTACACTGCGCCCTACAGGGTCAACTTATATTGGTCTTCAAAATCTACAGACAGACATAAAAATTTAAGATTTTGAGAATTTTCTGAGTGGTTGTGCTATAAGAGCTACTTTCATACCAAATTTCAAGTTTCTAGGACAACCCTTTAGGTTTTCGGATTTCAGCAATCTGTATGGAAATAGCCTTTTTAATGGCTTTATCGTTTGATTGCGTTGACCTAGAAGGTTGATTTTTTTACAACTTCAAGGGACCGCGGGCTTGAGTATTTAATATTAATTTCAGCATGCTATCTCCACGCGTTCCAGAGAAAAAGGGTCTTGACAGACAGACAGGCGGACAACAAAGTGATAATATAAGGGTTCCGTTTTTTCCTGTTGAGGTACGGAACCCTAAAAAAGAGTTTTATAAATGAATTGAATAATTATATTATTTATGCGTCAAATTACAAATAAAACGCGAATACGCCACAGAACTTTCTGGGCGCCAGTCTGAACGACCCAATATAAATATTTAATATCATTGTTTTTATAGCTTGAGTGTCGATAAACGAATAATGGCTGCATTACTACATTTGATATGCCATATTACACTTTATGCCCTACACGTTACGGGCGCTTTACTGTTATGTCCCCCGTGATTACTAAGAAGGAAGTGTATGATGTTTTTATTGAGATTTAAAGGTTTTATTGGCGATCTGGAGATGTTATTGTTTACGTGTTAATTCGTGATAAACACTGGATAAACATAATAGGTATTAACTTTTACATTAGGTTAACGTTCGTTTATTCCTTAAATCGTTGTTGATATAAAAAAATACTTATTTGAAAAAAAAAAACAACCAAGAGCGTACCTATAGGACAAGCCCTGAATACAATTCCGAAGCCGTTACAAAAAGTCCTTGCATATCAAATATTAAAAGGTACCTAGTTTTAATTGGCCGTTAATCTGTAAAGTCAACCAAGCTCATATAGTTTTCTTTTTCACACGTCAACCTTGTAACACCCATTTCCATCACGTGTTATTAAATGGTTAATCCTAAAAGAAAAACGATTATAAAATTTACAAAAAAACATCCTTTTCCATTTTGTTCCGATAACTTACATTCATTTTGTTTCATTGCCATTATCCACATTAAACCTAGTAATACCTAGCTACTTCACATCCGCTTCAGTCATTTGCATGTCATGTCAATTGTGTTAAAATTGAACTAAGTAAAATAATCGATAACTGTAAAAGTCGATAAATTACAATGTTCTCTCCCTATTCACTTTTGATTCTTGCTATGAGAATTCCTCTCCCTGCCAATAACAGCCCTGCTGTACTAAACCAATGACTAATCCGACATTAAATTTTACACTGTTCTCACCCGCGAATAAACGTGTATTATCACCACCAACACCAACACCAACCACCAAACACCAAACACCAACTTTACAGGAAAAATAAAATACGAAAAAAGTTGAATCGCTATACACCTGATAGATTAAATTGAAAACAATGTATACAGAAAACAATGGAAATTAATAATCAAATCTATTTATGCCCTAAATAAAAAATACGTAATGTGGGTTTTCGAGAAAATGTAAGAAAATCATGTAATCTTTTTATTCTTGTCTAATTTTATTCGTAAGCTTAATATCAAAGAACTTTACACTGTTATTCGTGTTATAACGATAAGCGCTCGACTAAGTATTAGATCAATACACTAATGTAAAACTTTATAAAGGGAACAATAATAGGCATTACACGAGCAATTCGATTTGCTTGCATATTGTATGAGACAATACGAAAACTTACGTTAGAACAAATTACACGAATAAAAGTGCAAAGTAGTTTGCACAAGCTGCAGGATGCTCTGTATGATGACACGCGTTCTTATTGTTCCAAATAGACGAGGTAATGTGTGTACCGGTGGTTTAGTATTTTTTTCCTGCGTATTCCGCATTTGTGTTTTCCGTAGAACAAACATTGAAGTTAACTTAAAATAGGTTATTTATCATTATTTTTGCAAGGAAAATAATTAGGACGTGCGTTACAGATAAAAGAACGATATTATGCAATAAACAAAAAAATGTGTAATAGCTCTTACACGGTTATTCTCGGGGACCGTCGAATAGTTATTTGTTATACAAGGGTGCAAAGTTGTATTTTACGCGCGAGTGTGGAATAGAAACACAAGCAAGTGAAAGGATGATATAGTTGAGCCACGAGTGAAGCGAGTGATTCTAAAATAGAGTCATGAGCGTAGCGAGTGTTTCAACACACGAGAAGTAAATTACATTTGCACCCGTGTGTAACACAAAACTTTTCACCTCACTGTAGCGAGGAAAGCGCAACATGCAAAAAAAAAACAGCTCATAAAAATAAATCTTCATCACTGGGATCACTATTTTTTTACGATATTATAACAGAAAACTCTGGAAGTTGTGTATTTTTACGTGATTCGGAGTCGGTAAGAAAATTTTTGTGGACAATGCGTTGTGAAATTGCATTGACTCAACTTGTGCGTTCAGAATTATATTCAACATCATTATAAATAAACAAATGTTTCTTATAGAATTTCAAGGACCATTAAATAAAGCTAAATTTGATATTTTTTATTAAATAAATAAATATAATGGGACAAATTAACACCAATTGACTTAGTCCCAAACTAGGCAAAGCCTGTACTATGGGTACTAGACAACGGATAAATATACTTATATGGATTATATACATACTTACCTTTATACATATTAAACATCCAATACCCGAGAACAAATATTCGTATTCATCATACAAACATCTGCCCCGACCGGGATTCGAACCCGGGACCTCAAGCTTCATGGTCAGGGCTTCTAACCACTAGGCTATTCGGTCGTCAATTCAAAAATTCTTAAACTATTTATCATTTATTTAATGATAATTATTATCGAACGAACCATTATTACGAGCGTTTTACGTTTTGTTATCTGTCAAAAGCTACTTAAACACGCTCCACTCCAAGGTCAAATTACTTTCCCCACTAGTGAATAAAATGCGATTTTACCCGCTTGTATTAAAGGATAAAAGACGGCTTTCCGAGGTAGTGAGGGGGAAAATAATTTTCGCGCACACAAAGGCATCGATCACAGAGCCCTACGTGTTAAAAGTAGCCACGAGGACTGCTTCTACTAATGACGGACGCCACAACACGCGATCTGACAATCTGTCTCTCCCCACTTTGAGGAAAAGTCGGGCTAAAACCCTGTAAAATTACTAAGAATGACGGTATACTTGTTGGTGTAATGTGGGTTTGATGACGTTAAAATTTGCTGCGTTTGTTTTGTTAGGGTTCCGAAAAACGGAACCCTTGTATCACTTTGTTGTCCGTCTGTCTGTATGTCAGGACTCTTTTTCTCTGGAACGCGTGGAGGTAGCATGCTGATATTTATATCGAACACTCAAGCATGCAGTCCTTTATTGTTAGGATTTAGTAAGCTATACCAATAAAAGAGATAAGAATTCGAGGACCGTTTACTTTATTGAACTATATTTTCAGGTAGTTCTACATAACACAAGCTTGATATGACAGCAGGAAAATCTTCTAAAATAAATAATAGATGAAACTAATTATTGCAAACCTCTTTGCTGTAAAATTATATTCTAACACTTATAGACGGTAAAAAAATCAAACTTCTAAGTCAACTCGATCAAAATATACTGGAAGATACTAGAGATTGGAAAAGTTGTTTCCAAATTGCTGTCCTATTAATACCTAAAGGGTACTTCCAGTTGACCTAGAAACTTGAAATTTGGTATCAGAAAAATCTGAAAATCTTAAAATTTTATGTCGGTCTGTATTCTCACAGACCAATTTATAAAATGACCCCACACTGCGTAGGTATATTTTGATGCTCAGGAGAGCAAGGCTCTGCTAACACTGGACTAATTAAAACACTGGGGAAAAGCGGAAACGTAGTATAGAGGACTTATTATATCTGTGTGTAGATAAAATTTATGTTACGTTTCTAGTAAATTGCGTTTGAAAAAAGGACCGGTTGCATTAGATACCAATATTCTTAGATAGCAATATTTGACCAGTATTAAACGTTTGAATCGGTGTATCCGTTTGTAAGTTACGATGCCACAATACAGAAGCATAGATACATTACACACGTCAAACTTACAATACTCCTTTGTTTTGCGTCGGAGCTCAAAAATAGCATCGCATGCTCATCCGCCATCCGTCATCAGCCGACTCGAAACCACTGACTCCCCGAGGAGCCAACCTTGCCTCCAACCACAAACCGCGGGCAAACACCTGGCGTAACTAACTTTTCATTCTGCATTTTCAAAGCCTTTTAATTTTTTTAATCCCACAATTTAATGTTGGACCTCGAATTTTTTGGAAGCCGCAGCATCCGGTACAACTTTTGTGTTGCCTTTTTTGTTTCAGCTTTTTTTAAGTACCTAATGTATCATTAAAATTAAGGCGAAATAATTATGGGACCCTTCTTGTGTGATAGCAAAGGATTAAGTACTGAATACGGGGTTTCATTATGATGAAAAAAAAAGAGTTCACGTTTTTGTGTTTAAGGTTGATTATTCAGAATTTGAATCATTTACTGCAGAGGTATACAATATGTCCCTAGCCTATTACACATGCAAGATTTTTTTTATTGTGTACAGCTACGTTGTATTCCATTGCGGCTCGGCGCTCGGACGATTATTTCTAGCTCATTCGCTTTCCGGTCTCACGTCGCAATGCAAAGGATAAAGATTAACACTGTATTTCTAATCAATATCAGAAAAAATATTACAATTTTCTGTACTAATTTTTTAAAGCTACTTGTCAAGCTTCTTAATACCATAATTTAAGCTCTAAATCAGGTTGGCGTTATGAACTTATGAAATAAAAACGCAGTAAACTAATATCTCGGTTAAAGAACTAAACAAATCTGGCACTTGACACAACTACGAGAATTCTAAAAATCTAAATCTTAAGTGATTTTTGCCGTGAAATCTCAATTAGATCAAATGAAATTGAGGTCAAAGAATCACAAGCCGTCTTTTAAAAGCATATTTCTTTTCTGTTTCTCACTGGCCGCATTATATCAATCGAAATCACATAAGCACTCGGCTTTGCAAATAAAATCACCCATTCACACCAAATCTATCTGGCATCATCAAACAGCAACATCATGGCTAAATCTCCCGCTCCTGAAATCGCTCACGCCGCCATTATCCTGGTTGATAAGCAAACAGTTTTCAAAACGGATTTACTCAGCTGTAATGTAACGATTTCGATTCTGTATCAGATGATTGGAGAAAACCGTTATTTATATACCTATAGGGTTTGGACTTCGATTATCTATTCTATTTGTGAAAATACGGTAATGACACACGAGTACAGTCCAGTTCTCCAATATCTGTACACCCAACGGTTCATAAATATCTAAACACGGACCTTGTGTAACTGGCAATACGGTCTGTGTATAGATATTTTTGAACTGTTGATTGTATAGATATTGGAGAACTCAACTGTACCTACGTAGGGTATCAGTCTCGTATGGTGGTGAAAATTTTAGCGAGTACGCGGAAGGATGGAGTTTTTGGGTGTGGATTTGACTGATACGTACTGCTTTTGTGTGTGTGTCAAATTTGTGTAAATAAATATCTCTCTCTCTCTCTCTCTGATATTTAAGGCACGCCGCGAACAATACACTTTGTGAATATGATTTTTTCGCTGCTACCAATGATTGTTCGGAGTGCACAGTTGTTGGCGCGACCCCAAGATATGGTGGAGGTCCTGGATTCGAATCCCAGTTCTGGTCTTTCTGTATATTTTCGTTCCAGTTTGAAATTTGAGAAATAATACACTTCGTGTCGAAATCTTGATTTTTATTATTGGCACGCTCATCGCAAGCTTTCCTAATGGGTCTTTAGAGATGACGATCATTCCAATAGAGAAAGAAAGAATAGAATAGAGGAAGAAAGTTGCCGTGTGGGTGCTTAGGCCAGTTGCGTGGCTGCTTAGCCTTACTGGCAAGAGATGAGTTGCTCCTCTATGCTCGAGGAGAGCGTTGAGTCGCTCCGCTGTGCTGGTAGAGAGCGTTGAGTAGCTCCGCTGTGCTGGCGATGAGCGTTGAGTTGAATTAATCAAAGCTGCCCATAGGCCACGCAGTATCAAAATAATTCCAAATGTGTTTCCGAATGAGAAAGCTAAAATGCTAATAAAATATCTTATGTTACCTTTTTTTTTATAGAACCTTCGAATATTTTCCGCATAAAAACAAGGTCTATTGAAGACAAAGGGTAATAATCAACCAGTATTTCCGAGAAGCGCTCATCTTTAAAAAAAAAAAGGTTTATTCCCACAAGAAAATTTAATCTGGACACCTCTATCCTAAATCATTTAGCTTATATCCCGAAGTCAGACTCAAAGAGTTTATATTTTTCATAATATTTCAGGGTAAATCAGGGCGTCGGCGGTTCGTGTCATCACTCCCAAACGCTGGCTTACGGGTTTCCTTAGCACAGCCGCTGTCGCGTAGAAATGTATTTAAATAATGATTTGATGTTTACACAAATAAGTATTTACTTATTTGCGACTGGATAGCTTAGTAGAGAACCTGATTACAGAGCTTGAGGCCTGGGTTGCAATCCTAGTTTGTATTTGAGCCTTGTATGTTTCATTTTTTAATAAAGTATATAAAATTACGAACTAAAAACAATTACACGTAATCACAAGCGAAAAATAGTTACCTATATCTGTGCGGCAAAGGTATGTTTCCATGCAACACCTCTGCCTCCACTGCTATACGAATCAACACAACATGCCACACAGACTCAACTATCACCACCACCACTGAACTAAACGCTGACTGACGCGTTTCGGCACTCTCCGCGAGGTCACTTTATACTTTTCTCCGTTGCCTAGTACTCTTAGTACGAGGCAGTTTGTGTACAAGCTTAACAAAAGAGGTCCCAATTACTTCACACCATAACGTGATAACAACACGTGGATGATTATTTTGTAAGTAACTTGGTATTTTTTCTTGTTTTAAAACCGCCATTTTAGCTTTAAGGCCACATAGTTTGTATAACCTACTAAATTCCGTGTTTAATTTTTTAAGTGTAAATGAAATAATGTTGATTATTGAAACGAAATTAAATCAAAACTGAATAAATATTTAATTATCGTTTGTATGGCAGGTGGCATCAAGCGACCCCCGCCAACGATCCAGATTTCATTCCTAAAAAGAAAATATTGTACTTAGAGGATTATAACGGAATATAATTTCTGAGATTGGTTCGACTTCAAAGAGCCATTTTTTCGTCTCGAAATCGTTTTGGGTGCTTACATAATGTGATAAATAAGACGGAATCGCTTTGCACTAGGGGTGTTGCGAATATTCGCATCTGCATCCGCAACCGCGGAACTTCCGCATTAAAATCAACATCGGCATCCGCAACAAAACTATGCGGATCTTATGCGGATGTTGAGCAAACCCTTACAGGAATGACTTATACTTAATACTAGAAGATAGATACTTTCACCATTAACGAAAAGGAAGGTTTATTTCGTTTGAGATTCGCCGATCGACTGCTCTCGCCTAGGTAACAAGAACCGACCCGTTTGTCTTGTTTGTCTATTATGTAATAAAACAAGCGAAAAGTACGTTTTTTTTGCCTTTTTTGTGTCGCATCCGCATCAGCATCCAGCAGCCTTAAAACAACCGCATCCGCGGATGTCAAGACATCGGCATCCGTAACATCCCAGTACGGAAAACGGAACGTCCCGTGCTCGTGAGGCCTAATTTTATTCTGGTTGTTGGGTGTTTTGTATCTGGTTCTGACGATCGAGTTGACAAATTTAATCTACATTGACTTGGCTTGTTGAGGCTTTTGTAACGATTCTCGGTTTTGCCGAGATTGTCTATTTTTAGATGAGATGACATGTAATGTGACTTCTACCTACGCAAATATGTCTCGTCTATTGAGTAATGACATACTTTGCCGTGCTCAAATTATTTGATGTTCAGAGAGCTTGTCAAAATAGCTATCAAATCGCTCAGTCAGATTACTTTGGGGACAGTAAGGAAGGGGTAGTGTTGGTATTCCTCCCGCAAGGTGTACGGAGGACGGTCTGGTAAATACCGTGGATGCGGGTAGCATAAGACCGATAGTCGTGGAGATCCTTGGAGAAGACCTATGTCCAGCAGTGGGTATGATGATGACTACAACTTGACTTGTATCAGATTCGATGTAGGCTTGACATTTAATTCAATAAGAACATGACTTCAGTATTTAAACGTTTTGTTTATTTTTGTTTGATGTTCTAGGATGTTTATAAACGCGTAAATGGTAACAAAATTAAAGCAACAACTGGGGACAAGGCGCATATTCTCGTAGACATCAATATCAATTTCTAAGGTTAAAGCAAACCGAGGCGAAGCGAGGTTCTATGGAATATTGAATTCAAGATAAATCTCTATGGCTTCCTCATGATAGATCTCGCAGAATATTGGTGCGACTTTAGTTCTGTGAATTTAATACACTCTTCTTAACAACAGATTTTTCTAGTGTAATAAAAACGGATCACTCACGTATATAAGTCGAGTTAAGCCCGACATGTTTCAGACTAATTCATGTACTTTCACGTTAAAAACAGATTTTCTTTCCATAATCTCATGTTAGTACAAAGAACGCACGCCAACGCAGGTAACAATGAAGCTAGTCGCGGATTGATTCGCATTGTTCGGCGTGGTCGCGTCACGTGACGCCGGGTTGACGCTGACAGCTCTCACGGCGATGCCGCTGACAACTGAGTGAGGTGACAGTCCTATTCTTTCTATAAACAAGTATGGACGGTTTGTTTTGTTTTTACAAGTAGGTCCTAAAGCAGGAATGGAATTGAGATGTTAACTCGAGATTTACCTTCTGCCGTAAACTTGACATTAAGTCTGTGCAGAATGCACAGGGTCTTTTGATTGTGTGCGTGTGTTTGGCATTTGTTTGACAGTCTTGTTTTAGTATTAGTTTGTAGGAACGTAACAAATTCCGGCATGAGCATAGATCTATGTGTGCTATACGTGTGTACCTCGTCCTTCTCGATAAGTGGCAGAAAAATCCAAGTGCATAGTTACCGTGTCTTGGCTTATGCCAAAGGCGCCTCTCGTCTGTCTGCTTTATGAAGTAGGTACACAGGAATGACTGCGTTAAAATAGGCTATTCAATGTTACTCGTATGTTGCTAGGAATACAATAACATTAGTGGTAGATGGCAGGACCTTGTAGGTCTAACTTGCTCATCTGGCGTAAATGCATTATCGAGTAACAATTCTGTGGTCCGCGGTCCTCTTGAGTGTGACATGGTCCACATGCTGTTCTGCCCCCTATCACCGTTAAAAAAAAGTCTTGTCTTAAATATTTTACTTGTATTAATACAAGCTTTTTTGCCGACTATACATTTTGTTGCAGTCAACAAGATTTACAAGTACAGTGTACTTGTAAATCTTGTAATGTTATCCAACTTACATATTCATACCAAATTTCAAGCTGATGCCATTAACAGTTGAAGAGTGCCTTCCTGCGGAGACAATTCTGGCTGGACTACCATAATTTCACTACCAATTTCTTTTATTGTCATCGGACTTACTATGCAGAGTTTTTTCTCGTTCGGTTGAAAATAAATGTTTTAAAATTCGATCGCAAGATTTGACCCGAACTTACATACATACAAACATTAAAAGTTAAATAAAAGCTTGTAACATACGAATTTAGGAATATTACGCGTCATAGCTAATGATTTTTCATTAATAACTTCTTCTGCAAAAGATTGGTATTTCGATTGTATAAGTTGTGAATCATTCTATGCAATATTTTTAATATTGATTTTGAAACCATTTTTTTCATTTATCTTCACTTTACTGTTTTTTACTGGAACCTTTTATTCACCTAAGAGAAATAATTAGTGACCAGCTTCATTCAGTTAAATTTCTCTCAGTTAACTCCATTTATAATATTTGAACCCACAGATCTTTCGACGCAATAAAGAAACACGTAAAATTTTCGTAATATTTATTAGTACTCCCGTCCTCTCATACAATTTATTTACAAAATACAAAAAATGAAATCGTCCGCGAACAGTTAATGGGTGAACCAAGTACGCCGTTAAAATTACTTCGAGGTACATAATATAACATCGTTCTACATTATTAAAAATAGCGATGGCTATAAAAATAACATCACCGTTAACAATTAGAAACCCTTACAAAGTCCCACGCTGATGGAATAAGGGTCTTATCAAGTACAAAGTTCTCCAATACGTATTTTTTTCTTTGCACAAGTAGGTTATTATGTATAAGGATCAAAATTATCACACAGAATAAAAGCTTAAGAATAGATTATCTTGATTTCGTTGTGATGATTAGAAAATATTGTCCTATCAGGTATTATTCCAAGTATCAGAATCCAATTGAGGATTTTGAATGAAGTAGTATTGACGCTTTCTTCAATAATTTCTATCTATCAATGATCCTCCTAAGTTATTTCGACCTCAAGGGACTTAACCTATGTACCTGCCATCAATAAAGTATTATTATTTTAAGACGGCGCTGAAATAGTCACCTACAAACTTATGCATTTCCTGTATTGCTCAGTGAAGTTTTTCTGTTACACCATTTATAAAATGATGTTCGATTGACTTCAGCTAGTGAATTCATAATAAATAAGTAAGTAAACACTTTGTCGTGTAAAAAATTAAGGAAAAAAAAACACGAGCTACAAATTATCAAATTAGAATATCCCTTTTTTCACAATAACGCTATTCTTTTGTCTTAATCTACAGAAGAAAAGCGCTTTGTGAAACTATAAGCTATACGAATTGTGCACGGCTGTGCTATTTCTTATTTCCATCGCTTTGCTAAGTTTAATCCAGCTACCGTACTTTAGTTAACTACTTTACAAGTATACAAGAAGTTGTAGAGTCAACAGTTTGAGGCATCCCTTGTTCCTTACTTTTGCGTTTTACGTGGCTTAAAGTATTTGAAGACGTACAACGACAGCTTTGTCACAGTTTAACCCAAAATGAGATAAGTAATTGCTATAATTTGAATGTTTGAGTAACTATTCCCTGTCAGTCTAAGAGTCATTTGAATACCAGAAGTGACTGATCAAAAACTGATGGTCTAAGCTAATCCGTCTTCAAACAAAAGTTAACTCTGCGCAAATCTATATCATTTACGCTCAAGCCCGCAACAGCGACGTAAAGCGTAAAAAGTTAAAAACCAGGTTAACAAACAAAATTAAAATACAAAATTATATCAAAGTATTATTTAAAACGCGTTACAATAAAAAGTTTTTAATTGAAAACAGTCGATAGATTTTTAATCATTTATATTATTTGTCGTTATTTCCTAATAAATAATTTGAGATTTCTGCTTTCAGTGAAATACCAAAAAACATAGTGAAAATTGTTGGAAACAATATAAGGTTGTAGAAAATTAATTAATTTGCTGTTACAGGTAACATGAAAACAAAACTAGGTTGATTTTATAAATACAATATTATCCTTTTCTCCGTTCACTGCTGAAAAAGGTCACACTGAAATGTAGGTTACATTTACATAAAACTAAATTTAGTTTTGAATTCGTCATTGTTCAGTGTCTACAGTTCCACATTATCATGATACTCGGGACTTAATCGCGTAAAAACTTTTATATTTAAATTTGAATTTAAATACCTCGACGTTCCAAGTGCGGGTAGTTCGAGGAACCCGTGCAGCTAGGAGATGTTGATACCCGCCTTTTCAGTCCCTTCGAGACCATGGACGCAACGTCGCGTCCGAAACGTCGAGGTATTTAAATTCAAATTTAAATATAAAAGTTTTTACGCGATTAAGTCCCGAGTATCATGATAATGTCTACAGTTCCAAACTAAATAAAAGCACAACCCAAACCACAGTGCACTTAACTTTGTTTAATTAAAATACAAGGAATCATTTTGTACTCACTTAGTTCATTCAGTGTAGGATTCTGCGCATTTTGGATATTAAACTTCCAAATTGAAAAACTGTTGCAGGCTGCGGAATCCTACTGACTGCGCCATTGAATCAATCGGTTCAAGATTGTGATCAAATTGATCGATCGATTTTGCCTTTGAAATCACTTCTACTCAAAAAACTATTCTTTTACCACCAATTCACGTAAATACTTACTAACTACAAATAACTAGATGGACGATTTATGTAGGTAGGTAGTTGATTTAAACAGGTTAATTTTTTAGTGTCATATTACATTTTAAGAATAGATTTTTCACCCATGTCATGTCCCAAGGTTTTGAAAGTCAAATTGGACTTTTCTTTTATTATTCGACTATCTTTAGTTACCTGGGAGGTATTGATTACGTGACTTTATTGCCATTGAGTTAAAATGAAGACGCATGTTGTGATTTTTTATTTCTAATGAAAGCAGAAATCTCAACTGCCGTTAGAAATTTGTTCTAGGAACAGAGTAAATCAAGTTTATTACCACACAAGTGGTAGAACAGCTACCATTACACCTCCACCACCTTATTTACAACAATTCAAAATATTTACAATGCGATGATATAAACTCGTAGTCTACAATTTAATTCTAACGCTATTTACAATTCACTTTACAATTACATATGGTAGAAATGCATTTATGTTCTAGGGTTTTTTAATGGAACAACACTTGATCCTTCGACATTTTAGGTAAAATAAGGCATTGATTTGCTATTCACGTGGAATTTTAATTGCTTCGAGAACCCTTTTAAATTTTCGTTTACGAATAAATTAAAACTTTTATGGAATACGCAATCGCTTCTGTATCATACTGAACAACGCCATAACATGCAATTTTGATAACATTGTGATCATGGTGAAATGAACGGATCACTCACATATAAAAGTCGAGTTTAGTCTGACAAGTTGTAGTCCTTTTCATGGAGTGTACGATTTGCTGTTGCCGAGTCGTGCGCTCCCAGAGAAAGGACTACGGATTGGTCCGAAACATCAGTGACGTTAGCGATCCTTTTATTTCACTACGATTGAGTCTTACGATAGTTCCATGTTAAAACTTTGTGATCGCCTATATTAAGTACATAGAAAAACAACATTTTTTAATGTAACATGATGTTAATTCTTTAATTTATAAAAGGAGACCGCTAGTTATACAAATAAATCGAGTCTCCCTGGCTGTACGATAATTCGTTATATTTTTGCAAGTACATTTTTCAAAAGACAATCTCTGTATTTTTCTATCTGAACGCTTAAGTGTTTCGTATTTCACTTTGTTAAAACATCGAACTTACATTTTTAAGTACGTATTATCATTATCAGTATTCATGGATACTGATTACTGCTTTCATACAATTTTCATGCAAACGCCATTTCCCTTACAATTACGTATTTTATAACAATTGCCTAACGATTTCGAGTAATTGTATTTTTAATTATTCTATATTAACAACTTCAATGTTTTCATGAGAATGGAGCCTTTTGACATTCGGTAAAAAATATTATAGAATTTGCTTCAATCACCGTTTCATTCTGTATAATAAAATCATTGCTATACCGGATTGGTGTTTAATTTTTATCGAAACAATTAAATCACTCAATAAGCGCATTACGTAAGGATATAAGCATAAAACTTTAATTACAATTGCACAGCAAAATAGCCTACATACATTTAAAATATTAATTAAATCACCTATTTTTTATAATAGAAAAAAAAATTAATTTGACCTGAACGTTCCAAAAAATATTTATAATTAAATTGAACGCATCCCTTACTTGAGCAACACTCAAACATTCCTGGTTTAAAACCAACGGACTCCACTGATCGAACCGAAGCTGTCACAATAGCTCCATCTCTCTGCTCCTTATGGTTTAAGCCGATCATCTGCAAGCCATAGAGGAGATCAGATAGGTGATCGCTGCGCAGCTCAATTGCGCAGTCAGGTAGGATGACGCTCGGTTACTCGTTTGCATGGCTGCAGGGTGCTCGCCTGTGGAAGAATTAAGAGTAAGTGGTGACATCTAAGTTACAGTTTTGAATTAAAACAGTACTGTTTTTTTTTAGACGACGAGGAAGGCAAACGAGCAAATGGGTCACCTGATGGTAAGTGATCACCACTGCCCATAGATGCGTTGCCAACCTAGAGAGCTAAGATGAAATGCGTCTTGTGCCCATAATTACACCGGTTGTCTTACTCTCCACACCGGAAAACAACAATGCAAGCACTGCAGGATTATCAAGTAAGATGGTGGTAGAAATCCGGACGGATCTCGTACAAGGTCCTAGCCGCAATGATATTTTTGATGTCTTTAACTTTTGACAGTATTTTTGCTGATCACTGGATTCCGTAGTGATGTCGTGACTTTTGTTAGATCTGTTGCAATTCTTAATGTCAATGAAATTTTTCTTGGACCGACACGGGCTTCAACGGTCGAAGGCAAAATGATAATCAGTAATAGAACATGTCAAATATGAAATTACGTAGTTCTGACTGTGATATTCTTATACCCACAGCATTTCTGCTTGATTGCCAAGCAAACTCTCGTGAATAGAAACATAAGCGGTAATGTGTACAATTTTGACAGTTCATTATCAGTCGTAGCTTAATAGGGTGAAATTGCAAGAATGAAATAACAATAATAAATAAATAATTTTGGACGAGTCTCTGAGTTTTTCGGAATTTATGTGCAGAATTACATTTGTAATTTATCATGAGCTTTTCGGTGAAGGAAAACATCGTGGGGAAATTTGCACATACCTGCGAAGCAATTAAAATTTAATGATGAGTGTGAAGTTCCCAATCCGCGCTGGGCCCGCGTGGGAACTATAGCCCAAGCCCTCTCATTCTGAGAGGAGGCCTGTGCCCAGCAGTGGGACGTAAAAAAGGCTGGAGATAATAATGATGATGACGAATTTTGTATGAGGTGATAGCCATTGCATCTTTGTTGCTTTTTTAACCATCAGTTAACTCTCTTTCTCATTATCTTCTTTTACTTACACAGGGACTTACCATTAAGCACGTGCACAGACACAGACGCAGGGTGTGCGTTGTTCGGCACACATGTGTAATTCCCAGAGTCGGTGAGGGCTGCTTTCGTCACCAGGAGTTTGCTGGTCGTGCCACCTTCAGTCTTCTCTGTCTCTAGACTGATGCCGCCGCGAGGAGAGTCGAAGTCTACGACTGAATTGCCGTGGTACCTGAAGGAAAAAAAGCATAAATCATAATCCCAACTTCCTTACTATAATATAATAAATGCGAAATTAACTCTGTCTCTCTGTCTTTCTGTCTGTCTGTTTGTTACCTCTTCACGGGAAAACCGCTGCACCAATCTAGATGAAATTTGGTAAGTAGATAGTTCGAATATTGAGGAATAACATGTAGGAATTGTATAGTTCGCGGGCTACAGCTAGTAATAAATAAATAAATATTATGGGAAAAATTACTCCAATTGACCTAGTCCCAAACTAGGCAAAGCCTGTACCATGGGTACTAGACAACGGATAAACATACTTTTATACCTATTAAACATCCAAGAACAAGTATTTATCATACAAACATCTGCCCCGACCGGGGACCGAACCCGGGACCTCAAGCTTCATAGTCAGGGTCTCTAATCACTAGGCTTTCTGTGATCGACATTTTTCAGAGGGTCGATTATTGAATCTCACTTGGTGACTAAATTCTCACCCATGACATTGATATCACTATTTGCCAAAAGCGTCATTACTGAATGTCATACCTACCCGTCTACTAACATGCAGCTAATTTACGTTTCTGTCATAGACAAGCATGTCGACATAGTAGATTGAGGTTAGCTGTCACTGCCAGTGGTCAAGAAGTCACTCAGTGATTTTGTATAGGAGTGAGTTAGGGGTATTCGTATTTGATATCATAGGCATGAGAATTTTAGTCTCCAGTGAGATTAAAAAATACGAACTTTTTACCCCCCCCCAGACCCCTTTTTCACTATATAAGTCTGTTTATCCGTTGTCTAGTACCCATAATACAGGCTTTGCCTAGTTTGGGACTAGGTCAGTGGGTGTCAATTGTCCCATGATATTTATTTATTTTATTTACACATCCACCCGTATCTGTGTACAAAATTCTCATATTTTTTTTCATTCAAGTATCCACCGTCCGTCCCTTACGAATAAAGCAAACCTTTCTCTCAAACTGCACGGTTACACAACACCGTATCATCGACATCTCACTCCAATATCTTAAACTCATCTGGAACAAGGTCACCTCTTACATCAGCGTGAATCTACCAGCGCAATCCTTCAACCCTTACGTGAACTATAAAACGATATCTCGCCCATATCTTCTATATATCTTACCACAGAACGGAGGCGCTCGATGGAGGCGACGAGTGTACGTTCACGGAGCAAGTTAGAGATATAGTGCTGCCTTTCTTCACATATACATCTTGAGAACCCCAGATGGACGCTGCGGCGGCTGCAACAAGAGAAACCCGACCTTATTCTAAGGATAATACAGACTAGTTTATGGCTACTTGCTCGGTAATATGCTGCAACGTAAAATTCACTTTATGATCCACAAAATTGGGTTGGTTTCTAATCTATGTTATGGCTGTTCTGTGGCGGAGTTTGAGTCTGCTCTAGATTAGGTGTGGGGTAGCGTTTATGGAGTTTGATTTGAAAATGTTAAAGGTTATGTGATTTTATGAGGTTGTTTTAAAATAAGGGTACTTATTTTTAACTGAACTCATTGGCGCTTCTGACATCGAACAGCCACGTGGTCCCAGTTATGTAAGTAAACTACCGTTTGTAGAGTGAGCAAGTCTCATCAGTTACTTACCTAATTAGAAGGCAAGACCTCCCTGGTTTTTATTTAATTTCATATTTATAGACTGTGTGAGGAGGACCAAAAAAAGAGAGATCTCTCTCCAAGCGAAATTGTTATGCCTGGGGACCAAAGTCAATAGCGATGGAAGAGAGTTGGAAGTGGATTTATGCAACGGCATTTAGAAAATTCGTCAGCGCGATTTGTAACAGGACCAGGAAGTTATTATATTTGAAGACTAGATGGCGCTGGAAGTCTTAGTATAAAATAATGGTATTGAGATTTAACTTTTTAAACGAAACGCCTTAAGATTGTTCAAAGAATAAGTACTTCAACTACGGTACACTGCAGTTGATAAATTTAATAAGCTTGGAGACTAAGTCGGCGGATAATTCGCGGTTGTGCAGACTTCGGCTACTGACTCACCTAATTAAACTTAGCGAAGTTACTATAGTTACAGCTATAGTAAATCCCTAGTAAACTTCTCTCCGCCACTCAATAGTTAGCTGCTAGAGATCCCATAAAGGGATAAGTCTGCGTTTGTACTCGAATTTGTTTGTTTGTGACTTGTGTTTTTATCCCCTGTTTATCTACTATAGAGTATATTTCAGATAACAATAGACAGGATTGACACGAGCATATAAAATAAAAAAAATAAAACCTAATGTTTCAAAATGTGCAAAAAGAACTATTTCATTTAATTATGATACCCAATTTTTGACCTAGTAACCATAATTTGAAATTTGATGACCGTCTTTCAGACCCTGTTGCAATAAAAATAAATGTAGCTACTTTTAATTATTTTCTATTAAAAAAATACTTGCGTACCTAAGCATTACCTAAAACTATTCCAAATGATCAGGTCGAAAGCAATAGGTAGTTCCTGAGATAAGCAGCTGTGACAGACAGGCAGACAGACCGAGTCACACCATAAAAATTCCTTTTCAACATTTCGGTTCGGAATAATAAAAACATTCTCCGGTACATTCATTGCCTCTGCTGATTAACAATAAATACCAGCAGAGTTTTTTTTTTCAGTTAGACTTAGTCAAATATTAACGGTTAATAACAATTTATTATAATAACGATCTGTAATCTTAATCTAAATCTATTGTGATCAGGGTTTCACGGAGATTAATCATTTCGCAAATCTACACAGCATTCATTTGTTAATTTGTTGTTCTACCAAGTAACCCTAGATTGCGTACAAACACGTCTAGAGGTTAATCGTTACGTATGTTTGTTAAATACTCAGTATAACTTAGTCGAAGTGTAAATTAGTTATGAACTCTTATTACTTGCTGAATTGAAATATGACTAAATAATAATTGCTGTTGATATTATCCGAACACTTTATAAATCTGACTTGTTTCAGAACTGATATCGTTATCACTGTTTATTATATTATTTTAACTTACTTAACAAAATGAAATAACGGGAAATTGTAAATGAGAGGACGTATTGCCAATAATTATAATCATTTTAGTAAATAAAAAACTTGAAAAATTATTTTTAGCGAAGTTTTTTTACGGCACATTCACTTGGCAATGATGGTCTTTCCAAATGCTGTAGCAAACATGTAAAAAAATCCTTCGAGCCCTATTTGAAAAAGTTTATAATTTAGAATTTTTGATTTTTTTAATTCGAATAACTTGTAACCTGTTGATAAGACGCACCTTAGTAAAATTAATAATTAAACGTTTATTTATGTTGGAAACAATAAATAAATACAGGGCAAATAAGGTGTTGCTGCTCTCTTGTATTATTCATTTAAGCTTTCAAATAATAACGCAAAAAATGCCTTAAAGGCCGGATACAATTAAATATTTATTATTGTTATTATTTCAAGCTGTGAAGCAGCGTATCATTTATTAGCATTTCAATTTTCAATCAAAATTAAATTTCAATGAAATATTTCTCCCCGATCATCATGGCCAAATTTCCCCACACCCAAGCTTTTGCGCCAGCATTTTACGTCAATATTTTCCCTGGTACATCCTCGCAGGCAGTAAATAAGTACGTCGTAGTAGGCACTTGATATTCATAGGGCGGCCTCTCTGTTCAGAATGCTGATTCACCTACTCAAATGTTTGAAGATATTGATATACTTCGTAATTTTGGAATAAGTTCTTTGACTGGAATGGTGATCCATTGGATTTGTGATATGCAATGCGGAAACAGTCACTGTCAGAGGTGTTGTGACTATAAGACACTATTAGTATTAGTTTTTAGGGTTCCGTACCTCAAAAGGAAAAAAACTGAACTCTTAGAGGATCACTTTGTTGTACGTCTGTCTGTCTGTCTGTAAGGACTCTTTTTCTCTGGAACGCGTGGAGGTAGTAGGCTGAAATTGATATCAAATATCCTGCAGTCCCTTGAAGCTGTGAAAAAATCAAACTTCTAAATCAACGCAATAAAAAGTCAGTACAGTCATTAAAAAGGTTGTTTCTATACAAAATGCCGTACTGTAAAAACCTAAAGGGTACTTCCAGTTGTCCTAGAAACTTGAAATTTGGTATGAAGATAGTTCTTATAGCAAACCACCCAGAAAATTCTCAAAAACATAAATTTTATGCCTGTTTGTATATATCATAGACCAATATAAAATGACCTTACACTGCGTATATCTTCTGCTAACACTGGACAACTTAAAACACCGGGGAAAAGCAGGGAAATCTTTGTACGGAACCCTCGTGTGAGAGTCCGACTCGCACTTGTCCGATCTTTTTATACGATAATTATTATTAATGCAGGCAAGCAAGTGTGTCACCTGAAGGTAAGTGATCACCACTTTGTTATTTCCCGGCACGATGTTTTTCTATAAAAGTGTGTTTTATTTAAGTAAATCAATCGTGCGTCTGTGGAACTATTCACAGTAAATTTCGTGAAAAAAATGGACTCTTAGATAGTTCCAAAACGCGTCAGCGTTTAGTGCAGTGGTGGTGGTGATGGGTGTGACGTGTGTTGATTCGTGTAGAAGTAGAAGCCTACTACTACTACTATCTATTGTGTTGTGGTGTTGCATGAAAACATACATTTGTACATACAATAAATTGTTTTAGTTCACGAATACGAAAATCCACGAAGTATCCTTTGAGGCCCGAGTACGAATATTCGAAACCGGCGTCACGTAAAATAGAATAGTAAACGTTACCGAGTTTGGATGACGTTTGGATCAGCGCCCGCCCGTGAGCATATTTGGAACTAAAATTTAGTATGAGGTTTCTCGATCTCGATACGATAACCGTAACGTTACGCAGAATTCGAAAAGTCGTGCTCGACCCTCATATACAATCAATGTGTTTTTGTTTGGACAAAAAAATTAAGTTGAAAACGCCGATTAGTTTTTTGTTCCCGAGGGCCTCAGGAAAGTGATGTTAGATAGCTCATAGGCACCACGTAATAATGTCTCAAAAATGCCAACAACAACAAAACACTGTCACCGCTTTCGAACGCAACGGACTTAAGCAGAAGCAAAAACAAATGAGTGTGACAACTACCATCTACTGACAAGCGTGAACTAAGAGCCTCTTTTGACGATACTACACGCACTTGTATTCATTTACAAATGAAAAGTTGAACATGTCACGTTACACTGCGTAGCCGTAAAGCGGGCGACTGAGAAGCGGTCAACCCACAGCCGCAATGCAAAGCGTCTCGCCTGACTTTACCTACAAGTCTGAACTCGGCTATTCTATAGTTGATTGCGTATTGTATCGTCAGAGGCAGAAAGATGAAGAAGGAATGTAGGTACCTGAGGAACGAGACGGGGCCTCGGTTGCAGGGGTGTGGGACTCATCTGCAATGCATAAGAGAACAATTCAGGAGGGAGGGAATACAGAGCTAGCCTAATGGGGGAAGAGTTGCATCATTGGAGGGGAAATTAGATTCAAGGTTAGTGCGCTGTGTTTTAAGTTGAATTTAGAAGCGTGAAGTAACTGCTTATAAGTGTGGATGAGAGACAAAACGTAAAATAACTGGTCAAGTGCGAATTGGACTCGCGCACCGAGGGTTCCGTACAAGTTTGTAGGTAGGCCTGAGTATTTGAATATTAATTTCAGTTTGCTATATCCACGCCTCCCAGAGAAAAATGGTCTTGTCAGACAGACTTCTTGGTCTTGAATCCTAATAAGGCTTCCTTTTTGCCTTTTGACGACAAAGTTTTGGTCTTAGCAAGTATTTTCGTTGCTCATTGTGTCATTGTCGAAGTGTATCTAAAAATGGATGGAAAATAAACAATTATGATTTTCCATTCCCATTGTCTTCAAAACTTCAGGGACAGATTAAAAAAAAAACAATAATCTATCCCTAAAAAATAATTTTTAAAAATAACCGATTTCATTTCTTAGGGAACAAGATTTAAAATATGTAATAAAATAATAAATATCATGGGACAAATTGACACCAATTGTCCTAGTCCCAAACTAGGCAAAGTCTGTACTATGGGTACTGGACAACGGATAAACATACTTATATAGATAAATACATGCCTAAATACATATTAAACATCCAAGACCCGAGAACAAACATTCGTATTCATCAAACAAACATCTGCGGGATTCGAACCCGGGACCTCAAGCTTCATAGTCAGGGTCGCTAACCACTAGGCCATCCGGTCGTGTCGTCAATACCTTGAAAACGCAGTTTACCAATTAAAATAAAACATTTAGGATATCGGTCTCCGCGAGAATGGCCTAATATTATCCTAATACTTATTACAAAAAGACTGGTTTCAGACATGATTGTAAGTTTAACATTATAGGTACTCAGTATATTTTATCAAGCAACAAGAATTTTAAGTGCCAACGTGATACGGAGAAAAACACATTAAGTATACATTAAATATTACAAACGTCTAGACGTAATTTAAGTACTTACCGGTCTTATTTAAGTAAATAAGTTAAAACATGTTCTTTGCTAAGTGAATATAAATCTTGTATAAAATTTAAGTAGGTACCTAACCAATTATTTATGAATAACTCATAGGTGAATACCTTAAAAACAAATAGTAGTTGTTTTTAGTTCATTGATTATTTTTGATGTCAAGAGGTAGCGTTTAAAATTTCATCAAGTCATTAACAATTAATAAATTATTATCTTTGAAACATCAAGTATTTTTCCAAAAAAAAAATGTGACAGAAAAAAAGCGACACTCAAATCAATTCTATGAAAATATCAAATTTCGTTTTGAAATACCAATAGACAATATTTTTTTCGAAGGTAACTATTTAAAATTGGAAATGTAATAAATTTTATATCGAAAATTTAGTTGTCATTTTTGCTATTCGGTAGCTGTATGGTATGTGTCATACATCAACACAGGCGACGCCTGTCAGGCGTACAAAACCTATAACAAGAAAATCCCTAACATTTGCATTTCAAAAACAAATTTCAATTGAACGTCGCAGGTGGTAGGACCTTGTGCGTGGTCCGTCCGAATCGCTACGACCATCTTACTCACTAATCCTGCCGCTAAGCAGCAGTGCTTGCACTGTTGTATCCCGGTGTGGAGAGTAAGACAGCCGGTGTAATTACAGGCACAAGAGGCATTTCATCTTAGCTCTCTAGGTTGGCAACGCATTTGCAAACCCTCCGGGGTTGCGGGTGTCAATGGGCAGTGGTGATCATTTACCATCGGGTGACCCACTTGCTCGTTTGCCTTCCTCGTTGTATAAAAAAAACCTCTTTATTAGCAACCCTAAAAACAACCTAGACTTTCCTCCGTTTAAGAGCACAGCACACACACACACATAGGAGCAGATACAACTTTGATAAACTTATGACACTCCACTCTAATTGAGGCTTAATAAACACCCGACCAACACTCCAACACTGTAGTTTAAAAAAATACAGACAAATCATTTCGGACACCACTTTAACACGTCCAACCAGCTAGTTAGCTGGTAACACAAGCCAAACAAATTGCGACGAATAAAGAGCTCAATTTGTCCATTCGAGTCCGGAAAATATTCCGGACATTGCACATTTTTCAGCTTAACTAGGGCTGTAATTGGGAAGTAGTGTAATGCCTGCTAGATGCATGGACGTATTAATAACGTGAATGGAATTAATTTTTCATCATGCTGCTGTTATGTCCTAAATAAAACTATCGGACATTTTTCTCTCGTCATAACGCCCTAGGGCTGTAATGGCGCGCACGGCGCAGGCTTGTCAGAGGGCGAAGTACTAGTAACGTAACATTATCGTATCGAAATCGAGAAACTTCACACAAAATTTTAGTTCCAAATACGCTCACAGGCGGGGGATGTTCCAAACGTCATACAAATTTCTCGATAACGTTACTCTCGATTACGTTTCGCAGGATTCGAATATTCATACTCGAACCTCAGCACTGCGCGCCGCGTTGCCTCGCAAGTGTAACGGAACGTACGTTTCAGGGGTGGTACAAGAATTGCGTTCTCGGGTTCAACCGGGTCTTCAACTTCCTGTTTCTACTAGAACCTTGTTCGTAATTCCATGCTTATCGCCCTTAATACGCAATGTACACATATCATAAGTCATCCATAATGCGTTCAGAAACCGCGACATTTAAAATGAGTTGTGAGACTATTCCCATGCATCTACAGGCACTTTATTGTGGAACCTCACGCAATTTCTCAAAAAAGACTTACTGACTTTCCGTAGACGAAATTTAGGGGCTTAGGGTTATTCCTTGCATTTAAATAATGACATATCATTCTTGTGTAAATAAATATGCTGCGGGTGAAGCAACAAACCATCGCTTATATTATTTAAATCCTTATTCAAGCAACAGAACGCCGAAAATCAAGAAATTAACCTGCCAATTTAATTAAAAAACAAAGGTAATTGGCAAGTAAGCATTCTTATTGGGCAGAGTACGAATCCTTTGAGAATTGATTTATAAAATTAACCTGCACCCCTTTGATTCGGAATTAAATATTCTGCGAAGGGTCAAACGGAAGGGCAACGAACCATCTTTTATTGAATAGCATTAAAAATAGAACGGGAATGTAATGAATTCGATGACTCGATTGGTATTCGGCGAACTTGACTGTTTTTTAAGAGATAAAGGGGAGCCATTCAAAGGTTATTCAAAGGCTCTGAGAAGTGGCCTGTGCCCAGCAGTGGGACGTAAATAGGCTGATGATGACGATGGTAAATTCAAAGGTATGTGTGAACTTCCCAATGCACATTGAGTCTTCGATAACTGCAGCCAAAGTACTATTTTAACAGGAAGCCCGGTATTTTTAACATGAAACTACCGTGAGACTCAATCATAGTGAAATAAAATGAATCACTCACCTATATAAGTCAAGTTTGAGCATGAATTCACGTGCGTCAGTGTTTTTATTAACCCCCTACAAAAAAGAGGGGTGCTGTAAGTTTGACATGTGTATCTGTGTATCTGTGTATCTGTGTATCTGTCTGTGCCATCGTTTTGTTCGGAAGCTAGTTTATATTTCACTAAGATTGAGTCTCACGGTAGTTCTATATTGAAAATGGATTGTTATCATTTGACCGTCACCATAATTATTTTCATAGACGACAGAATTATAATCAAAACACAGGCCACTTGAGCCGAATTAATAATTTAAGCGGAACCCTTCCTTTGTGACGTCTTTGATCGTTTATTAGCGGCCATTGCTAATAGGAACCGGTGTCAAACGTCACGACCATTGAATACGAAATAGAGCCCATGCAACTACAGAATAATAAGGGAATCGCTGATAATAGGTACTTCAGTAATGTGAATTTCGAACTAGTTGTGAACAGCGGCCCTATAGGTACTTGAATTCGGATGTACTTGTAGTGTGCACGCATACATCATCATATCAGCCGAAAGATGTCCACTGCTGGACATAGGCCTTCCCCAAAGATCTCCACGACGATCTGTCTTGTGCTCCCCCCAGCCAATGGCTTCCCGCGATCTTTACCAGATCGTCCGTTCAGCTTGCGAGGAATACCAACATTTTGCCTTCCGGTACGTGGTCACCATTCTAGGACTCTAGGCCCCAACGGCCATCAGTTCTGCGAGCAAATGTGCCCCGTCCAGCCACTTAAGCTGAGCTAATGTAACTTTAGTTGTTCCAAATAGGATCTCCTCAATTCTGATTCGACACACCCACCCCATCATCATATAATCTCTATAAATCAAAATCATAGTAAGTAGTAGAGTCTACCAGCGCTTTACTGGTAATTTTTAGGGTTCCGTACCTCAAAAGGAAAAAACGGAACCCTTATAGGATTACTTTGTTGTCCGCCTGTCTGTCTGTCTGTCAAGACCCTTTTTCTCTGGAACGCGTGGCGGTAGCATGCTGAAATTAATACCAAATAATCAAACATGCGGTCCCTTGAAGCTGTGAAAAAATTAACCTCCTAAGTCTACGCAATCAAAAGATACAGTAATTAAAAAGGCCGTTTCCATACAAATTGCCGATTTCCAAAAACCTAAAGGGTACTTCCAGATGTCCTAGAAACTTGAAATATGGTATGAAGGTAGCTCTTATAGCACAAACCACTCCGAAAAGTCTCAAAATCTTAAATTTTTATTTCTGTCTGTAGATTTCGCAGACCAATATAAGTTAACCCCACACTGCGTACATTTTGCTTAGGAGCAGGGCTCTGCTTACACTGGACTTCTTAAAACACTGGGGAAAAGCGTTAAATTCTTTCTACGGAACCCTCGTGCGCGAGTCCGACTCGCACTTGGACGGTTTTTTACCTTCTCCATCGACTTCGTCAGTGAAGTTTGGGTAGTAAATTGTGTATAGTGGGTCGAGCGTGTTTTTTAACCCCGAATTAAAATCACATGACATAAACTTTCCTTCGATAAAGCACACGTGAAGTAAAAATAAAATAAATAAATATCTTGAGACATTGGTTCACATCTATTGACGACCGGATAGCCTAGTGCTTAGAGACCCTGACTATGAAGCTTGAGGTCCCGGGTTCGATCCCCGGTCGGGGCAGATGTTTGTGTGACGAATACGAAGAATACGAATGTTTGTTCTCGGGTCTTGGATGTTTAGTATGTTTATCTGTTGTCTAGTACAGGCTTTGCCTAGTTTGGGACTAGGGCAATTGGTGTCAAATTGTCCCATGATATTTATTTATTTATTTATCGACCCAGCCTTAAATCAATTATAGGTACTAGACAACGGACAAACATATTAAATAGATAAATACCTACATACATAATTAAATTGTATGAATAAATAAATAAATAAATAAACACCGAAGACTCGAGAGCAAACATTCGTATTCATCATTCGTATCAGTTACCTCAAGCCACTAGTCTATTACCCTACTAGGTTTGGTAGGGTAAGGTAAACCATAAGAAAGAGTGAACTTACGAAATAACTAAACCACCAACCGACTAAGCTTCATTACTAAGGCCAGTAACCGTCCGTTTCCACCAAAAAAAAAAACAACGTATAAACAAGAAAATCAAATATCCACACACGACGCCCCCGCTTAACAAAGACTGATATGCTCCACTTTGTATACCAGCATTAGCCCCTTCTAATATGACAAGAGATGAATGTGAGATTATATCTTCGTCAGTTTTCACATTGCGAGGGACGGCAGGGGACTAAGCGGAATATAAGCCTTATGTATACCGAAAATTGACAAATGACACAACGTTTTTACATTTTATTAGAGCTGTAATTTTTCACGTGTTAAGGTTAAGGGGCAGTTTTAAATTCTGGTTACACGCTCCTATTTCGCCAACTTTACAAATGTCAGTTTTCAATGACGATTCCTTGTAAATTGCTGACTTAAAGAGTTTTTAACCCTCGACGAAAAAGAGGGGTGCTATAAGTTTGACATGTGTATCTGTGTATCTGTTTGTGGCATCATAGCTCCCAAACGGATGAACCGATTTCGATGCGGGTTTTTTCAATCGAAAGCTAGTTTAATCGAGATAGTTCTTAGCTAAGTTTCATTAAAATTGGTTCACCCCTTTTCGAAATATTGAACTTTGAAATGACAGTGTCGGGGGTTTCCCAACTTTTCTAATCTCCAATTACAAATTTTAAAACAGACAAAAAGTTATGTGTAAAACTTTAACTGTTGCAATCCAGCAAACTGCAATAACTTACATTTTAATTTCAACTAAACCTTTACGTATTTAAGGTTTGCACTCCAAATTATTTATGCGCCGCGCGTCGAGAATTATAGCACTTGTTGAGTAAAAAATATGTCCACTTTGTGTAATTATGTCTAAAGCGACCCCCACACTATCGCCAGACCCACCAACGATGCGAAATTCAAAGCAACATTTTGACTCAGTAAAGAGTTTCGCGCGAGTCTGGCGCGAGCTTTAACCGGGTATCAAGCTGCATTTCAACACGGAATAACAAACAGTTGCACGCTATGAAAGCATTATATTAAATTTAAAATTTCACGTAAACTGAATTTTACTAGCGCCCAGTTAACTTTGAAAAATATGAATCTGAACGAATTTTTCACGACGTTTTAAATGGTGTTAAGCGTGTTCTTGCGTTGCCGTGATTACAGGGCTCACGGATTATGTTAGTATGTAAAGATGAAGAAAACTGAATTACCCACCTCTGAGGAACTTTGCCACAAAGGATTTGGCAATGTTTTTTTTTGTCAATGCGAGATTTGCAGCAAAAAAGCTCTACCGTCTGGTCAGGAGATTCAGTTTTTGCGAGCAATTCGTAATTTAAGTTTAAACAAAACATAAACATAAATATAGCTATATGTCAGAGACGAAACTAGGCTAAGCCTATATCACGGCCGTCTGCGAGTGCGGTTGACATAGTAATTAATGTAAGATAAGAGATAAGATGCACTCTCAGAGAAAGGACTGCAGTTTAGCTCGAAACATGGCGGGCTAAAGTCAAGCGGTATATGAGAGTGGTGTTTATTTCGTAATATAAATATACTAATAACATTTCATTTCATAATGTACAAATACTTTTAAAATTACCTCGACATATAAACGGCACTGCTGCCACTGGTCACAAGAGAAGTAGACACAACACAACAAAAAAACTTTTAAAATCGTTTTGATGTCGTACTGATGACGTATTGAGAATCTCCTCCTTTTTTGAAGTCGATTAAAAAGCTATGTTTAAGAGTCGGGTTTTATCGATGAGATGAAGTTTCGTATTGATAGAGTTTTATTTAACACGTGCTTTGTACGCCATCACCAACAAAGTGCTCTGCTTTTTTCCAAAGCCTCTAATCGATAAGTAATAAATTTAACGTATGCTCTGGCCTTTCTCTATCGTCACCTGATTGGACGTAGTTATATGCATAAACTTTTCAACTTAGTTACACGAAATTGTGATAACATACCTATTTTGACACTACTCCTGTCGCCAACTCCTTGCTAGATTTTATAATTTGATGTTTTTTTATGTTTTTTGTACTTTTGTTTAGTTTATTTTTGTTTAGTTATGTTTAGTTTGTCATTGTCTTGTCAGGAGTTCAAGTGATTGGTTTAGTGTTTCCTTTTGTCTACATAATTTCGTTATTAAGCCACATTTTACCTTGATAATTATCATCTTTAATTCATTAATATACAGTCCGCATTTTCGTCCGCTTCAATACATATTATACATCATTTTAACATAATAATAGCGACTTGGGTGGAATATTTGTGCATAATTCTATTAACCTTTTGACCGTACAGTCATCCAGTCGTGACGGGTTAGTATAATTTCGTCTTAAAAGAAAATGATCTATGTAGTAACTGGTTGAAATAGCAGCTCGTCTATTTAGCGACTAGTTTGAGTAGCAGCTCATCTAAATGTTTCGAGTAGGTACGTGATTCATGTTAATAATAAGATGGAGCAACGACCTGGTAAAGATCGCTGGATCGCGATGGATGCGGAAAGCACAAGACCGGTCTGAGTGGAGAGCCGCGGGGAGGCCTATTTCCAGCAGTGGACGTCTTTCTGCTGACATGATGACCTACTCGTCTACCCGTGACAATGATGCATGTAACTGCGTCGAAATATCGCGGGCTCATCCTAACCTTACTAGGTTATCGTGGTCAATATCCCGTTTTGAATACAATTAAACGCGAATTATTTAAAAGTGCTACTGTTTCCGCAACATAATCAGGCCTTATCAATTATAAATTGACCAAATTAAAATGGAACAAAAAAGCCATGACAGCCTAGTGGTTTGACTTGACTCTCACTCAAGCAGAGGGTCGTGGGTCCAAATCCCGGCTCGCACTGAGTTCTTCGGAATTTATGTGCGGAATTACATTTAAAATTTATCATGAGCTTTTCGGTGAAGGAAAACAATTCAATGATGTGTGTGACGTTCCCGATCCGCACTGGGCCCGCGTGGGAACTGTAGCCCAAGCCCTCTCATTCTGAGAGGAAGGACTGTACTTAGCATTGAGACGTAAAAAAAGGCTGATGATGGTGATGGAATAACAGCAGAATTTACCTTCAACAGTCAAAAATACCGCCATGTTGATTTTTGGCTCCGTGTTGATCTGGCACTCGTAAACGCCCGCGTCCCGAGGCTGGACGTACTCCACCCTCAGGTCCCAATCATCAGAGGCCTCCCGGTGGAGGACGCTGAACCTCGCGTCCCCAGTGTACGTGAAGATGTGCGATGTCAGGATGTGCAGGTCTCTCTTGCGCATCCAGGAAACCTGAGGGAAAGGACAGGTTAAGTTAAATCATATGGCAGGCTGAAGTGACATGTTTTTGGGTTTCGTATCTCAAAAAGGAAATCAGACCCTTATAAGATGGCGCTAAAGTATTCTTCACGTAAGCCTATTAAATTTTTTATTTATCATGAAATTTTTCATCAAGACGTTACCCTAACCGTGACGGTTACCTATCTCAAACACTAAAAACCATTGACCGAATTTCATTTGTCCGAAATTTTCGTTTGTTCTAATGCATTTTTTTAAAGCAAACCTAACCTTACCTAAAAGGTTTTACACAATGATCCTGAAATAAATCCTGTAATATATTGAGTTTCAGATAAAAATGTATTCGGACAACTTTTCGGACAAATGAAATTCGGTCAATGGTTTTTTAATGTTTGAGGTATGGAATTAAATTCATGTAAATTGGTTTAGTGGTTTAGATAGAAAAGAAGTGGCATTTTAAAAAGTTTAATATCTCAAAAACGGCTAAACTGATTTTTATGAAACTTAACTTAGAACCATCTCGAAATTAGCTCTGCTTTTGACAAAAAGTGTTACTGTCGGACAAGCTGCGAGGGGGGAGGAGTGTGCGTTTTGGTTCAGGAAGGACACGAAGTTGAATATTTTGAGTGTAATGATATAACTAAAATGTCTGTAGAGTCTATTTTCGAGGTTTGTGCCGTTCATTTTCCTAAACAGAATCTAGTTCTCATTAACCTGTATTGGCCAGACAGCAAAAGAATGCCAGACACTTTTTTTCATTGTTTGACAAATCTTTTGAAACACTTGGAAAGGAAATATTATGGGAGGGATGTAGTTTTGGGTGGTGATTTTAACGTAAATGTTTTGGAAAAATCTACTAACTCTGCAACTCTCTTAAACCTTTTGAGTAGTTTCAACTTCTTTCAACATGTAAATGAACCCACCAGAATTACTCAATCCATAGCAACTTGTTTAGATACAATACAATACAATACAATAACTCTCTCTCTCTCTCTCTCTCTCTCTCTCTCTCTCTCTCTCTCTCTCTCTAGATCTTATTTTTACAAACATCAAGAGACAACACTTAAATGTCAAAGTAAATGAGTATGGCCTTTCTGACCATAAGGGACTATATGTCACCATACCATCAAATAAGTTTAATTCACGGGACAGTTGGACGACTGAAAAAAGACAATTTAATGACCGTAATATAAATTACTTCAAGTCAGAACTACAGCAAATAGATTTCGATAAGATTTTTGATATAAATAGAAATGTAAACTCAAATTTTCACTCCTTTATTAATGTCGTTACGCGTATTTTGGACCTATGCATACCAAAAGTTAAAGTCAAATATAAAAATAAGCTTAAAAAAACCTGGCTTACCAAGGGAATAAAAATATCTTGTAAACATAAAAGACTTTAAAAAAAACATATTAATCAGTGTGACAACATCATTTTAAGTAATAATTATAAAAAATATGAAAAAATATTAAAAAGGGACTGTCGGTATTTCAAAAAGGCTCGAAAATATTAAACGCATGAACAAATCTCACAACGTTACTAAAGCTATGTGGAATATAATAAAGGAACAGACAAAGTGCCACCGAAAAATAATAATAATATAAAACTGAAAATCGAGGAGTCCATAACTGATGACCCCTTAAAAATTACAAACGAATTTGACCGCTTCTTTTCATCAGTGGGTAGTAGTGACCAGCACTCGTAACCGGCTGGCCAGCCAGTCAGTGCCGTTGGAAAACTCCATGTATTTGTTACCAGTTACTGCCGAGGAGGTCTATAAAATCATCAGAAACCTAAAAAATAAACGTAGTTTTGGTACCGATGAAATGCCTCCAATACTCATTAAAAATTGTGCCTGGGAATTAGCCGTTCCGTTGACATGGCTCATAAATCAGTCTTTTGCCGAAGGTGTATTTCCTGAACTCCTAAAAGTGTCTATTATTAAGCCTGTTTTTAAAAAGGGCTGTAACATGGTTTGTGACAATTACCGGCCTATAGCGTTATTGACGACCTTTTCTAAAATTTTTGAGTCAGCCATGACCACGCGGCTTTACTCTTTTTGCGAGAAATTTAATGTTTTTAGTGATTGTCAGAATGGATTTAGAAAACATCGGTCGACTGCTTTGGCGGTTTTTAAATATATCCACGAAGTACTAAACATAATCAATGACAAAAAATATGCCATCGGCGTCCTATTAGACATGAGCAAAGCCTATGATAGAGTCCTACATAAATTTCTTAAAAAAAAACTGCATGGCATCGGTGTGAGAGGAACCGCTCATAACTGGTTTTCCTCATACTTTGCAGACCGCGTGCAGTGCGTCGAAATAGAGCATTGCAACTTTGCCACGGGCCAAATATGTAGAATACGATCACGAAAAGTAAAAGTAACTCAGTCTATCCCCCAAGGTAGCGTCCTTGGTTGTGTACTGTTTTTGTTGTATATCAATGATTTACCGAAACGAATAGAAGAATAGAATACACTATTTGCAGACGATGTATCACTTGTCTGACCCTGCGAGAGTGACCTTAGCCTTAAAAATCAACTAGACTCTATGCTGACAGACATAATAACTTGGCTATCTGACCATAATCTGCAAGTGAATTTTTCCAAAACAAAGTTGATCCATTTTAGGCCATACCAACGACAACCCATAGACATGGAATATTCATTTCAGGGCACCCAACTAGAGTCAGTCAATGCTTTTCCGTTGCTTGGTATCACGGTTGATGATAAAATTAACTGGACAAAGTAACGTCCAAATTAAATAGATTTACGTACGCCCTATATAAATTAAAAACATCTACTAATCTAAAAACAGCCACTTGCGCTTACTACGCACATATGCGCATGCTTGGGCTGAAATACGGTTTACTGCTATGGGGAAGTAGTGCAGACTCCATACATTTATTCAGGCTACAAAAACGATGCCTTAGAATCCTGGTTAATATAGATATAAGGGAAAGTTGCAAGGCGCACTTTATTCATACATCATGGAAGTATGTATTTTTGTCAAAAAAAATATGCACCTTTTTCCGCAATACTCACGACCACAAAATCTGAGACCGCGAAATAAACTGCAGAGACCTCTTTCGAAGCTACAAATGGTACACTCTGGACCTTTCGCAATGTGTGTTAAAATTTACAATAATATACCAGACAATTTAAAAAATAAAAATGATTTTAATGTGTTTAAAGTTAAGTTGAGGACATTGTTACTTATTAAATGCTATTACTCCGTGCATGACTTCCTTTCTGAGACCTGATATTTTATATTTTATAATTATGATGAAATTAGCATGTTTTAAATTTTTATTGTAATGTGAATGGGTAATTTATAATCTTAAAATGTAATGAAATGACTATGTAATAATTTAGTGTTAGGTATATAACAATTAGGTAATTATGAAATTGCTGTGCCATATCAGGGTTTATGTTCTGAACATTTTAATTATTAAGATCTTGTACAACAACATAATATGCAATAAACTATTATTATTATCGTATATTTATTGCAATCTTAGGCTAGGTTTTCACAATATTCATATAAAAAGTAATAAAACAATATTAATACAAAATATAAAAACATTATAAAAACCTAACCTAGGGTGCCGCCGGCAGCGGGGCGGGGCCTAAGCTACCGGTGGTCAGGGCGACAGAGAGAGGAACCTCCTGACTATCCGAGCCGTGTCCAGGAGTACCGCCTTCTGTATCTGACCCTTGACCCAACCATCTAGCGAGAGCCTTTTATTATTATTATTATTAAAAAAACAGCGTCTGGAGAATCTCAGTTTAGGAGCCACGATGCCACAGACAGATTGATACACTCATACACCGATCAAACGTGTAACAGCCCTCTTAAGTTAAAAGTAAATAAGGAGCTTGAACTTGTCTCGGTCGACTAGATAAAAAAAAACCCACAAAACTTACAATTCCACTCCTTGACTTGTCGACAAATTCAGATTTGAAAACTTTACAACATCCTCACAGACCAAGCTTACCTTCCTTGCGCCGTAAATAAAAAAAAAACCGCAGATCCAGAACCGGAATTCTGTTTAGCGACTCAGAACGCGGCCCATTACTTAATTTTATTATTTTAGAGCCCCCAAGAAACTGCGAACGCTTCGTCTTGCTTAATTACGCCAGCTCACGGCGGCTCACACTAATTACCTACAAAAACAAGGGCTCCACAAAGGCGAATTTATTTTTTAATTTCTCAGTCTTGGAACGCCTGTATTAAAAATTTAATTCCAACGTTTATGGCCGGCCCTATTTCAAAGGACCAAATCGCATTGCGGTCAAATGGTAATGCTGCGGACAAATGAAGCGCTTGCCTTTTGTCGACCCCCAACGAAAAAGAGGGGTATTATAAGCTTGACCTGTGATACACCCATACACAGATATTAGATTATCAGGCTGGTGATTTAGCGAGTTTGATATTGAAGCGATCACGCAACGTGTTCGCCGCGAGCGTTGTTAGTATGAAGCACTCGCAAATCGCTAGTGTGATAAGGCTGTTGCTCTGAGAAACTAAGAGCCTTATTCATAAACGTCACTCAAGCTTCCATTAGCTAGGTTTTGTCTTCTTCTTACTAATGGAAATGTCAATGTGTCAAAAAAGGACCTCCTCCTCCTCAGTCGGTCCCCCAATGTTCAGGATCGTGACCCCAACAAACGCCATCTACAGCCTTCCTCCACTCGCTTCGGTCTTCTGCGCGGAGGATTGCTGTGCCAATGCTCATCTCCAGGTTTTCGGAGATTTGATCAGACAAAAAAGTACAAACGAACTTTAATCAATATAGTATCAGAGACTAAGCGTTATGCCGGACTAAATCGTTGATGAAGTCGACCTTTAGGAGAAAGTGGTCTAAGTCTACTGGTCTACTTAATTAGTGGCTCGTCTGAAATTTATTAATCTAAGTAGTACCTAATTTTAACTTGACTAAATGCACATGATAAACATGTTGATGGAGAAAGTTAGTATAAAACTCAAATGAAGTAGAAATCGTATTATTTTATGGCAACTAAAAGTTGTGACTGTAGACAGCAAGGGTGTAAATTGGTATGTACCGTGAATAAAGTGTCTATAATACTCCAAAAACACATTACTACAATTAAAATTAACGGCCCGTCTCACTCAGAAACAATGACACAGCGATGAAGGCTATTTGGCTCCCACGCAACCAACATAAACGTGCATACGGCCAAATGTGGAAATACACCCATCCCATACCAACTTTGGACAGTTGCATGACACCAGCGCCGCTCTCACCGGAACTTCTAAGTTAGCAGATATGTGGGACACTTCTCTTGGCAAGTCTGCACGAAGTTTGGTTTGTCGTAACTCCGTCACGCCGTGTTTAAAAATCGATTTTAAAGTTAACGCGGTAAGGCTGCCTTTGGGGGAGATCGGGGCGCTGTTGTTATTTGTTATTACGTCGACACTTTAAATAATTAATAAGTGTTAGTGCACTGGCACGCTTGGTGTTTTGATTTGTTGAAGTGTTTCTATTGTATTTTATGCCAACGAAATTTTCTTGTAACACGTTTGTGCCACAAAGTTAAGTGAGGTTGTATTTTTATGAATTATGCCATGCCAGTGTACCTACTACTGTAACCCGCTTCCTCACTCATCATTGCTTTAAGCCGAATTGAATTTACATTACGAAACTAGTGGCATGAAAATAGCTCCGTGACATTAATTTCATCAATAATTTCACGTGTAAACGTCAAGTTTTAGAATGCGTGCATCGATTTCACGACACTGAAACAGTTTTTTAATAGTGCGCGATTTTTTGATAAAAATCTAGTGTCATGCAACTAGTTTCGTAATGCAAATTCGGCTTTAGGGAAGCGAGTCCCTAACTAGGTTGTAATGTATTTTTTAATAACGCGTACCTTTTTGTAATACTGTTTTGAATTTTCCAGCGCTTTGGTTCTGTTACTGTCATGCTGTGTAATTTTTTTGGTAAATAAATATATCACCAAGTTTGTTAAATGGCAGCTAAACTGTTTTGATGTTAAACCTGTTTAGTATCTTTTATTTGCTGTTATATCGCCGGATGTTGTGAGTGTTGTGTGCCGGACTAGTGGCAACCCTAATAATAAAGACCAAGTGCGGGTAGTTCGAGGAACCCGTGCAGCTAGGAGATGTTGATACCCGCCTCTTCAGTCCCTTCGAGACCATGGACGCAACGTCGCGTCCGAAACGCCGAGGTATTTAAATTCAAATTTAAATACATATTTTTTATGCGATTAAGTCCCTCGGTATCATAATAATGTGTGAAAATCGCGAAAGTTTAAATCAATATACAGAATTTCAGACAGTGAATCGTTAATCTTTAATTAAGTAAAGACTAAAAAAAAGGACATATAACTAAAGAAGACAGAATAGTTATTTATAATACAAGTACGGAAAGTGGGCAATTTCCAACGAGCGTCGGTGATCTTAAAACATGAGCGTAAGTGTCTACATTTCCACATGAATGTCATAAGTAAGTACATCGTTTTGCAATGCATGACCGATGCGAGGAAAGTGCCACTTAACGTGGGTCAACATAGTAGTCATAGAAAGTTAGTAAGTATATTTTTCCTCACGCATCCGCAAGTGTGCAGAAAAGTTTTTTGAATATCTTTTTCCACACACGTGCGGAAAAGACTAACTTTCTATGAATATGTTAACCCACGTAAAGTGGGTACTTACCGAGCACGTGCATTGTAAAGACATTCAATACTTAACATTAGTTCGGGACAAAAATAAACAATAAAACGAAGAACAGAAGAAGAACAGAGAAATGAATTTAAACAATAATTATACACAATAACACGACGACGATCTGATACAAAAAAGTACAGAAGGAAAAATAGAAGGAAAGAGAGGAAGGGGAAGGCCGAAGATAGAGTATTTAGGTCAAATAAAAAAGGAGATAGATGTTGTGTCCTATCAGCAGGTGAAAGAACTCGCATTGGAAAGAACGGACTGGAGACAACTGCATCGACAAGAGTAGCACTCCTAAATAAGATGACAATGACAACAACAAGACAATAACTTATTTCTAGTTTACACCTGCAAGACAAATCATGCAAGTTGCAATACAATGCGAGGCTGTAAACCGAACGAGTTTGGAGTTAGCGACCGAACGCCGCATTGTAATGCAACTTGGACGATTTTTCTTGCAGGCTTCTATTTCACCGTCTTTACAATTGTCAGTTTTCAATGACAATTCGGTGTCAACTGCTGACTTGAAGAGCTTTATTTTGTTTTCGCGCTTCACATTGTCACAGAAATGTGGTTCGAATTGTCATATAAAACTGACAATTGTAAAGATGGTGAAATAGGGGCTTGGCTTATAATTAAAATTTAACCCTACAGCTGTGTGGAATAGAGTCGAAAGTACCACACTCAGTGTGATATTGTGGCAAGCCACAGCGTCGATCTTCAGTATGACCATTTTACTCGCTAGCTTAGATTTATAACTAAGTAGGTATGTGATTGCATGACATTGACTTGAACACTCCTATCGCGAATCAAAAATCCGCTTGGATCCCTAGTGACGAGTGAGTTGTAGGCTAGTATCAAGGACCATAAATCCAAGAGGACTGCCAGTGTCTATACGATGTTGAGTTCCTTTGAAATAATCCCCCTGCTGTAGCTAGTTTTACTACGGAGGGGTCTCTGTACCATTCATTTGGTATGACATTTAGACCTCTGGCTAACACAATAGCGCCATCTAAATTCGTTTTTCTTTCAGTTCATAGATGGCGCTATTAGTTAGCCAGAGGTCTAAGTGTCATACAAAATTAATGGTACAGAGACCTCTCTATAGTGAAACTAGCTACAGCACTGCAGGCTCATTATTTTACAGGAACGCGACATTGTATAGCCATTGGCAGTCCTCTTGGTTTTATCGTCCTTGCTAGTATCGAGTGAGTTCTATCCTGTCAATTTCCACCAATCATAGGCCAGTAGCTTGTCCCTCATTGGTGGAGAATGACAAATAGGCCTCACTCAACACTAGTGATCCGGATTTTTGACTCACGGCGATACATTCAATGGTGTGTTTGAAGTTCCCAATCCACACTGGCCGAATGGGAACTCATTCTGAGAGGACCCTTGTGCCCAGCAGAGGGAAGTAAAGACTGGTGATGATGATGATGTATTTTTTGCAGCTGTCGGTTGGCAATTACCTACTACAGTTGAGTTGATTATTTTCCGAAAAAACTTCACTTCGTCGTGTTCTCCTAGGCTAGATCATTATCAATAACTTGCTGTTATATTACGAATGTTTGTTCTCGGGTCTTGAATGTTTAATAATTATGTATATAAGTATGTATTTATCTATATTTATCCGTTGTCTAGTACCCATAGTACAGGCTTTGCCTAGTTTGGGACTAGGTCATTGGTGTCAATTGTCCCATGGTATTTATTTTTTATTTATATCAGCGGTTTGATATCTAACATCCTGTATGCAGCCGTCAGTATAATTTTAAAGAGACGTTTTAAAACCTTACAATCCTGACATCGCATTGATTTCGCATACATATTTACGATTTCCACCAACAACCTTGTTTACAAATTAAGAGCGACAGCTTAAACCTCCGTTCCCAACTTCCCGCAAACGTTTAAACCGAATCGCAAAAGCAACATTCTCAAAGCCCTCTAAATCTTCCCTGGCCCTAAGCCTTGAAAGGCCTTTCATAAAAAAAATGACACGGATAATACGCGTAACATATAAATTATAATGCATCGCGGGATACGTCGGGCTATATATTCAGTGAGTGTGTAGCCATTTGTATGTTATCCACTGGGCCGTGTCTGAGAAGGGCTATCGGAACTTCGACGTTGAAAAATTGTGTCATGCTGCATAGTGATGGATTGAACTCGAGTGGTTATGCTTTGAGGGGTTTCGTGCAAGTTTTTAATGGTCGCTGTTGAAGGATTACTGCTCACGCAGAAACGTCTTGGTTGAACATACCTAGAACTCCTTTGAAATATTTTTTATTCAGCAAATCTGAATTATAACCGGAAAGTTGACTGTGTGTTGTCTTCATCTTTACAAGCAAACTGTTACGAGAACGTCCATTTCATTAAGTGCTTCTATGGGCAGTGGTAATCACTTACCACCAGGTGAACCATTTGGTCGTTTGCCTTCCTTATCGTATTAAAAAAAATTGCTCGTAGGCATTGACTTACTACGACATGGAATTTGAGTCTAGAGAATTCACAAAAAATATATCCAAGTACAACACGGCATTTTTCGATGACAGCCACAAGTCATAGCGCTGTCGTTCGATCAAAGTAAGACGATCTGACGTTCGATTAGTGGTCTTTTTTGCAAATTAGCGGTCTTTTGGTTCGGACGTTTTCAAGCGCTAACTCGAAGTCTTTAGTGTTAGCAAGTCAATGCTCTGTGACGTCTTAAACAACTATGAAAGAATAAAATACTCTACTTACGGTCCTGTTCGCTATGTGTTTGGCCCGACAGTGCAGTACGGCTGTCTGGCCGACCACAGCCGTCACATTCCGTGGCGACACGTCGTCAAAATACGGCCGCTCTGGCCTTGCCTCGCTCGTCACCCCCGATAGAACGCCAAGACCTGGAGACAAGGAGAAGATGGTTATTAAAGTGAAGTAGAAGTTCCTTGATAATCTGTGATTGTAATGGGTTAGATTCATCGCGTTTAGTTCTCAATCCAAAGATGACAGAGGACCAAGACGAGACCTTGACACGTTCACATACAAGATTTGACTGCCATCTTCCAATTCAATTTAATAAGATCAGGCTTGTATTTGGCGCGCGCATTATTGCTGTACCCAGAACTATATTGGTACAGAAGGAAATACTTGTTTATGCATGTATGTGTTGTGGGTGTTAGGACCTTGTGTGAGGTCCGTCCGGATTGCTACCACCATCTTACTAGCTAAGTCTGCCGCTAAGCAGCAGTGCTTGCACTGTTGTGTTCCGGTGTGGAGAGTAAGACAGCCGGTGTAATTACGGGCACAAGAGGCAGTTTCATCTTAGCTCTCTAGGTTAGCAACGCATCTTCAAACCCCCCGGGGTTGCGGGAATCTATGGGCAGTGGCGTTCATTTATGACCCACTCGCTCGTTTGCCTTCCTTGTCGTATAAAAAAGTATATATCGATGTTTAAGTTGGCCTTTGTACATTTGTTTTGGTTTTGTTACATGTTACTTCATGTTTCATGTAAAATAAATCTCGTTTATAAATATCATTACCACTAAAATTACACTCGTGAACTCAAAATACCTTCGCAACATGTTACACGCTCGGTTCCCACACAAATAGATGAACCTCTTTCCTTCTATCCCGATATGGTTCTGTGTTGCTGCACATCTTGAGAGATACTTACTTACTATCCCACTCTAAGGTTCGGGCTTTGTCATCAGTGTGAGATGGAAGGAAGATCGATTTATGCATTGACGTTGTATGTATGCGCGCAGAATTCGAGCCATGGACCAGAGTTATTTGTATGAACAGGAAATGGCAGTAATCGGTAGCTTTGCGTAGTGCAATGCGTGATAAACCCTAGGGTTGTCAAAAACAACTAAGTATTTCATAACATTTTAGGATGTAAAATTTTCATGTTAAAAATTTTAGGATGTAATTTGGTTTTCACTATCGTTACTAATCAAAATTCACTAGCTTTAAATGATTTGCGGTTAATTGCATTATATCAAGACTGGTGAGAGAAGCGGTTGAAATTAAGAAACACAAAAATTTCAATCGTGAGGGTTTAAATTGTCAAGTGACTAGAATCCGGTGATTTCGTTATGCAAGACTTGTCCAGAATCTATTTCGGGTACGCGTAGTGACACCGTAAGTGTTGTGTGCTTAAATCGAGTAACAAGTGAGAACGCGACCGATAGTAGTGGCAGTGCGCGCAGTCGGCGCGCAAAAATGCGGGTAGACAGACCCGGTCTGCGCAACATTAGTCTCTACCCTCGTCTCGTCAGTTTGCCCGTGATCATGATGCATGTAACTGCGTCGAAATATCGGGAGCTCATCAAACCTATAACGTAATCGCGGTCAATATCCCGTTTTCATCATGTCTAATAAAATTCCACACCGTCATAATATCATGAAAACAAAATTTCACAAAGCAATTTATGCGGGTACCGTCAAGCGTAGATGCAAACCGCGACCGTCCCGTGCATCGCTTGCAGCATCAAAGCGAACAAAATGCGAATTCATTCTATAACATAGTTCATTGAGAAATTAGGCCAGCGGCCATTAAGCTGTTGGGGCGTAATGTTTTTCAATTTGAATAGCGTGGAATGCTCCTGAACATTTTGTAGCTGACTGTAGTGCCTGAGGGTCGAGCACGACTTTTTGAATCCTGCGTAACGTTACGGCTATCGTATCGAGATCGAGAAACCTCATACTAAATTTTAGTTCCAAATACACTCACGGGCGGGCGCTATTCCAAACGTCATACAAACTTGACAAAGTTTACTATTCGATTTTACGTGACGCGGTTTCGAATATTCATACCTGGGCCTCTGAGCTTACATTCAAATAATGTAGCTTCAAGCACATTGTTACTAAGTTCTTCTGGCCCCTATTTCATGATCGTCACAAAAATGTCGGTTAGTAATGCCCAGGGATCGTAAAATGTGAACAGCATGTACATATTGTATTAATTTAAACTTTCGCGATTTTCACACAAACCAGAAGCCGCGTCCAATCATACCTGCACGCGTACTGTGGCCATTTATTATTGATTTCACCAGTTTGTTACATTTAAAGTATAATCCTTTTCTGTTTTTTTAAACCATTTCTCCATGTAAAACACGTCACTACAACTTTTAGAGCAGGAAAGTAATAGCGAATGTTAACGCGCGATTTCCCCTTTGCCGAAATTCTAACATTAAATCTATGTAAAATGCACAGGGTCTGTTGATTGTGTGTGTGTTTTTGGCATTTGTGTGACAGTTTTGTTTTAGTGTGAGTTTGAAGGAACGAACGTAATAAATTTTGACATGATCGTAGACATAATTATGCTGTACGTAGTGTGTGTTCATCGTCCCCCTCAAAAAGTTTTTTTTTTTAGTGCGTAGATAAGCCAAAAGCGCCTCCCGTCTGTCTGGTTTATGCTATGACTTCGCGAAACCACACATTTAGTTGCTTTAGTTTTATGCGCGCTTCTGGTTTTTTCTGTATTCTGAACAACATGCCAATGTTATTAATTTTTCCCTAAGCCTTACGGAACCCGTTCACCAGAGTAACGAGTGTGCATGTAAAACGTCTATTTTATTCCTTTTAATAACGTTTGGGTATACTGACATGGCGTAGGGACAATATGCCATTGTCCTGATATGTTGTCATTGTGTTGGTCCTAGGTGTAATTGTGTGTGTTATGTTATCTGCTCAAACAATAGGGTGACCTACATAAAATTATATTGAAGGTGTATTTTTGGGCGGGGTGCATGGGGACGTTATTAACAACGGTGTCGGTTTCCACATTTCTTTTTCAAACATGACATTTTCTTAAGTGTTAAGACTTAGTGGCATTTATGAAAGAGCTCCTGTTTTTTGATTCTTTCTTTGATTTTAGATTTTATTAAGACAGATAAAGTAAGTTTGTTGTATGTGACTCTGTCGAACAGTGTATATAAAATAGGTAAAATATCCAAGCCTAAAGGACAGGGCACGTGAACGATATTTTTTCAAATAGGTACCTACAGCACAACCTGGCAACATGGCTTATAATTTATTGAATCAGGCGTTACTTTGCGGAGGTCCATATTTATGAACTAAAAAACAATTACTTTGCTCACCCGCGACCATTCGGGACGGTGGTCGCGGGTGAGCAAAGTAATTGTTTTTTAGTTCATAAACATGGCTTATGCTGAGACGGTTCCTTTTGCCACAAGTAATGCTAATGTGTTTAATACTGTAATTTTGAAATGCGTCTTGTATATTGTAGACTGCATTATGTTTTGTTTTGTTTTCGATTTTTACTTTGTGGCAATAAACATTTCTTTCTTCTTTCTAGCATGACTGTTATGACTTTCGAAAGCATTTATTGCTTAGTCATGATGGTAAAGCGTCCACCAGCTTGATTACGAGTATGGAAGAATGGTGGTAAACGTCTTCAATCAATTTTGTTATGTTTAGAAAGAAGAAGATGACAAGTAACTAGCAAAATACACACCATTTCACACATTCAGCTTAATAATAACCCGCTTTGACATTAAAGAAAATTTGTAAAACCAAATAGTCTACCATCACCTTAGAAAAGATTAAAAACTCGTGATATTTTCATTTCAAACCTCAATATCTTAAGCAGCTAAACCGCGTTTAATGAAATTTACTTGGAAAATATCTGGATTAAACTATACTTCGTTTATTTTAGCATTAGAAAGAAGGTAAACAATCTTTATTGAAAAATGTTTTTTAAAAATACACAATGAAATAACAATGAGATTCAATTATTTACATTTTTATGGTTTTATACGTAATGGTTACTTATTTTTAAAAAGCATTTATCAATAGAAAGACATGTCGAGTTGTTTACCTTCTTTCTAATGCTAAAAAAAACGAAGTAAAGCTGCACCAACTGAAACAGCTAGGTAGGTATGTCTAAATCAGTCTATTCGCGCCACACAAATACACATGTCAAACGTATAACACCCCTTTTTTGATCGGGAGTTACACACACATCCATTTCCTGGTTCACCTTTTCAGATCGGAGCAGACATAATACCCACTTTGATCCTCGCGTATTTTTCAAGATAAAGGGCATATTAACGTACTGTCGTGACTTCATTACGGGTTTCCGTTGCCAACAACACACGTGCTATGCTCATTTCCGAAACAGCATGGCCCCGCCGGGGCGGAAATAAGAAAACCTTTGCTCGCCTTCGAGAGAGTAGGTGGCGCGGGCCATGGAAAAAGCGGTTTGAACCACGTTCTGGAATGTAAACGGCGCGGTTGTTTTGAGCGGAAATAGCAGTTCGACGCATGCGATTAAGTTATGCCTTGTTTTTTCAAAGCTGCGTTCACCGCGTAAAACAATGGTAGGTAATCAGATTATCTAACACGATTATGTAGATGTAAATTGATGTGCGTCATATGCGATCACTGTGTGCGTCAAACGCATCGCGTTTAACGTAGCGTTTATTGTATATAAAGCGGCGCGCCTTAGGTTGAACTTTTTTCCAGCGATGAAAACTGTATTGTGCTGATGGACACGTAAGTATCTAAGAATTGTTCGAACAAAAGTGTCGTCGCTTTTTTGATGTCAACGAAAAGTGCGAATGTTTGATTACACGCTTACCATAATAAGCAAGTAATGTAGAGAGCTACATACAATGACAATGCAAAGAAAAATCCGTTAAGCAGCTGGACTTGAACCAGCAACCTCGGTAATCCGTACCACGCTCCACCAATTAAGCTATACTTAACGTTGGTGTACCTAACGAATTTTTCAATGCCTTGTGTCATATTTTTTTATTTTTTTTTTATTTGGAAGATCTCTCCTCAGCGCCATCTATGAGTAGCTTAATCAAGCGGCTCACCCACTACGGAACTAAAAAATATGACACAAGGCATTGAAAAATTCGTTAGGTACACCAACGTTAAGTATAGCTTAATTGGTGGAGCGTGGTACGGATTACCGAGGTTGCTGGTTCAAGTCCAGCTGCTTAACGGATTTTTCTTTGCATTGTCATTGTATGTTGAATTTCATACTATGAATGTTTCATAAAAATAAAAACAAAAATAATCAATAAATCGATTATTTTCATTTAATTTAGAGAGGTTACATTAAGCTTCCTTGTCCCTTAACTTCAGTACAGATAATTTTAACATGAAACTACCGTGAGACTCAATCATAGTGAAATAAACGTCCACCCTCCGTCCGTCCGTTTTCGTCCTCATTTGCAGCTCAGACAGTTGGTGCGTTCACCCAAGGATAAGGAGCCCCTGAATATTCCCGGGGTATACATGATTCCGTGTTCCTGTGGGAAGAACTATATCGGAAAGACTGGGCGGAATATATCCACAAGACTGACGGAGCACATACGTAGTATGAAAAAACAGGACGATAAGGGTGCTGTGGCCGAACATTCAATGGACTCGGATTCGACGCACTACATTCGTTTTGATAAGGTGTCGGTACTGGCGAGAGAAAAAAAATTCATTTCACGGAAAGTACGTGAAGCCGTTGAAATTGGTCGTCATCCCAATTTCAACCGTGATAGTGAATGGTCGGTGCCCCCTAGTTGGAAAACTGTGTTGAATACTGCGTCAACAGCTAGTGTGAACGTGCCTTTACAAAGTGATGTGATTAGTGTAGTGTGCTACTCTACTTTTGACAATAATAAAAATGACGATGAAAACGAGGGTAGTTGTGAGCCGCCGTCAGCTGCGCCGAGCAGCCGCGCGAGCAGAGCCGCGGCGCGCAGTTTACGTCTCGCCACTGGCGTGGCGTGTGTTCCCAGAGAAAGGAATACGGATTAGTCCGAAACCAGTCTAGCTGTACTCGACTGACATACGTGAGTGATCCGTTTATTTCACTATCAGTACAGACAATTTGAATTTCAAGATAGAGTGATTTGAGTGATATTTTTTACTGTAGTCTAGTCTAGCTTTCAATTTATAATCAAACTAGCTTTCGCCCGCGGCTTCGTTCCCGTGGCAGAACTCTCTATCCCGTGGGAATTCCGGAACATCCCGCCTTAACCCGAGCGTACGTTATAAAAGGAACCTCTGTGCCAAATTTCAGCTTTCTAGGTCTAGAGGCAAAACTCAAAACCCAAAGCCCAAAGGCTGGGCGTTGATAGATCAGTCAGTCAGTCACGTTTCTGTTTTATATGTTTAGATGATGACCACAATACTCTCCCGCTGCAATATAAGCTCCAGCCTTAGGGCTCTTTCACATTAACACGATATGACATCGCGTCGCACGCGGCATCGTTTCACCGTTTCGCCGTTTCAGCGGTTTCGGTTTCAACGTTTCGTGGGGTCGCAGTACGACGCGATGTCGTATCGTGTTCATGTGAGAGAGCCCTTACCCGCTCGTTTCGTGGCCCGCGTGTCAGCGGTGCACCAAGAAAATGAAAATGACAGACGCTTCTTTGTGCTGCACTCGGTCTTTTGTCTTGTTCTAACGCGTCTCCGATCTCGAATTGTTTGTATAAGTCGTGTTTTTGAGGGAAACGTGATAGTACGGCGGGCGATGTTATGGTTGTTGCTGTTTCGTAACTGTCTCTTTAATGAGACATAATGAAAACTGGATATTGACTGGGTATTAAGTATACAAAAAAAACGTTTATAATTAGCAAACATGCTTATGAAGTTTCACGAGAATCGGTTGGGAATTGTGACAGACGACGGACAGATTTAAAAAAGAATTTTTGTCTAAGTCCATTTTTGTTCGCTCGGCCAATATAAAGTGTTATATGTATAAAAAATCTAAAATACGCCTGAAAAGAAGTTCCCTTGGGCATGGTACCGAAGACGCTAGCAGCGTTTCCTCTATGGGTGGCTAGGCTTAACTTTTGTCCGAAAAAGCTTATTATTATTGGCTAAAGTATGACAATAAAATTAAGTCAATTTAATTTGTTTAAATCGACAGCTTTGCTATTTTCCAATCTATCTAGAACACTACTCGTGCTTTCAACTTACTTCATATAAAAATGTTACAAATCTGAGTAAAAACTCCTACCGAGTATTTTCTTTATTTAATCCGACCCACTCAAAGCGACTTCCAATAAAAATTCCATTTTTAAACACTTGAAATAGAACGCTTTCGCGCTAAAACCCTCAATTTATGTAATATGCAATAGTAACAGGTATTTCCAAGCGGACCGGTGCCGGTGATAACGGAGGAATAAAAGAAGTAAAAATACTAGGTACGAGCATACTTGGTGCTCGTTCTTCCTTTGTTTCGAACTATCACGGTAGTGACGTAAAAATAACATCGAGAATGGCGAATGGAGAATAAAATTGCATGCGTTTAAGAATTTATTTCTAATAGAGTCGGAGTTGTACCTACTTTGACAGGTTGTTTTCGTTGTTGCATTATTATCGCAAATTCGATCATTGTTTGTGGATTTTGGGCCACCATTGTCGGGTGCAAGTTGGAATAAGTGTGCTCTGTTATTTGGAGTGCGCAAAGCGAAACGTAGGGTTTGAATTTTGGTGCATTACGACTGTAACGTATTACAGAAGCTTTAGAAATCGCAAGACATTTCCCAGATATACTTAAATTCCCTGGAATACATCTCTTAATTTCTCTTTCTGATAAAATTGATAAAGAGCAAGAGAGCTTCATTAGAAATAGCTCTTAAAAAGATCTCATAAAATAAATGCAAGTACTCTAACACTGCTGTGTGCGGTAGACGGCTATCATCATCATCATCATTAGCCCATTCAGTCCACTGCTGGACATCTACAGGCTCCCCCTAATGAGAAAACTAAAGACATGGCCTTCAGCTTGCCGCATCCAGCATCTTTCTGCAGTCTTTTTACACTACGTTTGCCGAGTCGTGCTCTCCACTAGGAACACGTTTACCCCAAAGGCTATCATGTTTTAACAATAAAACTTCCTACTACTATTTAGTTTCACGCAAAGTAGGCGCAAACTAGTCGTCGAGTTGCAGAAAACAGCCCGCGTAACAATCACGATTTAGTTTCCACGAGCAAAATTCTAAAATAGTTTACTACAATTCGAATTCAACGGACGAGTATGTTTGCTTGCTTTCCCTTCAATTATAACTCCGTTCAAACTAGTTTTCTTTACTTCATTTTGGATTATTAAGCGTATTGTTCATTGCTCGGTCCCACAGTATTTCACAATTTTTAAGCCTAAACCTAAGCTGACGTCGCGTGACCTAACAATTTCAGGCAGACACGAACTGTGTTTTTGTGCACTTACCCGAATAGGTTTTAAATTTCCTGCAGAATTGGATGTGCTGAAGATATGGTGTAAAATTTATTAAAAGTGTGGGGCGCGATTGGATTATACGAGGGGTATTTAGCTTGTGCGGTTAACACACTATTGAAACGCGACGTGTTAACACTCGACGTTCCCAATATTCAAATCTATCTCTTGTAATGTTTTGATCTAGGTACTGACGATAAAAACATCTATCTTCAATTTTGCTGTCTAATGCCGATTCCCAATAGTCATTCCACGAATAGTTTTCCTTACCAACAGTTACATTTTGACAGATTACCCATAGAAAACGTTTGTGTCAAAATGTAACTATTGGTAAGGAAAACTCTCGGTGGATTGAATATTGGGAACCGGCATAAATAAATTTATTGTCGGTAGGCAATCCAACCTCGGATTGCTATCCATTTTGAACTAGCTTATGTCCCGCCGCTTTGCCAAGTGATATATTTCAAAATGGGCTAATTCCCTACCCCGTGGGAATTTCAAAAAATCCCTTCTTAGTGCACCTCTAGGGTACTCAAGGTATGTTTGCCAAATTTTAAGTCTCTAGGTCCAGTGGTATAGGCTGTGCGTTGCCTGTCAGTCAGTCAGTCGCGGTACTGTTTTATAGGTATAGACGATTGCAAATAAAAAGCTTTGCGTTGGATGTACAGTGATCCTAGTAATCTTACTAGTATTGTAAATTAGAAAGTTTAAACACAAAAAACGGCTGGGTATCGATTTCACGAATGAAACCTGTGAAAACATCATTCGCAAAATGAGAGAAAATATAGGAGAGAACTTAGGAAAACTTTGAGAAAACTTAGGGAGAATTATTTACGTACAAAATTCTTGCATAATAGTATAAACCTATCTAAAGAAAATCCTTAACTACTCAAAAATTTTATTCACGCCGTTGTTTTGTAGCAAATAATACACAGATTTGCACCGATTTCGAGTGGTATTTTTTGTGTATTTATCGAATTCGTGCGAAATCTCTCTCTTTCTCACTCTTTATATCCTAAACTAAAACCATAGGCTGTCTTTTATTTTAGCATAAACCCTGAGGGTAGCGAGAACTGAGTTTTACTTATGCAAAGTCGCAGGCAACAGCTAGTCTACAATCGCGTCGCGTTTTAGAAGTGGGCTTTGGGTATGATGTGGTTTTCAAGCAAAAAAGTAGATTTGGTCAGTCTTTTCCAGTTTTTGAATTTGTATTCGTGATTCACTGTGAAAAAAAAACCATAAAATATTCTTGTTTAAATTGAGATATTCATGACTTTTAGTTAGCGACTGAAATTGGTTTTCAAATTGGTTCGAACTAAACAATGTGAAACGATTTTGCTCAATTAACACATTTTTAAACTGCGCTTTTGCTATGTGAACAAGTTTCGCGCTTGATAAAAAAAACTTTTAATTCTGCTTTTGTGTTCGCTTCATTTCAATCAACCTAATTGTTATTCCTATTAGTTAAACAAACCGTTTGTTCGATTAGTTCGTTTCTTACAAAACCAATTTATATTCCACTCTCAATTAATATTTTTGTTGCAATAAAAACTGTTACTGGAAAATTATCTCTCGAACCAGTCCCTTTTAACAGTCGAAACACATTTTAAATAACATTAAATCTCCTCCTCCATAAATACATTCAGTGGCGTAATTTAGCTCCAACACAATCACGTACTACGTAATAACTTCACGGTTTTCACTGCAACGGAACTTGCACAATTTTGGCAAAATACCCGCATAACTTAACCTAATTTTCACATTTCCAAAATGAACTGGATCGTTACCGTTTACTGTTATCAGATGGTATGCAAGAAAGTGGCAAGTTATCATGGAACGTGCAGCTGGTTTTGGTGCCCCGGTTTACACCCCGTTGCGGCGGCATTTGGGTGCGCACTGTGAAGTTAGCAACGCGGTTCTCGTAATTTTGTGTCACATGCAATAAAGAACTGTGACAGTTCTAGGCGTAATATTTGGTAGGTTCGTTGGTCAATTGTTGCCTGTTTTTTTTATTTGATTATGTGATTGATATTCTCATTTTCTGCTTCTATAACTTTATCTGTAGGTAATCTAGAAGTAACTGCACAATAGTTTATTATTATTATAGGTTACTTGGAAGAGATCCCTTTTTAGGGAACACCTTGCCTTTACACTTACTACATTTTCTGTTTTTAATTGTTTTTATTTGTGTAATTGTTTTTATTATGTGCAATGAAGTACCTATTTACGTACATATATGTAAACATCATTATGCAAGATTTTAATGAATGAAATCTTATAACTAAAATAAAGTCATAAGGTCAAAATATTCAGCTAATCTAGAGCGAAACAAGCCATCCAGTATTTACCCTTTAAAAACCCTTGGCAATAAGGACTTCATAAATAATATAATATTGAGACCCTTGCCGCCGGCGTCCTGCAGGTAATTTAAAAATGAATATTAAAGGGACGCTGTATTAGGCGTAAAGCTGGAATATTAACATTCATGGCCATAGCAATACTTTGTCTAAAGAAGCAAGGCATAATAAATCAATCTAGCGTCCCGCAGTTGCAAAGTTTTGGCGATGACAATTTTATTAATTACTCAATTAAACTTTCGTGATTTTCACACATTATCATGATACTCGGGACTTTATCACGGGACGTGATACGTGGACGCAACGTCGTGTCCGAAACGTCGAGGTATTAAAATTAAAATGTATATTTCTGTAGATCCTGGGACCTGTCAGAAGAGATGATGGCACCTGGAGGATCCGCAAGAATGTCGAGATTGAGGAGCTGGTGGCTGAGCCTAATATAATAGGCGAATTTAAGTCCCACAGGCTTCGTTGGCTCGGCCATTTGCTGAGAATGGATGGGGATCGAGGGGTCAGGGGGGCGTATCTGGGATGACCGACTGGACGCCGTCCGGTTGGTCGGCCGAGGTATCGCTGGGCTGACGCTGTGGAGGCAGATTTGCGCCAGCTCCAAGCCGGTGACTGGCGTGAGACTGCGCAGGATCGGGTTAGGTGGCGAGCTCTCGTTTCGGAGTCCAAGATTATTTTTGGGTCACTGAGCCAATCTAGTTAGTTAGTTTCTGACGCGATTAAGTTCCGAGTATCACGATAATTTTACTAATTATTTTTTAAGATTATTATTGCAAAATTTTCGATAGGTTGGTTCTCGAATAGCGTCCGCGGAAGCGAACTGTCGGTAGGCCTCCAACAAGATGGAGCGACGACCTGGTAAAGATCGCGGGACCGCGGTGGCTGCGGACAGCACAAGACCGGTCTGAGTGGAGAGCCTTGGGGGAGGCCTATGACCAGCAGTGGACGTCTTTCGGCTGACATGATGATGATGATGATTGTAATATTGGTAACGAATCCTGCGTAACGTAACGTTATCGTATCGCCATCGAGAAAGTTCATACTCAATTTTAGTACCAAATGCGCTCACGGACGGGCGTTGTACCAAACTCACGTTAATAACAACGTAACGTGACTGCCGGATAGTCTAGTGGTTAGAGACCCAGACTATGAAGCTTGAGGTCCCGGGTTCGAACCCCGGTCGGGGCAGATGTTTGTATGACGAATACGAATGTTTGTTCTCGGATCTTGGATGTTTAATGTTGTATTTAAGTACGTATTTATTTATGTATAAGCATGTTTACCCATAGCCTAGTACCCATAGTACAGGCTTTCCCTAGTTTGGGACTAAGTCAATTTGTGTCATTTGTCCCATGTTTTTTTTTTATAACCACGTTACGCAGGATTCGAACATTCGTGCTTGGGCCTCTGAGCACCATTTATGTTTACCATTTACCCTTGTCCGACTTTAATTTAAAACCTTTAATCTCTTGTTTTAGGACTAAACCTAGCTCATTGCGTATGCATTATACTTAACCCTGCCGCTGCGCACATCATTACGGCGAGCCAAAAAATTCAATTTCCCCCCCGGATATGGGGTAAAATGGCCAAGGATTAAAAATATGCGTGAGCCTGTGTTGCTTCATAACGCTGCCTTAATGAACTGAGTTCGACCTCCTATTTATAAACATATTTTTACTTTTCACACTTGTTAACTTATCTGATTCAATAAAATAGGCAAAACAATTTTGTGCGTCTTTTATTTCAGAATACAGAGATCTGAGAAACAGCACGATAGAAAAGTATGACGTATATTAAGTTTACGACCGCATAGCCTAGTGGTTAGAGACCCTGACTATGAAGCTTGAGGTCCCGGGTTCGATCCCCGGTCGGGGCAGATGTTTGTATGATGAATACGAATGTTTGTTCTCGGGTCTTGGATGTTAAATGCGTATATAAGTATGTATTTATCTATATAAGTATGTTTATCCGTTGTCTAGTAACCATAGGACAGGCTTTGCCTAGTTTGGGACTAGGTCAATTGGTGTCAATTGTCTTATGATATTTATTTATTTATTTATGTTAACATGAACAGGGTACCTTTACATTTACTTCTGTAACTATTGCATAAAAAGCCTCTTGAATAATATATTTTCATTGCACAAAACCTAACAAAAACTGGAAACTGCGAGCAAACCACTCATTATAGTGTTAAGCGCTCATCGTTAACCGCTTAAGTGCGCAGATGGGTCTAATCGGCCCTATAAAAACTAAGCGTAATCCTTGCACCGCGCAATAAGAATAAACACATAAAAAACGCGTTACGCGCCACCGGCGCTCGCGAGCGCCGACGTGAGCCGAATGGCGACGAGAGACGAGAGATGGGGTAGATGTCGACGTTCATTTGTTTAGTTGCTGTCGGTAAGCCTTTGTCATCAAGTGCCTATCTATTATTAAAAGTAATAATAAATAATAATAAATATCATGGGAAAATTGCCGCCAATTGTCCCAAACTAGGCTAATTATTGGACAACGTCCGTCACTTTTGACGAAAAAAAATTATTTACACAATAAAAGCAATTTAAAAGTTGACGACCGGATAGCCTAGTGGTTAGAGACCCTGATTATGAAGTTCGAGGTCCCGGGTCTTCCGGTTGGGGCTGATGTCTGTATGATGAATATGAATGTTTGTTTTTGGGTCTTGAATGTTTAATTATGTCTTATAAGTATGTATTATAAGTATGTTTATCCGTTGTCTAGTACCCGTAATATGCTTTGCCTAGTTTGGGACTAGATCAATTGGTGTCAATTGTCCCATGATATTTATTTATTTTATTTATTTAAAGTCCACTATTTCTATCTAAGAACCATCTCGATGAAACCAACTTTAAAAAAAAAACCTTTTTTGAGTCTGGGGTAAAAAAAAACCATTTTTTTTCATATTTTTTTTTATCGAATGTCTCCTCCGAAACTATACGATTCCAAGTGACACTTCACATCACTACCGCAGCAATGGTATTGAAAATAAAAACCGGAATGCTCGCAGATGGCCCGCCGGCTGTTTTCGGTTTTATTAGCTCTTTTGGTTTTAAGGTTGACAGCGATGGGTGAGTCGTGGTTTAGGATGCCGACGTGTGGGGCCTTTTGAGCCACGACGATTGTTTTAGAGGCAGTGGGAGGGTTAACGTTCAGCGATGCATTGATTATTTGCTTGGATTTACAGTGAGCCGTTTTATTGAGTCTTCCTTGTTTTCGTGGATTTGAGTTGTGTGTTTTTAAATTTTGTTACACACGCCGTAATTCGGAGACGGTTATCATGGTCAAAAGACATCCACGGCCTTGAGCGCCACCGTCACTCCTCAATACGGGCATGTTTTGGCGGTTGAACAATGCCACTATACAATATGGCCGTTATTACCAAGGTACAAGGACTACTTTTGTTTATAAAAATATCCCTTCCTGGAACAACTATAGTTGCCACCCGTATTGCAGCGGTGTTGCCTTAGTGGCAACTCTGGTTGACACCCGTAGGCAAAGGGTTATATAAAAGGTGAAAGTAGCTCTATCTGTTTGTAACCTCATCACAGCAAAATCGCTAAACCGATCTTAACCAAATCTGATAAGGATATACTTTGAACCTCATGGAAAACTTATGACTCTTTTAAAGTTCAGCGGGATTGTGACATACGAGTTCTGCGCAGAAGACAAATCTGGACTAGATATTAAAAAATACCTACCTATAATAATAGATCTATGGAGGTTCTTAAAAAATGTTCCATTTTCGATATCAATTTCAAAATGATACTAAAAATACCGACAAAAACATTAGTACAAAAATAGATCCACAAATTTTAATCAACATCGAATTTTCCTCACAAAATTCTTTAACACGATTTCTTACAATCCTTTCTAACTGATTAAATCTCATGAACTAAAAAACAGTTACTTTGCTCACCCGCGACCACTAATGACAAATAGTTATATCTGTGCGGCAAATGTATGTTTCCATGCAACACCTCCACCTCCACTGCAGTGCAACTATTTGTCATTAGTGGTCGCGGGTGAGCAAAGTAATTGTTTTTTAGTTCATAAATATGGACCTCCGCAAAGTAACGCCTGATTCAATAAATTGATTAAATCTCATCAAAGTGGATTATTCCCTGTAATAAAACGCGAATTTATTTTCGTTTCTGGAGCGGCCTTGAGCATTCAAGCCATTACAATCTGTCTAGAACGATATCCGAAAACGATGAGAAACCTATAACTATGTATTTTTTTTAACCCCAACGCAAAAACAGGGGTGTTATAAGTTTGTCTCGTGTATGGGTGTTTCTGTGTATCTGTGTATCTGTCTGTGGCATCGTAGCTCCTAAGCGGATGAACGGATTTGCACTGCGTTTTTAATCGAAAGCTAGTTCAGCCAGTTCAACACTTCGACCGTTTTTGAGATATTCAACTTTGAAACGAAAATGGCGCGGGTTTTTCAACTGTTCTAAGTTGGCTAAATAGGTTATATTTTTCTGTATTTTTTAATCCCTGACAAAAAAGAGGGGTGTTATAATTTTGACATGTGTATCTGTGCATGTGTGTGTGTGTACCTGTGTGTCTGTGTATCTGTGTATCTGTCTGTGGCATCATAGCTCCCAAACGGTTAGACCGATTTAGATGCGGTTTTTTTCATCGAAAGCTAATGTAATCGAGTTGGTTTTTAGCCAAGTTTCATTAAAATCGGTTCACCCGTTTTTGAAATATTGAACTTTGAAATGACAATGTCGGGGGTTTTTCAACTTTTCTAAGTTGGTTAGGTTATCCGTATTATACCAGGCCGCGGCGCCGGTGGCAAACAATTCGAAATTCATCTGATGGTAAGCGATTACCGCCACCTTCCTAGGCAAGTGTACAGTCGGGGAAATTAATTCCTGACCCAACACAGAACATATTCATAGTAAACGCCATTACGATTTTCCTTGTCAAGCTATGCGATGTCACTATGACGTTTACTGTGAAAAGGTTCCATGGTGTGTAAGGAATTAATTTCCTCGACCGTACATACCGGGTATCTATCTCTCGCCTGTTGCTAACCCTAGAGAAACCTTTCTACAACCATTTTGAAGACCTTAATGCTGAAACTAAGTACGTGTACTTTGCAAATAAATATTTTCTTTCTCTCTTTCCATCTTTAAAACTTGCTGGAAAAACCTCAATTGGAAGTTCATTCCACAACTAGATTCGGTTCGATTCGGATCTAATCTAGCTTTGGTTTTCAGTGTAAATTAAGATGGAAACTAGAAAGATGATGTATCTTTTCCAGAAATAAAGTTTTTCCTACTTCAAAATTAAAACTACCTATCATATCTATTTTGGAACAATTGTAACCCACCATGTACGGTTTTTTTGTGTTAAATTTCAACTTAACCTTAACAAGGTAAGACGCTGGTAGCATTGCCAGTTGAATATTTACAATTTTAATAATTTTAATTAATAGGTACTCTCTCTTTCGCGTCGTACCAATTTTTGCACTGCTACACGCGAGCTACGCGACAAACCGGCAACGTAATTAAATTTCATTGTTTTAAAAGATGCTTTGTGAGTTATCTTATTTTTAATTTCAAGAAGAACTTATTATTACATCTTAATGACTTTGTATGTCAGGATGTTTTCAAGATGAATTTAAGAGAGATACTGAAAAGTCACATCTGCTGACAAGCGGTGGAGGATGGATGCAGATGGCAATGAATCTATGTCCAAAGATGGACGTAGGCCTGATTTAGAAGGATGGATGGACTGAATGTTGCACAAAAAATTAAAAAACATTATTTATGAACCCTAATTTATTCCTTTCCGCGTCACTGGACTCGAATCAAAACACCATGCGCTCTGCTCTTTTTACATTCACAAAGCCAATCACTCCGCCCACTTTTGCCCACTTTCCCGCAATTATTCCACATTCCCGGGAGCCTAAGAGGTCCACTTTTGTCCCGGACAAAGGGCCAAACTACGATAAATCAGCCGTAATGGTTGACCGGGGAAGATTCGGGGCTTTTTTTTCTTCAGCCACGTTTGGTTGAAGCGGTTTCTAATGTTCTGATAATACTCGCTAATGTGGTGACAGGTTTAGGTCGGTTTTGGGATTTACTTTGAGAAAAAATTCTTAGTGTTGTACCTACTCCCACTTCAAGCAAAAACACTGACTTTTTAGGTTAGGTTTTCAAGTTTTTATTTACTTTCACATGTTCCGGTGTCTGTCTATGTGTATGTAATCAAAATCTTGCTAGTTAAATTGGATCCGTTTTTAGCGGTCGGATTGACTTGAAATATTTTTGGATATGTGGATGACTGCACGTACAACCAGCAAAAAGTCAGGAAAAAAAAAGATTGTGTTTTATGAACAAAAAGTTATTAGTTATGTCCTTATCAAAGGTCATCTTTTTGTATGAATTTCGTCAATAGCTGATGCTTTTTTGTGATCATGTTATGATTTTTACCTTTGATACAAATAAACTGTTTAAAAATTCACATTTAATTGATATCTACAAAGTCACGTCAGTGAAATCAAAAACAAAACAGAGTGTATTCTGAGATTTCCAGATAATAACAAGTTCAATTATTCCCCATCAATTTTAAAACCCAATCGCCGATAGCGATCAGGCCCCATTTCTGCCAAACTCATTACCCTGTCCTCCGTAAACAAAGCCTATCTTTATGGCCAATAAAACAGCTAAATAGTTTTTTATCGTGGTGGAGGACGTCATTTGTCACTAGAATTAATGGTGTGGCCGAGTGTGGGGTAAATGTTGACAAATGCATTAGGGCGGTTTTGAGGTATGATTGATGTTCTTTAAAATTGGATGGGGAAGGAACAATGGGAATAAAGATGTCTTGTGAGTTATAAGACTGCTTGGAGTAGTGTGATATTAATAATTATGTCGGAAATAATATCACCTGGAACAATTACTCTATATAATATTGGGTTTAGGGCTTATTTAAAATGGTCCAGCACGCTTTTCGTATTTTATCTATAGATGCATGTGCAGAAGTCTGAATGATTAGAAATGTGACGAACAAAGAACTAGCGATTGTACTCGAGTGAGACACGATTTCTAATAATTAAGAATGAATTTACAAAAACAAGACATTTTATTTTGACTAATTAGTATACTATAAAAATTCTAGTAAGCTATACTATAAAAATTCACTAAGCCTTAATTAAAATGTGACAGAGCAAATTTTAGTATTTTAAGTCACAATACTTAAAGCTTCTCCTGCGCTTTAGCCTTGCCAGTATGGTCGAAAATTGGGCTTAATGTTTCTGAAATTAGCATGTGAAATTTTAAGAATTTAAAAAACTAAGAAAACTAAGTCATTGTTCATTATTTTGTATGAAAGATTATAAAATTTCATATTGTTTGGATAATAAATGCAACAGTAGTAATGGTTGCAAGCGGAAAAATAGGGGTGACTTTGGATTTATTTTCTTTAATTGCATTACATTAAAATGGATTTCCAGGAAGTCTAGCAAGTTATATTTTTTTTTCTTAATAGGAAAATTTTTGCGTTGTAATGTATAAAATAGTTACAAAACCATTTTTAACATGAAACTACCGTGAGACTCAATCATAGTGAAATAAAAACGGATCACTCACGTATATAAGTCGAGCTTAGCCTGACATGTTTCGGTACTTATATACGTGAGTGATCCGTTTTTATTTCACTACAAAACCATTTTTAACATGAAACTACCGTGAGACTCAATCATAGTGAAATAAAAACGGATCACTCACGTATATAAGTCGAGTTTAGCCTGACATGTTTCAGTACTTATATACGTGAGTGATCCGTTTTTATTTCACTACAAAACCATTTTTAACATGAAACTACCGTGAGACTCAATCATAGTGAAATAAAAACGGATCACTCACGTAGTTAAGTCGAGTTTAGCCTGACATGTTTCGGTACTTATATACGTGAGTGATCCGTTTTTATTTCACTATAAAACCATTTTACAAAATATTACAAAGGTGGGGTCTTAATATACTTTTTTTTAATGTAAGTTATGCATTCAACTTATATTAAAACCCCATCAACGCCTCTTTCGATTACGGGTAGTATTTTTTCGACAACGTCATCGCCACTTAAACAAAATGACAGTCAATTTTAACCGTTATTTAACTTGAGGGTTCTCTTTGTAAGATGAAAGTTTGTTAAAATTTTTGTATGCCTATGAGGCACAACGCAGTGTTAGTTATGTTACTTATATAACTTGTTACCTGTATTTTTGCATTAAAAATATTTCATTTCATTTCGTTGACATGTTTTATGATGTTTCGTTGTAAACATTTACCGGTTCTAATACAATTTGGTACTCGACTTAAAACTTGATTTTCATTGCTTTTGTTTAAACGAATTATAGAATTTTGTTGTGGTTGTAAGCTGTGCTTACTTATCTATACCTATAAAACAGTACCGTGCCTGACAGACAACGCACAGCCTAAACCATTGGACCTAGAGACTTGAAATTTGGCAAACATATACCTTGAGTATCCTAGAGGTGCGCTAAGAAGGGATTTTTAGAAAGAAGGGAACTAGCCCATTTTGAAATATTTCACGGTGGTATAAGCTAGTTTTCAAGATACAAGGGCAAACCGAGCTAGATTTCACGTCTATATAATAATTACTTCCTTGAAGAGAGTTTCCTTTAAAAAAAAAATCTAACAAAGGAGAACGTTTTTTCCATTCATTTATTGCCTCCTCTGATTGGTACCATGTCCAGCCCAAGGGGACTTATAATTTGGACACTTGGTTTCCACTAAGTCATTTTATGTTAGTTTTGATTTAGCATAAGTATTTAATTTATTGTTATATCTTCGTTGTCAATACTAGTAGAGCTGCTTTTTATTTTAGTTTTCTTTTCCCGTAAAAACCTTTTTGCTCAATCTGACACAATGTTTTTCTTCTCGCAAGGATCCCCAAACCAAATTTCAGTCGCCACCACTCTGGTAACTTAATTAGTAGGCCATTAACGTAAATGGGGGCTCTTATCGAAGCATCTAAGTCGATTAGCTCTGATTTTAAATCTAAATAACTACTTTCTTTACGTTTTTTGTGTACCGAACCAAAACGGTATTAAAGGAACCCTTGATGTGACTCTATGTTGTTGTGACTCCGTCGATCCGTCATAGCTGGTTACCTAAGGAATTTACCTAGTTTCAGAATATTTATAAATAGTAAATATCATTGGTAAACGTCCCAATGATTGACAGGTTAACTTCAATAATTGACACCCTGTTGTCACCTTTATTGCTACGTATTAAGATTGAACTTGCTAACTATTGGGACATCTTAGCGTCAGGCACAGGGTAGGTTTTTGTTGTCAACGTAGATACGATGAAAACATAGTAATAGACAATTACTATCGTTTATCATTAACAAAAGACAAATATTCCGACGAATTCAGGATCTGTTTCTTTTTAAAATCGGTTAAAAAAGCGTGCAAACACGTGTAAAAAAAAAACAGAATCAGCCTCCGCTACAAGAATGTAATAAGCAATTCAGCCTCCAGCGAAATTAGTTCCAACGGAAACGTTCCATAAAATTAACCTAAATCCCTCTAGAAGCTAAAAAACTTAATTAAATAGAACAACCTTGATATCGGCAGGAGGTTTGCTCAAAAAATTAACAAACACTCGCATTCAATTATGCTGTTACGAGAAGGTTGTTTACCAAATATTTTTATTCAGCTAATTGAGTCTACAACTCCAGCGTAATGGAATTTATTTTAGCACTGAGTCAAGATAAAAAACAATTTAGCTTTGGTATAAAACAATTTCATCACAATTTTCTCATTCATGATTCCCGGCATCTTAACTCTCGACTTATTCGAGTCTGCAATTTTTCATGCAAAAAATGCATTTAATGTAACATTAGCATGCAGTTTTGCATAGTTTACCGAAAAATCATGCATGACGTATTGTTTAAAGATACCTATTGTGACAAATCTGATCACTTTGTGACAAATTATTCCCGATTAACAATAACTGAATGTGGATAAAGTCTACGTAGTTTATTTTAGTTTTGGAATATATTCGCATCAGAAATGATATATTACCTGCAGGTAATCTAATCCCGCCAAATCCCTTTCAATTCCCCATATCGAATCCTCAGCTATCGGCTCCAGCAAGGTGTAAGGGGTTTGCACTCCGTTCGCTGGCAACACTGAGACGAACAAATTGCATCGTGTTGCCAGCGCCGCTGTGATATAAATGGGCCCCATAAATTGAGGGGTTTCTGACCGGATCGGGATTTACGATTATGCTTTAAGAACAGTACAATTTATTAATGGCGAACGATTTGTTCATAAGTTATTATTATTATCTGTACATTTATAGCTTTATATGAAAGTGAAGAACATCGTATTCTTCATAAGCAATTTTCAATTGCCACTGACTGCGGGTAGCACAAGAGCGATGTTGACGTGGAGATCCTTGGGGAAAACCTTTGTCCAGTAGTGGACGTCTTCCGGCTGATTATGATGATGATGATGAATTCCCAATCCTCTAAAATTTAAATGCTTAAGCTTCCTTTGGCCAGTAACGACTAATCCTTATGCAAAGTTAACTCTGGACTATAGCTGCAAGAAAAACTTTTAGAATAATTCAAAACAAGACAGGGTGACTCCTTTGATTGTACTTCCCAATTAGGGTTACCATAAATTTTGTCAACGCAGGACTAACCCGGCCGCGCGACATAACACGGCAATATATTTGCCGGAGTAATTTCTATTGTAGCTTCGCGGTTTTGCGGATGTCGGCGAACTACTGCCAGCGCGTTTACGCTAAGAATTAGTAAGCGCGGTCGCTTTGGTTATGAAGCGCGATAATCTGGACTTACAATCGTGTTTGCGTTTGCTGGGTTAACCTTCTGTAGGTGAGTTGTGGCTAACTTTTTTGTGGAAATTGAAAGAAATGGTAATTAATAATTACCTAAATTGGAAACGAGAGTGACTTTTAGAAGATTGCGGTGATACAATCAAGGTAAGAGATTTGAAAAGTATTTCTGTTTCTGGTAATTTAATTTGTGAAAAGATGTGATAAAAATACACAAAAAGTATCTTTATTAAAAAAAACGTACATTTTCTAAGAACCAATTTTCGCTAAAGTTACTTTACACAATGAAAAGGAGGTTTCATCAAGTCAAAACGAATCGTCTCGCCAAAACTCAAATAATTAGATACGAAAGCGCGATCAAAGAAAACAGACAGCCCGAGCGCTCCGAAATCGTGGCAACAAAACAAAGATGTTTAACTAGTAAATCAGCGTAACCTCAATTAGTTGTCTCGCAAAACTTATAACTGGGTTTATTTAATGCAATGAAAGTGTCATTAGTCACGCCATCTAGCTGTCGTTAGCGGCAACTTTCTTCGCCTTGTTTTTGTTGCCGGCCGTCAGGGCAATCGATAACTTCTGCTCTTGACTCAGACGCGTGAGGTGGAAGTTTGGGACCCTTGTCCTGTTTTTGTGGGCTCTTATGGTGTTCGTAGCGTATTTGAGCACTTGCCGAGCGTTCGAGCGTAATGAGGTTAACATTGCAGAATAAACACGTTAAATGCTCTATAAAAAATGGATATTGGTTTTTAAACTAGGCCATCAACATTGTTATGGCACCAGTGATTAATAATTAGTTTTATTTTTCGAGTTTGTAGAAACTGTCATAATTTGACTGGGAAAATTGATTTTTTATGGTGTTATTCTTATAGTAACGTAGGCAAACACTCTTCGGAGGTGGCAATACAAATAATCTTTCCCTTACATAGTAAAGGATATAAATTTAAAAATTTCTTACAAAAAATTATCTTAATGAACTGTTTTAATTGTTTGTCATAATTTGAAATTAGGTATATTTTATCCACTTTTCAGGACAGGTATAAAATAAATCTAATGTATCCTAACCTAGTTTGCTTAGTTTAGCTTATTTTCAGTATTAGTTGCAAAAAAAAAATGGCTAATGGTTATTCGTCCAAACATTTTTTTTATACGACGAGGAAGGCAAACGAGCAAATGGGTCACCGGATGGTAAGTGATCACCACTGCCCATAGACACCCGCAACCCCGGAGGGCTAGCAGACGCGTTGCCAACTTAGAGTGCTACGATGAAATGCCTCTTGTGACTGTAATTACACTGGCTGTCTTACTCTCCACACCGGAACACAACAGTGCAAACACTGCTGCTTAGCGGCAGGATTACTAGGACTAATCATTTTTATACTCGAGAAAATGTCCCTGCAACATTTTTATATTATGTTATCCTACTTTTTAGAAATAGAATCCCCTATGGCGTGATGGAGTCTGTCTGTAACTCTGTCTATCTGTCTGATCATCACAGCTGGTTAGGAACTACTAATGCTATCAACCTGAATCTTGGAACAGTTTTAGATGATGCTTACCCAAGAATTTAACAAATAGAAAATAATTAAAAACACATTGCTACAGGGTCTGAAAGGGCATTTTGTAATTTCAAAATGGAGTTACTGGGTCAAGTGGAATATCGTAAGAAAGGGCTTTGTTTGCACATTCTGAGGCATTTTTTGAATTACATATTATAAAAAAACTTCATATGTAAAGTTTGCATAGAGAAAAATCTGAACGACGACGTCACGACATTTTATGTAAAATTACAGCAAAAATAAAAGTCTTAAATGGCACAGTTTTACAGTAATCATCAAAAAATACATGAGTTCCACTATAAGGTAAAAGATGGCGCTGTCTGCCTGTCCGTGTATCCACATTGATCGAAAGTAAAGTAGCACAAATATTATTGATGATGGCTTAGCCTCAGTGCTTGTGTATTACTCGGTCTTGACCGGTTTTTGTATACATCATAATAGGTACTTTTACAACGCACAGCCTCCGAACAAACATTGAAATCCAAGCCATCAGAACATAAAAACTACAACCATCAAGCATAATGTGGCCATAATTTCTTCGGCCAAGGACAAGGCACTCGCCCGTCCGCGGCGTTATAGAGGAAGTTCCAACGTTACGGACCACTGTCCCGTTTTATAGACGCGTTTAGTGAAAATTATGGTCACAGTAGCGCTGTTGGTTTGTGGGATTATTGTCGGAAAAAAATGGAGTAAGTAGTTACTTACCCATTTATTATATGAGAGCGAGTAGGCTAGACGTTAGGCGTTTTGAAGCAAATAAAGATGTATCTCGAAGGTGTACTGATGTACTGTATACTTCTGGTCAAAGTGGTGGCACTGCTGGTCAAAATGGTGGTACTGCTGGTCAAACTGGTGGTACTTCTGGTGAAACTGGTTGTACTTCTGGTCAAACCGGTTGTACTTCTGGTTAAACGTTCGTCAAACTTCGTGTAGAGTGAACACATCGGTAACGCTCGTTAAACGCCGTGCTAAGCCTGGTATGTATGCTACCAACGCGTGTCGTTCGCCTAATGTGTACTACCTCGAAGGGTGTTTACTAAGACAAGGTAAGTCTTTACTAATACATGTTTTCATGCACAGACCCGACTATCACGACCACGCGTTTCGGACCTTTCTACGAGCTCATTTTCAAAGCTCCAAAACCTCCGTCCAACATGCTACCAGTTATTCCATTTGTTGTTTTTAGTACCTACATACCCCTGCCAACGAAATAGCGTCTGATTCATCTTCTATACCTATAAAACAGTACTGTGACGGACTTATTGACTGACTGACAGACAACGCACAGCCTAAACCACTGGACCTAGAAACTTGAAATTCGACAAACATATACCTTGAGTATCATAGAGGTGCACTAATAAGGGATTTTTCGAAATCTCCTTATGACAGGAAACTAACCCATTTTGAAATATTTCATGGGGGCAAAGTCGCAGGACATAATCTAGTTTAAGTATATGTAGTTAGTTATGTATAATTTCAAGTATATTGTCTTAATCTAAATCGAGTATCTTTTTGTATTTTATTCCAAAAATTTTTATTTTTACAGCTGTTGTTTTCCCGGGGTTGGTGATGTTATTTTTGTTTTTTGTGTATTCTTGTTTCAATGAATATTTCAAGGAAGTTTACATATAAAGGATGTTAACATAATTTTTTTCACGAAATTAATGTTATTGTTTTATGCTAGGCAAACATTTACTTAAAATAATAAGTGAAGCTAAGTTTCTTCATTACATAATTCAGTTACGCGAATGAGTATGAAGCGGGCGAAAACGTGGACTATAAATATGAAAGATGGAAACTGTTTTTAAATGGAAATATAACACATTAATAACAGTTAAAAGTACACAAACAATAACCTGTCATTTCAAAGTTCAATGTTTCAATAACTTATAATAATACTTAATATTTATGAAACTTATGATTCATCTCGATTAAACTAGCTTTCGACTAAGAAATATCGTAACGAAAACGGTACCTATATCCGTTTGGGAGCTATGATGCCCCAGATAGATACACAGACCTCTATTCAGGTCGTGGGTTAAAACACACAGCAAACTAATGTCTCCACTGACAGTGACAAACATATAAAAACAAATGCTAATTTTTTTTATAAAAACTAAAGAGTTTGCAACAGACTAGTGCAGGCAAGTACATTGATGTACCAAATAGTGACGGATTCGCCACCCCTTCACAGCGCGCGGACAAGCAATATTGCTTTACGATAATGAGTATAATGATAATGAGGATAATGAGTTTAATGACTGTTACAACCTAATCACTTATATAGGTGTTTAGGTTACTCGGTGACTTAGTCGCCAACAGCCACCGCGCAGGTGAAATCTCGTTGACTTGTCCAATTGTAACAGTTTCAACTACTCAAAATGACGTCGTGCACATTTTTGAACTGTACAAATAACACAAAAATGAAAAACATAGCACAAGGAATCACATTTCATACGTAAGTAAATAATATACTCATTATCCAGGTGGTATATTCCCTTGTCAGTCTAATGACAAATAATGAGTGAAGGCCGCATTTTGTCACCGCTAAAGAGGTGCGTGGCCACGCATCTTTAATCGTTTAATAGCTATCGATGAAATGAAAATGCGATGAAATGAAACAGCTACGAAACGTGTGAAACCCCAGAATTTCAAATGCAAAATGGCGGACTGGTCATACCTCTCATCCCAGTTGTCAAAGGCCATTATCGTTTTTAGTCATTTCAATTGCTTATTACTTTTGTAGGGTAAATAAAAACCAGCTGAATCGGCTTCCATCATTTTCCTTTGATTCAAGTGGTCTCGAGTTTCTCTCCGATTTTATAATTAAAAATCTGAGGTTAGATTTGTTTCGTAAGGTTTCTGATTTGATGTCGGAAGAAGGAATTCCTTCTAAACGAATTACTAAAAAAGAAACGGCAAGAAATGCTTTAATTTTATTCGCATTGAAAACTTGCCGTGATGAAAAAGAAATGGGGATAAACGTATCAGTTTGGCAACACTGGCAACGGAAACTACTAACGGCGCGATACCTCTCGATTAGAGATGCACCCCAGCCCATCACTTCTCCTAAAGTAGTTTAAATGTTGCCAGTATCAACGGCCATTCCCTATATTAGGGGGAATATATATTCTTAACAGCGTTATTTAGGGCAGATTTATTTCATTCGCCCCACGGTCCGATGTCGTTTTTATAGAGATTGTAGTTTAACTGGATTTATGGTTCCGTATAGGTTTTAGTAATAATGTTTTCGGTTTGATGTGTTAACTTGGAACAACTTCGGTTGGAGTTGTTTGGCGATAATCGATAAATTACGGGGCTCGATGGCTGTTGAAGGTCATCTGGAATAGTTCATAAATTAGTTTAGTTTCAACTAACTTAATTGATTAAGCATTTACTTTGCGGAGGTCCATATCCATGTACTAAAAACAATTAATTTGCTCACCCGCGATCACCATGTGTAATATAATACGATAGCTAAGTCTAATACGCGATTTCGAAGCGGACAAACTGATACTATTTAGTTACAATGACATTAAATCTAAGCTTAAACTAAATAAACTACAACTTAAAACTAAATTAAATCTAAATAAGGCCCCCGTGGCATAGTGCCCAAAAGGCTGGCAGCGTTGCCTCGCTGAATAGCGATGCTGATTCTTTGAGAGAGAAAACTGCCAGCCCTTTGGTCACAAGTTGCATCAACTAAGCGCTTTTGTAACTCAGTTACTTAGTTTACATACGAAACAGCGCAAGTCTAATGAAATCATAATCTCGTAGAAATGATATCACGATTTTGAGAAACGCATTTTAGGTATCCAAGTAATTGTGTGTTCTTTTTTTTGTTAACTTTTATCCCTATTTTTATCCCCTGTTTTTTTTGGAAAATAAAGTGTTTACTTATCTCGCCTCTTGCACCTTAAAAATACGTCAAAAATGTCCGCGGTGCGTAAAAAGTTAAAACTTCTCCCTTGGAGCTAATGCTCATAATCTTAGCAACTTTTAATAGGACCAGCTAAAATTTGACGCCCATTATTCAAGAAATATACCCCGAGGGTGGCCTGCCATCTGTGAAACTTTACTTCATTCTGATTCTGTCATCGGGGCTATTTATATCCCGTGAAAAACTGGAATGGGTGCTGAGGTCTGTACTATAAGTATATGTCGATGATCTCGTAGGCTCGTAGCATTTATTTATTATTATGCTAATGTATACTTTGTTATGCAACCTAATCATGGCGTTTGCAGATGGTGCCACTGCGTCGTAGCATTTAGAAAACTCAGAAGTGTTGTTTTTTTCACAGCATTTTTTCTTAAATAAAAAGAAGAGAAAAAGACGTTAAGTGTTCACCAATGCCCATAGGCATCCGCAACAATAGAGGGATTGCAGATCCGTTGCCAACCTAGAGGGCTGAGATGAAATGCCTCTTGTGCCTGTCATTTCCCCGGCTATCATACTCTCCACACCGGAACCCAACACTGCAAGCACAGCTACTTAGCGGCAGGATATAGCGAGTATGATGGTGATAGCGATCCGGACGGACCTCGCACAAGATCCTACCACCTGCAAGGTTAATGTAATTGCGGGCCAGATGCTACCATCATGCGTTCCAGAGAAAAGGAATCTTGACAGACAGGCAGACAGGCAATAAAGTAATTCCACAAGGGTTCCGTTATTCCTTTTGCGGTACGGAACCCTAAATAGAAATAAAATGGAAACCTCAATCGCTAACGAACCCGTAACAAAAACACGTAAGAGAGTATTAATAAAGTTTCTCTACATTTTTATGTGCATTTTAACTCATCCCCTTCACGTTTTTAATAACCTAACATCGCAAGCTATTCCGATGGAGTATTCCGCAGAACGGTATTGGTGAAACTTTTCTAAAACGCAATATTAAACTTTATTTGCATTTGAAATTCTGTCGCAAAAAGTTTTCCTTTGTAGCCGTTTGTTAGTTTTTAGACTAATCGAATCAGCGTTGCCAAAGAGTTTTACTTAGATGTCAAATGGATCGAAATTTTAGAAGTTAATTGATGGATTATAAATTATTAAGCCAAAAGATAAACAGGGTTAATCTGGTAACATTGACATTGAGATAAACTTTTTTTCAATATAGTGAAATAAATTCGGATTCATTCGTAGTTTACGCTAGCGATCCGTTTATTTTTCACTACGATTAAGTCTATCCATTTGATATATACGATAGTACCTATCATATCTAATACTCCAAGGCCAAATATCTCAAAAACCGCTGATACAACTTCGAAAAAAAAAACAAGCCGCTTTCAGATCGGTCTGTCTGTTTTGGGGCTACGATGCCACATACAGACATAAAACATGAACACCCAAATAACACACCTCTTTTTCCATCCAGGGTTAAAACTCATAAATTATAAATTGTATTGACATAATGAAACCAGTAAAGATACTATTCAATTGCACTTTAAACCAAAATCATCTACGTATCAATTTTCGCCACTAAAAAGTAATCAAATGGCTTAACACCTTCAACCGAACACCAGATACAAAAATCCCTGAAATAAAGCAAAAACCAGCTCCCCCACGGCATATCCCTCCGAAGTCCTTCGCATTCCTCTATTAGCTAATTCTGGAGCTTGAGCGACAAATCCGTTTATGATTGACCCTAAAAAAGTCATCGAGCCACGCTATTGGAGGAATCAATTTTCTGCGTCATCGAGACTTAATTCGCGACAGGGGCTAATTCGTTTGATCTCGTTTACTGTTAGATTAGAGGGTTACAGATTTTGAACTAGTCCACGGTGAGGGGTATTACGACGGTATACGGATGGACGTTGGGTTTAAATTAGGTTTAGGTAAGGTTAGTTTTTTTTCTGTAGACATGAAAAGCTTGAAAATTGCGAAACTTAAGTGGCATTGCTCGCAGGACTGATGGCCGATGGGGTCAGAAGGTTCTCGAATGGCGTCCGCGGACCGGTAGACGAGCTATCGGTAGGTCTCCAACAAGATGGAGCGATGACCTGGTAAAGATGCGGAAAGCACAAGACCGGTCTGAGTTGAGAGCCTTGGGCTCCCCTATAGGGCTGGACATAGGTCCAGGCTGAGCAGTGGACGTCTTTCGGCTGACATGTTGATGATGAAAAGTTTGAGTTTGAATATTCAATAGTTTTTTGGCAAGTATAAATTCGCTTACAATGCTTTCACCAGTGGCACAATAGAATTTTCCCCTCACTACCTCGGAAAGCCGTCTTTTATCCTTTAATACAAGCGGGTAAAATTGCATTTTATCCACTAGTGGGGAAAGTAATTTGACCTAGGAGTGGAGCGTGTTTAAGTAGCTATTGACAGATAACAAAACGTAAAACGCTCATAATAATGGTTCGTTCGATATTAGTTATCATTAAATAAATGGGACAAACGGTCCAGTTAGGTAGGTCCAACTTCGAGAAAGAGGTCACTCGTCGAATCCGACTCGGCTGGGCAGCGTTCGGGAAGCTTCGCAGTGTATTTTCGTCCAAATTACCGCAGTGTTTGAAATCAAAAGTCTTTGACCAGTGTGTGTTGCCAGTGATGACTTACGGATCTGAGACGTGGGCGCTAACGATGGGCCTCATAAGGAAGCTCAAAGTCACTCAGGGGGCGATGGAGGGGATATGCTCGGAGTTTCTCTGCGGGATAGAATCAGAAATGATGATATCCGCAGTAGAACTAAGGTTACCGACATAGCCCGAAGAATTGCGAAACTTAAATGGCAATGGGCGGGGCACGTAAAAAAAATAGTGATTCTGGTGATGAAGATTTATTTTTATGAGCTGTTTTTTTTTGCATATTGTGCTTACCTCGCTACAGTGAGGTGAAAAGTTTTGTGTTACACACGGGTGCAAATGTATTTTACTTCTCGTGTGTTGAAACACTCCCGGGTAAAATACAACTTTGCACCCTTGTATAACAAAAAATAACTATTCTATTGTTGTAACGGCTACTTACGCTTACCGTTAAATGACCTTAAACCCTAAAGTCCTATACTTCCTCCTATACTTGTCAAAACAAGTTTTCTTTCGTGTTTCAAAAACTTGTTTTGACAAGTTTTTATTTGTTTATTAACGTATAAACCAAATTAATCCAGATCTCTTTGAAATCACATAGGTACGAAAAATTTGTCTCCGAAATCTTTGACTTCTGAAAAATACCGATTTGATAATTTATCTTAACGCTGTATAACTTTACCAGTTGGTAAATTATATCCTGATTTAACATGAAACTACCGTGAGATACAATCATAGTGAAGTAAACGGATCACTCACGTACGTGAGTCGAGTATAGCCCGACATGTTTCCGACTAATCCGTAGTCCTTCCTTCCTTTCTTACTTCGTTTCGTTTCGCTAACGAAGAAGCGTGTGCTCCCAGAGTCTCTCAGACTGACATACGTGAGTGATCCGTTTCTATCACTATATTTAAGAATCCTATCTAGATGTTTTTCTTGGTCAAGTAAACAACATTTACAACTTTGAAAAAGAATTTATGAGAATAATAAAGACATTGATATAAAATCATGAAGTCGATTTCTCTTCGCAGAAACTGCACAAACAAAAAGTGGAAGCAATGGATTCTGACAAGCAACGGACGTTTGCAATTTCTAGTTTCATTCCTTTTTTTATCATCAGTAAAGTGCAGAGGCATTGTGATTATAGGAACCGTTTGCTGATGATCACAAATGGAGTAGGTACCTACCTGTTTTTTTTTGTATTTTTTCCTCCAATTTTTTATTTCGGTTTGCCCGTGATTACCAAATACTATAGTTTTGAATACTCACTGAAATTCAATATACAATGACAATGCAAAGAAAAATCCGTTAAGCAGCTGGACTTGAACCAGCAACCTCGGTAATCCGTACCACGCTCCACCAATTAAGCTATACTTAACGTTGGTGTACCTAACGAATTTTTCAATGCCTTGTGTCATATTTTTATTTGGAAGATCTCTCCTCAGCGCCATCTATGAGTAGCTTAATCAAGCGGCTCACCCACTACGGAACTTCTACAGTTACGCATTAGTGGCAAGTGATGGAACTATTTTCTGAATCAATGAAAATAATCGTTTTTATTGATTATTTTTGTTTTTATTTTTATGAAACATTCATAGAATGAAATTCAATATACAATGACAATGCAAAGAAAAATCCGTTAAGCAGCTGGACTTGAACCAGCAACCTCGGTAATCCGTACCACGCTCCACCAATTAAGCTATACTTAACGTTGGTGTACCTAACGAATTTTTCAATGCCTTGTGTCATATTTTTATTTGGAAGATCTCTCCTCAGCGCCATCTATGAGTAGCTTAATCAAGCGGCTCACCCACTACGGAACTTCTACAGTTACGCATTAGTGGCAAGAGATGGAACTATTTTCTGAATCAATGAAAATAATCGTTTTTATTGATTATTTTTGTTTTTATTTTTATGAAACATTCATAGAATGAAATTCAATATACAATGACAATGCAAAGAAAAATCCGTTAAGCAGCTGGACTTGAACCAGCAACCTCGGTAATCCGTACCACGCTCCACCAATTAAGCTATACTTAACGTTGGTGTACCTAACGAATTTTTCAATGCCTTGTGTCATATTTTTATTTGGAAGATCTCTCCTCAGCGCCATCTATGAGTAGCTTAATCAAGCGGCTCACCCACTACGGAACTTCTACAGTTACGCATTAGTGGCAAGAGATGGAACTATTTTCTGAATCAATGAAAATAATCGTTTTTATTGATTATTTTTGTTTTTATTTTTATGAAACATTCATAGAATGAAATTCAATATACAATGACAATGCAAAGAAAAATCCGTTAAGCAGCTGGACTTGAACCAGCAACCTCGGTAATCCGTACCACGCTCCACCAATTAAGCTATACTTAACGTTGGTGTACCTAACGAATTTTTCAATGCCTTGTGTCATATTTTTATTTGGAAGATCTCTCCTCAGCGCCATCACTCACTGAAACCTGAATTCTCAGAAAAATATAGCTAACCCCGGGAATCGAGCACGGATTCCAGTCATTCCATTTATTTCATTCATTCATGTTTTCCTAGTCACTGCAAGAAGGTGATAAGGTGAGATTTTAATATAGAAAAACAAAAACGTGTCATCCTACGCTAGCCGTGGTCTAGGATGGCACGTGACACGGAATGTCGAGGATCCGGGTTCGATTGCCGGGGTTAACGGTATTTATTTTCTGATTTTTTCTGTGTAGAAACCAGTGAATAATTAAACATTACCGTAATTAAATTTTTTACCATACCTAATAATAACCGCCTTCAAAAAAAAACCCTTATAAAAAAAGTTAAATACTAGCAACCGGGCTTCATTCAAAGAATATTCCGCTCGCACCGCACCGACTTCATATATCTGCTGCTTAGTGCTAGGCCATAAAACTTTAGGCTTTAGTTTCTGTTGTCCGAAATAAACGCATTTTTTTTTTTTTTATTTATCACTATTTTAGAGGATTATTTTAAGTTTTTTTTCTACGGTTTTTTTTTAAGGCGGTTTTACTTTTTAACCGACTTCAAAAAAAGGAGGAAGTTCTACGTTTACTCCGTCAATTGTAGTCCGATTTTCAAATTTATTTATTTTTTGAAAGGGTATACTCCTGAGGTGATCCCATTGTCACCAAGTCATGATCTGATGATGGGATCCCAGGGAAATCGAGGGCAACCCTCAAATTTTACAGGCATGTATCATGTGTTTCATATATTTTCTAAGGATATTCAAGTATTTGCGTCCGGTAGTCATCATCTTATGTTGATGAGCTGATGATGGAAGGTACAACTCCTTAACGGTTAGGCTAATAATTCTGAAAATGTTAAATCAACGTAAAATCGTGAAATAAAAATCTTTTAACAAAAAAGTAATTTGCACGGTACGTAAAATCGGTCTACAATTGACGGAGTAATCGACGAACATACGTAAAAAAAAATAAAAAAAAAATACGTACAGTGGAAAGTAGAACCTCCTCCTTTTTTGAAGTCGGTTAAAAAATAGTTCTTTTTTGACAGAAGCACACAATTCCACAATTCTAATTACCTACGTGAAGTTTCCAGTACACACTGGGCCCGCGTGGGAACCATAGCCCTCTCGTACTGAGAGAAGACCTGTGTCCAGCAGTGGGACTTAAAAAAAAATCGATACCTTTTTCGGCACATTCCTTTATGGACATATTCCTCTTTCGTCATATTCCTGATTGGACATATTCTTGTTTCGGCACATTCCTGTTTGGACGTAAGTATTCCGTTTTCGACATATTATTGTTTGGACACATTTTAGTGATCAGGAATACGACGAGTTCCAAATAGGAATGTGCTCAATAAGGAATCAATCGTAAAAAAAGAATGACGATCATTAAAAATCAGTCGTGTGTCCTCCATTATAGTCTTTCACTGTTGTTCTCAGAAGCCGATTTCTAGTACTGCTAGTGATACTTCAGTGCCCTAAGCACGACTTGTCGAATCCTGCGTCACGTGCAATCGAATAGTAAACTATAACGAGTTTGTATGACGTTTGGAACAGCGCCCGCCCGTGAGCGTATTTGGAACTAAAATTTAGTATGAGGTTTCTCGATCTCGATACGATAACCGTAACGTTACGCAGCATTCGTAAAGTCGTGCTCGACCCTCAGTGCCCTAAGCACGACTTGTCGAATCCTGCGTCACGTGCAATCGAATAGTAAACTATAACGAGTTTGTATGACGTTTGGAACAGCGCCTGCCCGTGAGCGTATTTGCAACTAAAATTTAGTATGAGCTTTCTCGATCTCGATACGATAACCGTAACGTAACGCAGGATTCGACAAGTCGCGCTTAGGGCACTGGTGTGGCAAGCGTTCAAACGTGATGTAAAAAAAAATACTGCACCTATTATTGCACCATCTTTAGTTCTTCTTCACCCTTGCCATTTCCCATTATTTGGGGTCGGCTCTCCTCGTTCGTGTGCGTCAGGATGGTCTGTCCTGGGTTGTCGTTTCTTTACAATGTCAGTTTCATATAACAATTCGAACTACATTTCTTTGACAATATAAAGCGCGCTATAACAAAAGCTCTTCAAGTCAGCAGTTGACACCGAATCGTCATTGAAAACTAACAATTGTCAAGTTAATAGGGGCCTGCTAATTTAACTGTCAACGTCACAATGAATTTATAATGAAGCTTTCCAACCTACATAATTATTTTCGTGTTAAACCTCAATAGCATGAGTCAATCAACTTTAAATGTAACATTCCCGGAGGGATACAACTTAGGAATGTTTAAAAAACGAGCCTACCTATTCCTTAAAGGGCTGGCAACGCACCCGTGATTGCGTTACATCAGGTAACCCGCCTGCTCGTTTGCCCCCTCTTACATAAAAAAAAGTGTCAATCTGTCCCGTCACTCAGGAGACAACAGTGATACAGTTGCTTAGAAAAATAGTTGTCATGCATACTACTAGCTTGCTTAGGAGATAAGGCATGAAGATATAGGTTGACTGGTAGAGATCCCTTATATACTTAGATCCCTCACTGTATGTAACTTGTATTTATTTTTGTATTTTCTGTACAATAAAGCGTTTACTTACTTACTTACAACTCCTAACTTTTAGTACATTTGTATCCTAAAACATAGTTTTTGAATGAGTGACGAAAGAGACGTCGCCAGCAACACTTAAAACGAGCCACACTCAAAGTTGATTAACCCATATACATACAGTAAAAAGTAAGTTCACGTAATTGGCACTTCCTGCCAGCCTGCACATGTGCTCGAGTTTAATTTTTTTCCTGCTCTAGCATAACTAGTTAGTGCTTCTAAAGCTAGAGATTCAGGAGAAAGTCTTTCGTACGCCAACCTGTTAGTGAATTATTCTGAGTTCAGAGATGTACAGGGTCCGTGTAATGAACCATCAAGAATTCAGCCAGGGATTAAGTAAGTATCTATAAGTGAACACTAATGTAAAGTTTTTATTGTGAAAAAATAAACATCCCATACATTCTGGGACTTTCATTCACGCCTCTGATGAGTGACAGTATTTTATTAGAAAACTGGACTTGTGCTTTCAACATCCACCGCGGTCCCGCGATTATACCAGTAGGGCTAGCACGACTGGCTGCGTCTTTGTTTGTCGCGCGAGATTGTATTACCCGTCCCGTTACATTCTGAGTGACAGAAAAGGACGGGCAGTTGTTCTCGCGCGAGATAGAAGTCGCACTATGAGTTGTGCTAGACCTACAGGTCATCGCTCCATCTTGTTGGAGGCCTGCCGACAGCTTGTCTCCCGGTCCGCGGACGCCATTCGAGAACCTTCTGACCCCATCGACCACCAGTCCTGCGAGCAATGTGCCCCGCCCACTGCGGAAAGCACAAGACCGGTATGAGTGGAGAGCCTCGGAAGAGGCCTACTCGTATGTCCAGCATTGGACGTCTTTCAGCTGACATGATGATAGTGACTTGGACTTGCTCAACGTCTGGCTGAATTCTTGAGGGTTCATTAAAACGAATCCTGCATTCACAGGGACATCACATCGCATCGCTGTCAGCAGGACAACACAGGTGTGCTTAGAAGCAATCTAAGCACACTTCCATTGACAATGACATTTGACTGTTGACCCGCAAATTTGCTAAAGTGTGCTTAAAAAGTGGCAAAATACACTCACGGCCAAAGAAAAATATGGAGTGACCCACCACCAAAATTACGAACAATACCTCTACGAACGTTAACATGTGAAATGTTAAAAATGTTGCTATTAACACATACGAGTGCAATGTCAAATACTAGCATTCAAACGTAGTTAACTGTGATATTCTTATAATTTAAGTACATTACTGCTTAATTGCTAAGCACACATTAGTAGACTAAGACATAAGCGCCAATGTATACAATACAGTTCAGTTCAGTCGCATGATAGGGTGAATTTCGAAGAGTGTGCCATGTTTTGTTTTTGATTTTATATGATGTGATAGATCTGCAGGCATTTGCGTAACTATATTGACACTCGTCATCGGATTGATATGTCAGTTTTCGTACGACTGTGACAGCTAGCTGTTTCCGATACCAATTGTCAGCCCATACGAAATAAACGCGATTCTGATTCCGAGAGAGTTAGACAAGAAGGCTGCTGATCCTTGTGTATAGAATGTCATTGACTAAAAATAAGTCACAGATATTTAGTTGGTGAATCTAAGCTCCTTTCTGGTGGCAGTTGAGTAAAAAATATTCGTACGCACGCAATCGAGATCGAATAGCCGAAGTGCCACTAAAAGTTATAGAGCCTCACTAAAATACATTTCCTGCAAAAGTGGTCCGCTCCCGCTGAATTGAATTTTTAACGGGAACAGTCATTGCTGTCAATATGCGGCTGTGAAATACGAACGTGTTACATTTAAAGTAATTGGCGAGAGTTGCTTTTGTTACAGCGATGGATGGTTCTGCATAACGTGTGTTTTGCTAAGACTTTTAGTTCGTAATGTGGACTAGAGTGTAATTAATAAACACAATAAAGTAAACAAAAACTTATCACTGTTGTTATTAAATGGTAGCTTTTAATTTTGATGACATTAACTATTTATACACATTCTCCGATTTCAGTTTTAATTTTATTTAATTTGGTCATTTATTTCTACTTATACTAATTAATTTTTATTTTATTTATATTTTTAATTGTGAAAATTTATTACTTAAGGGCTCTGTTACCTGAAAATAAAGAATCTTTATTTTATTTTATTTTATTTTATTATTCTTTGTAACACTCAGAGACGGATTTATAAAATGCATTTTTTATGTCGTGGATTTATTTTAGTTTCAATGAATTTTTAATATTTGGTTTGAGTTGTTTTTATTACTGTTATTTAATAATAAAAGAATTAAGTACACGTTATGCTATAAACCAAAATGTAAATATCTAAAAATAACTTAAAAATTACAGATATAAAAATAAGCCACTGTTGTTCTCGTACAAAATACATATTATTGTAATCCATAAAAAAATACGCAGTAATATTAGGCTTACATAAATTACACAAAATTACCAAATTTACTGTATCATGCACTATATTTTTCCGTGCACTGTAATTTTCACAACGACGTCTGGCCACAGTAAAAACAGCCCTTCATTATTCACGCAACAGCAAACTACTACAGCAGTATGTTTACTATACATACGTAATTGTAGCAGTTAATAGTTGGAAACAAGACGCGATGACTCCCGCCGGGGCGATCCCAACTTGCTCGGGCCGTAATGTACGCAAAAAGGCCAGCGCGGGTTAATAATGGGTACACGTGCACTGGATAGTGTCCTGACAGATTAAGTAAATGATAAGTGTTGCTGTTAAAAGTCAGAGAAGAGTTGTTGTAAGTTAGATGACTGTCTGTAAATTTAATGATTTCATACAACAGACACGATTAAAAAGATGTAGCGTACTGAAGTGTGCGTAAAAAAATTGGAAAATCATAAATCCTTTTGTTGTGTCTAAGAACATATTTTTCATTCACTGAATTGTTTAAAGATCCTATTCTATGCTAAATACTATTATACTATACCGTTTTAAAAGACTCAAAAAGCTCATGGAATTTTGAGCCCTGCCTATAAAGATTAACCTTCAATGATTGACATGCCTAATCTGATAATAATCTTCCGTTGTAAATGTATAGAAAATAATAACATATGAAAACGGCTCTGCATTATAAGTGGATCATATTATAAGAATAGCGAGGGAACTCCGCGTAGAATGACGGAGCAATTTAAAGTTTGCCTTTGGCGTACGCTTCTGAACGTTTTATTGTCTTGTACGTATGATGTACTTACTTATAATATAAGATTCTAATGACATTTTAAAGGATATTCTAAAATATTGCACTTGTAGCTTGTAGGCAAACGACTGTTTATTTACATAAAGTAACAAAGGTTTCAGTTAGGTAATACATTCTGAAGAAGGTACTGCCGGGTGATTGCGTAACTATTTTTACACTCGTCACCAGATTAAAATTACGGTTTTGTTGTGTTGTGGCTTCTAGACAACGGATAAACAAACTTACGTAAATACATAATTGTGCATCCAAGACTCGAGAACAAACATTCGTATTCGTCATACAGATCGAACCCGGGACCTCAAGTTTCGTAGTCAGATTCTCTAACCACTAGGCCATCCGGTCGTCATGGAGAATTTGACTTCATACATTCAAAAGGCTCTTTATCCAGGAACCACGCTTTCAGAACCTCCAAAAATGAAGGGAGAAATTTGTGAAAGATGAATATTTGAATCAATGCTTTTCATGGACCAAAGAGTCGATATTACTTTTTATTCGCAGTTGAATGACCTTTGGAATTGGGAGAATAAGTTACCTGATTGACATTGGCTGAAAAGTTTTAGGCATGTTATTATTTGCATAAAACTCTAACCATATTCAAAGATTTTATATTCAGGAGGAGATTTACGAAAGTGGCTCTCTCGCTTGGTTTCAACTTTTTTCTATCTAGCTCATTTTGTGTAATATGCAATGAATTTTCCTGCCAGGCACTGCAATTTCATTTCGACATTTATTGCGCAAGGTTTCCAAAGTAGTTCACTATTCGACTTTGCATTACTCACGTTACATTTACAGCGTAATGCAACATTTACACGCTTGCCGAGGCTTGCCAAGCGCGCTCAAGCACAAGCGTATAAACGGGGGCGAAGAATATAAAGATAAGATAAGATTTATTTGCCAACAATAACAATAAAAGATACAACTAAATACAGACATTTAAAATTAAAAACATAGCGAGTACTCTATAGCTAAAACATAGCCTTTCCATACTGCGGCAAAAGGGACAGGCTCAGCTAATGCTGCGCTTGCGTGGAAGCTGCCAGCGCTGGTTTTCAGACCGCCCCTGTTGACTCGTGCTAGAAAAGCGTATGCAGCGGGTTGGTTGACGGACAAAAGAGAAGTAACACAAAACACACACACTGTCACAGTCCAGCCTCAGAGGGAGATCTGAACTGAGAGGGGGCCTAGTAGGTTTTGGAAAAAAATAAACAATCAAAAAGTTTACACTGTTTAATAACAAAACACAGGCCCTAAATTGACAAAATATAAAGAATCTCAGGTGATGAGTTAAATGTTTTAATTTGAGGATGTAAAATGAACATTAGAACTAAAACAACAAAAAAGGTTCATGAAAACACTTTAACGCTTTAACATTTGGCATTTGTATATGTAAACTAATATAATATACAGTAATGTTAAAAGAAATGACACTGACGCATGTGTGCAGTAGACGACCTTGCGGCTATAGTGTGCATTGCGGAGAGCGAGCAGGGGAAGACCGCGGGGAGCGCGGTGTGTGGAAAGACGGACCGCGGCCCGCCGAGACGCAGGGCCTCAGCTCAGTTCAAACCAATTCGTCGCGTCGTTCGCTCAGCTCGTACAGCTTTCAGTCAACCTACCTACCCAAAAACTAAACTGCCAACCCTATGCTATACATGCCATTACAAGGCCACCGGCGCGTGAGTTACACCGACAGAGACTGTGACGTGTACGCCTTGGCTTGCGAGAGCTTTAAAGGAAGTTAACACTTATACACACTAAGGGACTCGAAAGCATGTTATTGGTATCGAAGCGATTGTAAAGACTTGGAATTTGTGGACTTAGGCAAGCGGCCACCGTGTAAATGTAGCATAACATTTCCATACCTCAAACTCGCTTGACAATTACCTACATAAAAGTCATGCCTCGAACACGTCCGTGCGGGAACAAATTCTTCTATCTCGCTCCCGTAATTGACGCAAATGGACCGAGAAGATAACGATCAAAGGGGCTCAATGGGTCACTGCATTGCTCTGAGTGGGTTGTCCCCGTAAAAAATATGGGGAAAATGTTTTAGCCAAAAAACGCGTTCGATTGAACATTTGGTGATGCGAGGGTGAAGAACAGATTATAAGTATAGTTGAAGTACACAACTGTTACTGTTAGGGTTCTCAAAATACGAGTGTGGTTTTATGAAATGAGGTGAAGCCGAGTTTCACAATAAGATAACACGAGTGCTTTGAGGCCTAATTATGTAGAGTTCTATCTACAAATAAAATTATAAGTACCTTCTCTAGGATTGGTTCAGAAGCCGCATCTTGGATACCGAGTTGTCAACAGTTTGTTTTTAATTGAGGCCTATTTTTAAATTGAATTGGTTTTTGAAGATAAAAACTGGTCGTCGTAATGCTGGTAGCCTATGTTATTCCTCAATATTCAAACTATCTTCTAATCAAATTTCATCTAGATCGGTGCAGCGGTTTTCCCGTGAAGAGGTAACAAACAGACAGACAGAGAGACAGAGTTACTTTCGCATTTATAATATTACTAGCTGTTGCCCGCGACTTCGTCCGCGTAGAATTTGTTTATTGCTATACCGCGGATATATTAAGTTCTGTATAACAATTCAATAGTCCAATCATCCCATGCGTTTTGGCCTGTTTAATTTGGGAAGCCATTCTCAAGAATGATGGCTTAGAGCCTAGATGTTATTTTTGGAGCTAAAAACAGTTACTTTGCTCACCCTCGACCTCCAGTGAAAAATAGTTATATCTGTGCGGCAAATGCATGCTTTCATGCAACACCTTACGTTATGAACGGGTCGGGTTACGAACCCAAAGCTTCGCAACTCCCTTCCACTTTGCTTGGTTTGATACTTATCAATGTCATGTTGTTGCAGGGGTGCCCCCCCGAGCCCCCCCTCTGTGTTTGCTGCAAAAAAGTGTTTCGCTACTTATCAATGGCTTAGAGGAAACAGTTGTGATTGTGTGATTTTTATGGCGGGGGGCTGCGCCCCTCGAACCCCCTCTTTTCTTTCGGTGGCGTAGTGGTTTGCTACTAACAAATAGCTTAGAGGAAAGAGTACTATTTCTGTCCTTTTTATGGCGGGGGGCTGCGTTCCCCGAGCCCCCCCCCCCCCTCCTGTGTTCTTCCGGTGGCGTAGTGGTTCGCTACTTATAAACAACTTGGAAGAAAGAGTACTATTTGTATCCTTTTTATGGTGGAGGGCCGTGCCCCCCGAGCCCCCCTTTTTCCTTCCGGTGGCGTAGTGGTTTGCTACTTATAAATGGCTTGGAGGAAGAAGCGGTGTTTGTGCACTTTTTATGGCGGGGGGCTGTGCCCCCCGAGCACCCCTCTTTCCTGCCAACGGCGTATTGGTTCACTACTTATCAATGGCTTGGAAAAAAGAGTACTCTTTGTGTCCTTTTTATGGCGGGGGGCTGTGCACCCGAGCCCCCCTTTTTCCTTCCAGTGGTGTAGTGGCTTGCTACTTATAAATGGCTTGGAGGAAGAAGTAGTGTTGGTGTTTTTTTTATGGCGGGGGACTGCGCCCCCCGAGCCCCCTCTTTGCTTAGCAATAATAAGCTTAGTAATAATTGCATTTGTGTCCTTTTATGGCGGGGGGCTTCGCCCCCCGAGCCCTCCCCCCCCCTCTTTCCTTCCGGTGGCGTAGTGGTACGCTACTTATCAATAGCTTGGTGAAAGAAATAGTTTTGTGTACTTTTTATGGCGGGGGGGCGCTCCCCCCGAGCCCCCCTCTTTCCTTCCCTTCCCTTTTATGGCGTCCCTGAAGTTGATTTCACTTATTTCTATTCCGCAGGAATTTTGCATTTTAACGCTTTAGATCAATTTTACAAAGAAACTTTCACTGATAAAAAGCTACATACATTTCTTGACTGACTACTTTTTCCTCGGGAAAATACAAAATTCCCGTTGGATAAAAATAAGTGAATGTTGCATTTACACCAATTAAAAAAAGGTTTTCATTAATAGAAAGCTACTCTGTTTCTGATTGACATAGGCTACTTTTATACCGTAATTGAATTCACTTGTTTCTATCCCGCGGGAATTTTGCATTTTCCCGGAGAAAAAGTAGCCCATGTCAATCAGGGATAGTGTAGCTTTCTGTTGGTGAAAGTTTCAGAGATTACCTAATACAAACAAAGAAACAAAGTTAAGATATTTTTCTATCCCACAGGAATTTCAGAAAATCCTTCTTTAGAGCACACTTCTATGATACTCTAGGTACTGTATTACAAATTTCACGTCTCTAGCACCAGTAGTTTAGGCTGTGAGTGTCCTCTATATCCGCTGGTCAGTAAATGCTATTCGGTCTTTATCCAGTGGGAATTTCGGAAAATCCTGAAAACTGTTTTTAGCTGCTATTGTTACCTACTTGCATGCCAAATTTGAAATGTCTAATAATTATAGTTACTGTGATAGAGCCACTTTGATCAGAAAATATAAATCCCATTTATTCCCTATCCCGTGGGAATTTCGAAAAATCCCTTCTTAGTGCACCTCTAGGATACTCAAGGTACATGTTTGCCAAATTTCAAGCCTCTAGGTCCAGTGGTTCAGGCTGTGCGTTGTCTGTCAGTCAGTCAGTCAGTCAGTCAGTCAGTCACGGTACTGTTTAAAAGGTATAGACGACATTTTCATAACTTATGAAAGTTATGAAATAAATTATAGGTAACTTATGAAAGACAGCAAATGTCATCTCAAGTACTTTGTTGTACACATAAATAATCAACATGTTTGCGTCTCAGTCGAATAAATCAAAAAAAATTACGTAAAAGAATATTTAATGCCGTGAAAATGTAATTATCTTTGAACGATTCACAACTTCAAATGTACCTCGTAAATGTAAATGGCCTCGTGGAGAGTGCCGAAACGCGTCAGCGTTTAGTATAGTGGTGGTGGTGATAGTTGGGTCTGTGTGGCATGTGTTGATTCGTGTAGCAGTGGAGGTGGAGGTGTTGCATGGAAACATACATTTGCCGCACAGATATAACTATTTGTCATTAGTGGTCGCGGGTGAGCAAAGTAATTGTTTTTTAGTTCAAATGTACCGTCTATCGTCTTTGAATAAAATTTTAAAACACAAATTCTGCTAGTAAATGGATGTGAAGAGAATAATTGATAATTTTTTATTTAACGATGTACTTTAGTGGCGCCATCTAGTGAAACCTGATGGTACTACTTCCATTTATCATAGATCTGTAACTCATATCTCGTTCAATATCGTAGAGCTGTAACTAGAATTAATTCACGTATCATCCAAGAGTTCAACTAGTATATAAGGATTGTTATAAAGAAATAAAGTCCTCTTTTTCACTACCACCGACGGCAACGGTCGGCCCACTAATCTGGTCTTTAATTTTTCCCAGCATACTCCATTTGCAATTTAACAATAATATACTTAGAAATCTCTAGTACAAGTACCAGTAGTAGTATCTCTAGTAGTAGTAGTACTTAGTCTGAAATAAAAAAAACTTACCGGTTTTCAAAATCCAAAATTTTATTCAGCAAACGCTCTTGATGCAAGTTGAATGCTCTTTTTTACACGTCATTTTTTTGAGTCTACCAGCTCTTTCGGAAAGACCATGATTACCAAGAAGAATAAACAAAGTAATTTTTAAATTATATTTTTTTAATAAACTCACCGAAACACGTGGTTTTTCTGTGTATTCATACACAGAAAAACCAGAAAAAATACCAACCCCGGGAATCGAACCCGGAACCTCGACACTCCGGGTCGCGTGCCCACCCTTACACCAGAATTGGTATTTAGGTAAGGCCGTAAAAATAAAAAAATGGTAAAAAATAAATAAAAAATATAAAAAGATTTTCCAATTGAGATCATGAAAGTATTTTTTTCTAAAAACAAGTTACATAGCTCTTACAACATAACGAGACCACGTACCTAAATATAACATAACACTTAATCCAGACATTTGCATGACGATTGGAACAGTGCCGGCCGTGAGCGTATTTGGAACTAAAATTGAGTATGAAGTTTCTGGATTTCGATTGGATAACGTTACGTTATGCAGGATTCGAATACTCGTACTCGAGCCTCTGTAGACGAAAATAGTCGGACAGGCATCTGAGAACAGACTGCCGGACATGCGAAAGATTTTTACACAATATTGTTTCAGGCAACTTCTTATTTTAAAAACCGTCCGGTTTTTAGTTGGACAAGTGCGAGTCGGACTCGCGCGCGAGGGCTCCGTAGAAAGGTTTTAACGCTTTTCCCCAGTGTTTTAAGAAGTTCAGTGGTAGCAGAGCCCTGCTTCTAAGTAAAATGTACGCAGTGTGGGGTCAACTTTATACGAGTATATTGGTCTGTGAATTCTACAGCCAGACATAACATTTTAAGATTTTGAGACTTTTTGGAGTGGTTGTGCTATAAGAGCTACCTTCATACCAAATTTTAAGTTTCTAGGACAGCTGGAAGTACCCTTTAGGTTTTTGGGTTTCGGCAATTTGTATGGAAATAGATTTTTTAATGACTGTATCTTTTAATTGCGTTGACTCAGAAGGTTGATTTTTCCACAGCTTTAAAAGACCGCAAGCTTAAGTATTTGATGTTAATTTCAGCATCCTACCTCCACACATTCCAGAGAAAAAGGGTCTTGACAGACAGACGGACAACAAAGTGGTTCTATAAGGGTTCCGTTTCTTCCTTTTGAGGTACGGAACCCTAAAAATCATGATTAGGTACCTCACCAAACCGCACTTATTTCCGACACCGACCCCCACTCGCAACTTGACACGTTCCGCAAAATCACAGCAGTTGAAACGAAGCGAAAATCAAAGTAGGTACTTACACTAAATAATAAAATACCAGGTGTTGACTCCTTGTGAGCGCTAAAATGAGATATCGCCTAGCAACACTGAGCTGCTTGAAGATTCCCCGATAATAAATTCCGCCTCCATTTCGAGAATATAATAAACTAGCTGTTGCCCGCGACTTCGACCGCGTAGATTTCGGTTATCGCTATCCCATGGGAAATATATAATTTTCCCGAATAAAAAGTAGCCTATGTTATTCCTCAATATTCAAACTATCTTCTTACCAAATTTCATCTAGGTTAAATTGGTGCAGCGGTTTTCCCTTGAAGAGGTAACAATCGGACAGACAGAGAGACAGAGAGGAAGAGAGACAGAGTTACTTTATTATTATTATATGTATATTTATTTTAACGTCTTAGGGTAGGTTTTTACAATATTCATATAAAAAGTAATAAAACAATATTAATACAAAATATAAAAACATTATAAAAACCTAACCTAGAGTGCCGCCGGTAGCGAGGCGGGGCCTAAGCTACCGGTGGTCAGAGCGACAGAGAGAGGAACCTCCTGACTATCCGAGCCGTGTCCAGGAGTACCGCCTTCTGTATCTGACCCTTGACCCAACCACCTAGCGAGAGCCTTTTAAGGTGATGGTCAAGGCTCTTCGCTATTAGACCGTTCACCGAAACGACTATTGGGACAGTGATCGTCGAATCAACAGGCCACATGGCGGTAACTTCGTGAGCCAAGTCAAGGTACTTGCTGACTTTGTCCTTCTCGGCCTTCACGAGGTTCACGTCATGGGGGATCGTGATGTCGACGAGCACTGCCTGGCGCTTAGCACGATATCAGGTTTATTGGCGACAATAGTCCTGTCCGTGATGATAGATCGATCCCAATAGAGCGTGACACGACCATTTTCAAGAACTGGTGCAGGTGTGTACTTGTAGTACGGCACTTCGAAATCCACAAGACCGAATAAAAGAGCAAGTTGCTGGTGAATAATCCTGGCTACAAGGTTATGTCTGTGCAAGTACTCGCCGTTAGCAAGACTAGAACAACCAGAAATAATATGCCTGAGTGACTCCCCGGGACGGCGGCATGCCCGACAGATGTCAACCGTACCGTCCTTCAGTATATACCTACGGTAGTTATTAGTCATGATAACTTCGTCCGCAATTGCACAGGCAAAACCTTCGGTTTCCCCGAAGAGGTCCCCGAAGCGTAGCCAGTTTACCGACGCGAGCAGGTCTACATCGGGCCCCATGAGGGCCTTATAGAACCGCCCGTAGCTCCTTACTCTCCCATTCAGTTTTGCGGTCCTCGGTGCTCCATACCTTAGGTCTGCGCCAGTCTCTTTTGCCAAGGCAAGAGGAGTGAAGGATTTGTCCACCGCCACCATATCACGATGCATCCCGCACTCGTTGTTCAGGAAAAAATCCCTAAGACTGCACACCTCACGGTTGTGGAGGTCCTGGGCATTTAAAAAGCCACGACCCCCACATTTCCGTGGAATGTACAGTCTCATAACAGACGAGCGCGGGTGTAGCATGCGATGCGCAGTGAGCAATGAACGAACCCTTCGATCCAGGGCATTCAGTTCAGTCCGATTCCACCTTAGTATGCCAAAGGAGTATATGAGCAGGGGCATCACCCAGGCGTTGAAGGCGCGCACCTTGTTGCCACCCGACAAAAGACTATTGAGTACTTTTGCCAGGCGGCCAAAGAATCGCTCCCTCACCGTCTGTTTGATATCCCTACCTTCAATACCCAAGGACTGTGACATACCAAGATATTTATAGGTTTCAGTTTCGGAGATAGATCTGAGGGACATTGTCTCAGAAAGTTGTAAATTGTTATTATTATTATTATTATCAGCCTGATCTGTCCCACTGCTGAGCAAAGGCCTCCCCCCAATACTTCCACTGCTTTCGGTCCTTAGTAATCAGCGGCCAGTCCTTCAAAAATTCAAAATTCAAAATTCAAAATTTTATTCAGCAAATAGGCAGTTGAATGCTCTTTTACACGTCATTTTTTTGAGTCTACCAGCGCTTTCGGAAAGACCATGATTGCCAAGAAGAATGCGCCGCAAGAAACTTGGCACAAAGTCATTGTTCCGAATGAGACAGACGGAACTATTCTCTCTCTCTCTCTCTCTCACCGGCTTTCAAATCACTAGCGTCGCTGCGGCCTCGCTCCCTAGTTTATATTTTCTAATTGATAATATATCAGTTAAGTGTGCAAAAAGTGGATTTTATTTGGAACCAGCCCCGAAGAAACAAAAAGAACATTGGTCCTTCGAACAACGGGGGTGAGAACATCGCCAATTCACAGTTTGCAAGTCGAAGAAACCACTCTGATCGGCCACCATTTTTTTCCGCCCGGTACACCTACCGCATTTTGTCAATTTTATCAACCAACGAAACGTGAGTACAAAACACACTGCACAGAGAAGACACCAAATTATCCGCAATAGCGAACTTCACTTCAAAACCGCGTGAGACAATCGCAGTACTGCCAACATAGCAACACAGGTCGTCGCGCGTGGAGAGAGCAGGTGCAGTCAGCAAGTGTGCTACTGACCTTAAATTCGAGATTGTCCATAGTCTATGCTATGTTACGATATTAAAAAAGAAAAAATAAGAGTATAGATTTTACAATCGATCGACGCTTTTTACAAGTGATTTATTATTTACACAGATCTTTACAATTTTATACTTATACTACGTTATATACAATATTTACAAAGCTATACCGAACGAACGACAAAATATTCTACAGTACAGTTTAGTAAACATGGATTTAGCAACGCTAATAGCGCAAAGAGGTTCTTTGAAAGGTAAACTTACCAGAGCTGCTAACTACGCTGCCAGCTTTGACACCTTAACGGATAATATACGTGAACTTAAAGTGCGTTACGACGATTTATCACCGCTTTTTGACAAGATAGAAATTGTGCAAGCACAGATCGAAGTACTCGACAATGACGAGGATAGACACTTGGTTCACGAGCGGGAACGGGAAAACAACGAGCAAAAATACTATCAGACGAAGGCGGCTATGGAACGCATACTTTTCCCCTCGTCTCACAACAGCACACTCATAAACTCCCAGATCACCCAATCTAGAATCAAGCTACCCCAGCTCCAATTACCTTCGTTCGATGGCTCAATAAAGGACTGGCCGGTATTCAAGAACATTTTTCAATCGACAGTAGATACGGCGGACATTCCAGTATTGCATAAATTTCAGTATCTAAAAGTGTCATTAAAGGGTGAGGCAGCAGGTCTCATCAGTTCGTTGCTTATATCGGAAAGTAATTATAATAAGGCATGGGAAATATTAATTCAAAGGTACGAAAACAAGACTATTATTGTTAATCACCATATAAAATCATTTGTAAACCATCCTACTGTAACTAGATTTAATTTAAAAGAATTTTTAGTCACATTACAACAAAGTTTGGACTCACTGCGAGCTTTAAACCTTCCAGTCGACCAATGGGATGTGTTATTAGTATTTATACTCACTCAAAAGCTGGATAATTCCCTCCGAGCTGCCTGGGAAATGAGTCGTAAGGAGACAGCTATACCAAAGTACAAGGAGCTCTCGGAATTTCTTAGCTTGAGAGTGACTGCCTTTGAAATGTTAACAGAAAGACAATCAGATAAGCCTAGTTCTAGTCAAACTAGAGTGTCACATCTAACCTCAGTATCTAACTATAAAAGTAGCAATAGCTGCCCCATGTGCCAAGGAGAACACAGGTTGCATAAGTGCCCGTGCTTTCTCGAATTATCTATACCAAAACGAATTGAATTTGTTAAAGCAAAATGTTTATGTTTTAACTGTTTACAGGTTTATCAGTCTAAGCACATTTGTACAAAAACAACTTGTTTCACTTGTCGTGGCAAGCACCACACAAGCATACATATGGATACCCAGCGGAAAGTAAATTATGCCGCAGTTACAGACAATTGTAAACAACATTTACATACACCCAGCACTTCCACAGTAAGTGAACAGATGCCTAATGCCTATAGTTCATACAATCAACAGACACTAGACGTTCCTAACATACAATCATCAGGTCAACAGACACTTAACATTCCTAGCATACACACATCTAGTCAACAGGCAGCCAAACCTAGCATACCTACTAACAGTCAACAGATAGCCACTATTCCTACAAACAATGTTAAAACAGCTTCAACCTCAACAGTCATGCTAGTAAATACTAACGCACCACAAATTTTACTTTTAACAGCCATTGTTAACATCCGCGATGCGGAAGGCCGCTGGCACAAGGCGCGCGCTCTGCTGGATTCAGGCAGTGAAGTCAACATCATGTCACATCAGCTGGCAACAATGCTTCAACACAAGTTTACTTATAATTCATGCCATATACAAGGTATTGGCAACACACACAAACAAACACAAGTGAGTGCAACCACTGACATAACCTCGCGATTCAATGATTATCATGCTAGTCTGACATTTGTAACCTCAACCTACATGCCTCAGCAAGTCATACTTTCTACCTCATCATGCTGTTTTAAAACCTGATAGTCAGAGCACTAAGCTTAGAACTGTGTTCAATGGTTCTGCTAAGACCAGCACAGGAATTTCATTAAATGACATACTCTTTGAAGGTCCAAACATTTATAATGATTTACTGGATATAATAATTAGATTCAGATTGTATAAATATGTGTTTACATCAGACATTGTGAAAATGTTTAGGAACATTTTCATAAATCCAGATCATCGGTCACTACAACGTGTGCTGTGGAGGGACTCGAAGTCGGATCCATTGCAATGCATTCAGCTCTCGACTGTTACATATGGGACTAAATGCGCTCCATACTTAGCTTGCCGTACGTTACGCGATCTAGCCGAAAGAAATAAACTAAAATACCCACTTGCCGCAGACTGCATTTGGTCAGATTGCTACATGGACGATTTTTTGTCCGGCGGACAATCTTTAGACCATGTTAGGTCATTATGCACTGAACTCATTGAACTATTAAAAACCGCGAACTTTGAGTTGCACAAGTGGTTCGCAAACCACCCTAGCATATTAGATCACATTCACATGCTACATTTAGATACAGATCAGAATAACTGTTCATACGATTTTGCTCCTGAACATATGGTAAAAACATTAGGTTTACGATGGATGCCATCTAGTGACAGATTTCAGACTTATATACCAGAATTTAAAGATGTAAAACCTACAAAGAGAAATGTATTGTCTCAGATATCTCAAGTATTTGACCCCATAGGACCCACAACAATATTAGCTAAAATACTTATGCAAGACATTTGGAAACTTAAGTTATCATGGGATAAAGAACTGCCTATACAGATTCAACACACTTGGTTTGAGTTTTGTAAACAGTTAGGCGAATTAAGACTAATACAAATACCTAGATGCTATTTTGCAGATATTCCATCGACTATCACTTTGGTAGGCTTTTGTGACAGTTCTGTAAAATCATTTGGAGCTTGCTTGTACTTACATGCAACTTATCACAACAGAAAACCTACTTGCAACTTAATCATGGCTAAGACTAGAGTTGCACCCATACGCACTCAATCGGTTCCCCGACTTGAGTTATGCGGCGCACTGCTGCTAGCACAACTCACGGATAGATTTTTTAATGCAACAACTAACAAATTACTTGTGAATGAAGCTGTTTTATTTACAGATTCGTTAATTGTGCTCAACTGGATTAAGACACCATTTAATAGAAAACTTAACCCTTACGTTTCACACAGGCTTATGGAAATTATAGAAACAACCAAGAGTGAATCCTGGCATTACGTTAACACGAAGGAGAATCCAGCGGACCTCTTAACAAGAGGCGTTTATCCTAGCAAGCTGCCAGCACTTACTCTTTGGTGGCAAGGACCATCATGGTTGCTTGACGAACAAGTTCGATGGCCTTTAACCGTGCCCTCTATTCCCATAGAATCAGAGTTGACTGAGGTCACGTGTAAAACAAATTTTCATCTCGTGGCTAATAATCAACATAATCCATTTTATGAACTGTTCTTGAAATATTCTAGTTTCAGCAAGATAATAAGAATTATTGCGTTTGTTCATAGATTCGTACACAATTTGAGAAACAGGCGAAACCTTCTAGTATCTCATTTGTCAGTTCGTGAGCTAGATTTGGCAAACAAATTTATCATTAAAGTAGTTCAAGAGCAAGCTTTTCCTAGAGAATTGAAAGAATTGAAAAGGTTAAAATCACAGTCTGACAGTCAAACTTGTACTACTGACACAAATGCTGATTTGTTTACATTTAGGTCCAGCCCGTTGAGAAAACTTAATGTATTCATTGATAGCCATGGACTTATTCGGGCAGGCGGACGCTTAAGACATTCTGACATTCCTTATGATCACGCTCATCCTATCGTACTTCCAGCTAAGGATCACATCACAACACTCATAATCCAGCACTACCATTTAAAGCTGCTACACACTGGAACACAGATCACATTAGCTACTATCCGATTTAAATACTGGCCTATAAATGGTCGAAGTGAAGTGCAGAAGGTAATACACAGATGTACACGGTGTATTAGATTTAGAGCGCAGGCATGTGGGCAGCAAATGGCTGATCTGCCCGCCCCTAGGGTGACTCTGTATCGTCCTTTTACACATGTGGGAGTTGATTTCAGTGGCGCTATTTACTTAAGAACGTCAATGTCTCGCAACTGCAGGTATCAAAAGGGATACATATGTTTGTTTGTGTGCTTGGCTACTAAAAATTTACACCTTGAACTTGTAACCGAACTCACCTCGTAAGCTTTTATTTGTGCATTAAAGCGATTCATTTCTCGAAGAGGAGTTTCAAAGTGCATGTATTCGGATAATGCTAGTAATTTTAAAGGCGCTAATAACGAAATAAACGAACTGTATAAAATGTTTAAGAGTGAAACCTCTTACTCTGAAATTGTGAACTACTGTGCCATGAATGGCATGCAATGGAAATTTACTATTCCGCTAGCAAGCCATATGGGCGGAATTTACGAGGCAGGGATAAAATCGGTTAAGTCTTTACTTAAACGACAGCTTTGTAATACAAAATTAACTTATGAGTTTATGTATACACTGTTAGTGCAGGTGGAAGGAATCCTAAACTCTAGACCTCTTTGTGCATTGACAGATTTACCCAATGATTTGGAATACCTTACACCTTCACATTTTGTTTTAGGGACAGCAATTACAGACCTGCCAGAACCAAATTTGTCAGACATGAATGAGAGCAGGTTGAACATGTTTCAGAGGGTTAGTCAAATCAAACAAAAAATTTGGAAACAGTTTTATAATAACTATTTGTCAGAATTGTTACCTAGAAGCAAATGGTTGAAAATTAAAGTTAACTTAAAGATAGGTGACATGATTATTGTAAAAGACGAGGCTACCCCGCCCTCCTGCTGGCCACTAGGTAAAGTTATATCTGTTAACAAAAATTCCACTGATGATCTAGTAAGATCAGCGTTAATTAAAACGGCCACAGGCGAGTACACAAGGCCTATACATAAGCTTGTTTTATTGCCAGACAGTAAGACGGTGTAAACCTATAGCTTAATTTTAAGTAATGTCACAGTTATGCATTATGCATTTGTTATGTGACAGAGTAGGTTCACAAGTATACTGATGTATGCTGGGACTGACCGTTTTGATGTACTTGATAATTTTGTAAGTACCTCCTAAGTTTTTCCATTAAGAAAGCGGGGGAAAATGTTCCGAATGAGACAGACGGAACTATTCTCTCTCTCTCTCTCTCACCGGCTTTCAAATCACTAGCGTCGCTGCGGCCTCGCTCCCTAGTTTATATTTTCTAATTGATAATATATCAGTTTAAAGTGTGCAAAAAGTGGATTTTATTTGGAACCAGCCCCGAAGAAACAAAAAGAACAGTCATTTTTTCTAAAAACAAGTTACATTAGCTCTTACAATACGCAACCACAGACAAACTACACAAAGAAACCTCACTCTGTCATTAAAAGATTAAGAGAGAAAAAAAAAATACCGCATTTTAGAAACAAGTGTAAAAAGTAATTATTAAAACAGCAAAACCAGAACACTTTACTTTACTGGCACGTTTTAATTGAGCAGGAGATGTATAGGGTCTCCAGGTCAAATATCTGTGAAAATTTAAATTACAAAGGGATGTATAGGGTCCCAGAATTAATACTATAATATAATACTTAATCTAAATGGCTTAGAGATGTATAGTCTTTAGGGTCAATTTAAACTAAATTTAAAATCAGCAGAGGTGTAAAACGCCTCCACGGTCAAATAATAAGTATAATAATACATATACCTAAACTGGAGATGTATATGGTCTCCAAATGTCAAATAACAAAAATTGATGAAATATACATTTCATGTCATCATGTGAAATAAATAAAACATTATTTTTGTCAATTGTATTACAATTAGTACGCAGCGGACAACGGCAACAGAGCCGGACACCATACACGAATATCTTCGGGACGCAGCCAAGTCACATGAAGTCTTCAAGAAGGAGTCCAGTTCATCCCGCCATCGCCGTCTAGATCTTCCGCGTCGCCTCTTCGAGTTTGTGGGACTCCACTCGGTGGCTAACTTGGCCCACAACTCGTCCGGCATGCGGCAAACATGACCACCCCAGTCCCACTTCAGCTTAGATGCTCTTTGACCTGCGCCTGCAACTTGAGTCATGGCGCGCAGGGCGGTGTTGCGGATTCGGTCCACTATCTTTACGCCTAGCAGGCTGCACTCCATGGCCCGCTGGCAAACCCCGATTTTGGACTTCAGAGCGTCCGTCAAAGACCAAGTGCGAGAGTTACTTTCGCATTTATAAATATTAGTAAGGAAGTTAGGATGTAATCGACGCATATTAGGAAAAACAGTACGTTATCGTTTTGCGATGTATTAGTGAGTGTATGCAAGCCATAAAGTTCGGAAGGGTATTTCGCTTTATTGCTGTCTGGGGAGCATAATTTTCTGGCATGAATATTTGTGTTAAGCCTTTAAAGATAAACTGTGTACATGCTAAATTTAGCTTTAGGTGTTTTAAGAATAATCATCCAGATTAGAGTTCTACGCTCCCACCTAGCTCTACAAGGTCACAAAGAAAATAGCTATTTAAAATTAACATTACTGACTGACCAAATAAACCTCAAAATAAGTACTTAATATTCAATATATTAATTACCAAAAACCGGGAACAGTAGAAATTAATGTTAGAGTGAGCTCTGGTTCGCATGTGTAAATGGATAAATAAATGTCATGTGACAATTGACACCAATTGACCTAGTCCCAAGCTAAGCAAAGCTTGTACTATCCTGGGGTCTAGTAGACAACGGATAAACACACTTGTATACAACTAAACATTCAAGACCCGAGAACAAACTAGATTAAAGGTAAGAAGATAGTTTGAATATTGAGGAATAATATAGGCTACTTTATATTCGGGAAAATTATATAGTTCCCGCGGGATAGCGATAACTGAAATCTACGCGGACGAATTCACGGACAACAGCTATAAACCTAAACTTCTGGATGGTTAGCTTAACTGCACTGCAGCTGCATCGCAAGATTGGGTATAAATTTTATCCTCAGAAACAGCGAAGCTTGGAGTGTCGTGCTATTTGAACTTCATACGAAACTATGAGTAACTGCTAAGATATTTGAATATTTATCTGTACTGACGACGAGGGTCTTTGAATGTATGAATTCGTGTTTAGTTTAGTTTTGTGTGTGCAAAGGGAAATGGTTAGTACCAATCATAGTAGTGGCTCTGTGAGCTGTAGAACTCGTAAGCTCTATTTAGGGTTCCGCACCTCAAAAGGAAAAACGCTGCCGTATCCATCCGGCATTATGCCACATTAATTTTAGTCGAAAACTGTAAGAATTATTAATTAAATTTGGAGTGTAGGTGTCTTGTAGAAGCCGCTACCTACTTAGTTTGATAGTTAAATAACAAAAATAAATATTTTTAGGGGGGCACATGTAACAAAAGTTGAAAAAAAAAATTCAGCAAACATCAACGTAGGGCACATAATATATTTCGACAGCACAGCTCTTTTTGTGATTCCTAAGCATTTTTTTTGATACGCTATTATTTTTGGCAATAATCGCTCCGAAAGTTGCATAAATTGTGTCCCCCCTCATCTTCTAAACCGTAGGTCCAAAAAATATAAAAAAAAACAAAGGTCTTTTAACGAAAACTGTATTCAACATAATCGGAGTTGACTTAAAAATTGCCTTCTAAGTATTAAGAGCAATTTACAATGACATTAAATCTAAACTCAAACTAAATAAACTACAACTTAAAACTAAATTAAATCTAAATAAGGCCCCCGTGGCATAGTGCCCAAAAGGCTGGCAGCGTTGCCTCGCTGAATAGCGATGCTGATTCTTTGAGAGAGAAAACTGCCAACCCTTTGGTCACAAGTTGCATCAACTAAGCGCTTTTGTAACTCAGAAATAAGCTTGTAAGCGCTGGGACCCCATAGACCCAAAGTTTCAAACCCGACAGGAACAAAATTATAATTCGGACCGAGAGATTGATACTTATTTTTTTTTTCTATTTTCGGCCGTTTCCGTCTATTTGTCAGACTGTAAAAAGACAAAATCCTTGAAACACCTAACATTCATTATTATTCTTAAAATAGCTTTCCTTTAACGCTGTCGCTAAAAATAACAATTAGCTGAAACAAATTCCAAATAAACGAGTCTAGTTGCAACGACTCTTTCAATTAACAAATTTCACCTGCAGATAAATTGTTTAATGAGAAAACTCTAACGGCGACTTTGAAAGTGATTTTCGTAAACACCGCAAGAACGGGCGACCTCTCTAAAACAAATCGAATCCAATTTAATTGGGAAAGTTGGCGGTTTCACAAGTTTCAGTGAAATTAATGAAAATTTCTCCATCGTTATAATAAATTAAAGAGGCTCAAATCAAACATGAAAAGGAACGTTGGGCTATATCGGAGTGTCTGAGCTCTTATTATTGGACGTTTTCCGTAGCAGTGTTAAAACTTAATTGACTACGGCAATAAGATTGTTGCGAGTTTAAGTAGCTTATTTTTTTACTTTTATGGAATATTTGGTATTTGATTCTTTATAACCCAAAGATTAGACATAGCCCGAAGAATTGCGAAACTTAAGCGGCAGTGGGCGCGGCACATTGCTCGCAGAACTGATGGCCGATGGGGTCAGAAGGTTCTCGAATGGCGTCCGCGGACCGGGAGACGAGCTGTCGGTTGGCCTCCAACAAGATGGAGCGACGACCTAGTAAAGGTTGCCTAGAAAACCGTTACAATTATTCTTAAATAACTATCAGAGTTTTCTTTGTATAATTCATCTGTGGTTATGTACTCGTAATGTAAAAGCTAATGTAACTTGTTTTTAACCGACTTCAAAAAAAGGAGGAGGTTCTACGTTCCACTGTATGTTTTTTTTTTATGTATATTCATCGATTACTCCGTCAATTGTAGACCGATTTTCACATTTTTTATTTTATTTGAAAGGGTATACTCCTGAGATAGTCCCATTGTCACCAAGTCATGATCTGAAGATGGGATCCCAGGGAAATCGAGGACAACCCTCAAATTTCACATTGCCGTACTATGTGTTTCATATATTTTCTAAGGTTATTCAAGTATTTGCGTCTGGTAGTCATCATCTCATGATGATGAGCTGATGATGGAAGGTACAACTCCTTAGCGGTTAGGAGTTGGAGGATAATTCTGAAAATGTTAAATCATTATTCGAAAGGGTATACTCCTGAGGTGGTCCCACTGTCACCAAGTCATGATTTGATGATGGAATCTCAGGGAAATCGAGGGCAACCCTCAAAATTTATATGCACGTATCATGTGTTTCATATATTTTCCAAGGCTATTCAGGTATTTGCGTCCGGTAGTCATCATCTTATGTTGATGAGCTGATGATGGAAGGTACAACTCCTTAACGGTTAGGAGTTGGAGGATAATTCTGAAAATGTTAAATCAACGTAAAATTGTGAAATAAAAATCTTTTAACAAAAAAGCAAAACTGCCTTAAAAAAAACCTTAGAAAAAAAACATAAAATAATCCTCTAAAATAATGATAAATAAATAAAATAAAATAAAACGCTTTTATTTCGGACAACAGAAACTAAAGCCTAAAGTTTTATGGCCTAGCACTAAGCAGCAGATAAGTTGGTGCTTCATTCAAAGAATATTCCGCTCGCACCGACTTCATATTTCTGCTGCTTAGTGCAAGGCCATAAAACTTAGGCTTTAGTTTTTGTTTTCCGAAATAAACGCATTTTATTTTATTTATTTATCATTATTTTAGAGGATTATTTTACGTTTTTTTTCTAAGGTTTTTTTTTGAAGGCGGTTTTACTTTTTAGAAAACAGGTCTTTGTGCTAAGTTTCGTGCGGCGCATTCTTCTTGGCAATCATGGTCTTTCCGAAAGCGCTGGTTGACTCAAAATGCTGTGCTGAATAGAATTTTGTATTTGAATTTAAATAGAGATTTCCTAATGAAATAAACAGAGATACAAAGCTATTTCTAACATATTCGGCTGTACAGTAGCTGCAGTGGGTGGTTTCAGTTTAAAGCACTATCTAAACAACTTAATCGAAACACATTCAAACACAGTGTCAACCCAATAAAGCCATAACTTACAACGCGACCCAAAAACCGCGCTCTCCTATTTTGCAACTTTAAAATACAAACGTTTGACAAAACACTCCCCCCACAACAACAGATAAATCTCACATGACACGACTTAGTTGAGAACAAAAACGGCGAGAATGCAGGAACATTACGAAAGCACGGGCCCAGTTCATTATAAAATGCCAGAGGAATACTTCAGTTAACAAGCCTTTACAACAGGAGCGCGTGCAGCATGCAGGCGATTTGTGTAATACTTTCACGATAATGCAATACGGGATCGTGATGTCATAGAGAATTACTGATACAGGTAGTAGTAGAAATAAGTCCTGAGTTTAGTCAAAGGCTCAGTCAAACCTAGTAGAAATAGTTGACAGTTTCAGAAAAAGAAATGGGCCATAATGAAACATTTTGGGAAACGAATTCGTTTGGGATTCTGTTTTTGGCGAAATTAAAGGATACCGAGTTAAGGAAAATGTTATGTTTAATGTAAAAAAAATCACTATTAACTTTAGAACCAGACAAATTTATTAAACAATCGATTTTTTTATATGGAAATGGTTCTAAAACACTGACGAGCGAACAAAACGGGTCACTTCTTATGGAAAGTGACCCCTTATTTTTGGTCGTCAGTATAGTTCAAGGTGGAGGACATTTTAAATGTCATGAAAAGAGAGATTTAAAAAAAGAATTTTGTGCAACTCCCTGTTGGCCAGTAAAAATCATGAAATCGTAACCGTCATTACAATCATACTGAAAACAGCAGTAATTGTTAATTAAATGATCATCAACGATTCCAGTCGACCGGCGCCGACATCCAATCACATTACCGTTTAAACCTTCATTTCCGTTAATTGCATTAATTCTGTATGATTACAATGGCATCAGAAAAACCTAATGATGCATCAGCCATTTTGCTACCTTACAATAACGCGGCAAAATTACATTTGCAGTTACTCGACACCGATGTTACCGAAGGCACGTACGAAAATGTATGAGGCTGTAGGTCTAGGCATCTGATGGGCGGTACAGATAACTTTGTGTCAGTATATTGGCAATTCCATTTAACTTTTGGAATCGAGCGCCGTTCGGATTGGCGCAAATTTAAACATGCGGATAGTTTGATTGGTTCGCGCGAGTTTGATTCTACTGATACGTTTGAAAATAGAACGCTATTGACATAGTGTTAATTCCTCAGGTGAATACCGTTTTTATGGGCCGTTAGCGATATGCGGGCTCCATTTAATTCTGTTTGTGTGCCACGAGCAACGTTGTACACATTTATACATTTTTACGGCTTTATGCTTCGTTTGATTGATACAAATGAATCTGTCAGGTAGTTTTGACAATTAAATCTCTGTTTAACTTTTTTTCAATTCATAATAATAAGTATCATGGAGTATATGACACCAATTGGCCTAGTCCCAAACTGAGCGAAGCATATTGCTACGATACAAGGCTACAAACAATCTTATTAAAAACTATACGTATAGATAATCTCATCGCCGGTTGATATACTATTCAGTGTTCCTAAGAGCTAAAAAATATTCGCATCCCTTTGTAAACTAAATTAAATTGATGTCAATATGATGATAATGAAATAGTTTAATATAATTGCAAAGCAACCGAACCGCTCACAATGATCTAAGCACACCTCTATTGTTATAGACATAAGAGTTTGTGCAGATCATTGTATGCGCTTCGGTTGCTTAGCAACTTTTGCTGCTGACTGTAACTGGCCACTTCACCAATATAATCTGTAAGAGAATGAAATGCTGATATCATTGTGATTAAATTAAAATCCAGATTCAGAACTGTTACCGAAAGCATTCCGAAAGTATTTATACCTACTCAGTATCACCATACAAAAATAGTGGCTAGCAACTGGATGACATTTTGTGAAGTGGCCAGGTAGGTAGTGGCCCCTTATAATGGTTTTATCATGTAACAAGAATTGTACTTTATATTGTTTGCTCGCAAGAGATGTCACGCGTAATCTTCAAGGTATCCACGGAAATATCCACTCCAATAAGGTTCCATCCCCCTAGCCCCCTACTCAATAACTTTCCGCCACACCATTATTGACCGGCTAATACACAGTCATTGTGTCCGCAGTATCGGCTTTGCTGTATAATTTAGCCAGTATTGTTACATATCCGTCAGGGCCCTCCTATTGTTCGTCGGGTGAACCACCACGGCAAATTTGCTATTTACCAAGCTAACAATTGATGTTATTAATTATGTACGGGCGGGAACTATTGACAGGTACGTGTGAAAGTTAATTATGGATGGTTCAAAGTTTTGTTTGCTAAACGGGTCTTTAGCAACTGTTTTCGTTCATAATCAGTCGACTGAAAACTGTATTTAAATACATCGCTAACACGTAGAGTTGTAGTGTCATTTTTACAAAGACAATAATAAAGGAGATGGTACACCAGGAAAACACAAAAATATAGAGAGCTTAGCTTAAAATACGCTCATGAGAGGTTAATAATTATATACATAACACACACATACACAAATACACATACACATACATAAATGCAGGTGTACTTAGTTGTTTTATCACCTCACAATAGGGATGCACTCTGTACTATTTTATCTTTCCTAGAACAATCTATTACAACGTTACGATGGAACCGTCAGGGCCGGCAGAGTTACGAGCCACGCTTCAATTTCATCTACGATTGTAAATCCTCCGTTACTCCGCCGTTGTACATATTTTCAACAGCGGCGATTTAAAATCCAATATTCAATACGATCGGAATACATTACCGCTTCTGTAACACTTCATAGAATAGACGTTTATGGGCGGGCAGAAATGCAAAGTGAAATTTACCCGGCAACGATGCCAAGTTGTGTTTCAATGATATTCTGACTTTATGTAGATACGCCGTTTTCTCATAGCTTCGTTTGCATAAGGATGGTTACCTCTTCTGTTCTGTTAGTGTTGGCAGAAAAATGGGAAACAGGAGGTTTTTTCAAACTGGCTAAAAAACAGTTACACTGAAAGCTCAAAATTGTTTTTTTAAAAATTCCAGAAGTAAAGTGCTAAAGACACAAAGGCGCGAGCTTAGTAGATGGAAGAATCAGCGTTAAAAGTAGGTGGCCAATATCGCACTTTAACTCATTGACACATTCGTCAATGTTATTATGGAGTTTCGTATGCGGCTGTAAAGCGAGAAAGTACTAAAGTAAGCAGCTAGTTTCGACAAATAGTTCTTGGCTCTCAAAGCCTTTTATAAAAGCTAAAGTGAAGAACCTAAACCTATATGATGATAAATATTTCATCAATAACTTACGAAAAACATTTAAAAGGTGTTGTATTTTTCTTCATCAAAAAGCGAACAAAGTACAAGGAAAACTTTTCGTTATTATTTGAAGAACGTGACCGAACAAAATAAGACGTGGAAAATAACATCGTTGTTTATTTATGTGGAAAAGCATTATTTTCCTTAGTATTTTCGTGTAATAGTAACCCTTTTATAACTCCATCGGGTCACTAATGCCACGTACGAGACAAAAACATCGTCATCCCATAGTGTTGGGGTACGCTTCAAGATGGTTTCAGTTTTTTCAGTATTTCTTTTTACCCAACTGCCACTAGAAATAAGGGTTACGAAAACTACAGAGCATATCCCACCTGATGGCAAATGCAGATGAGGGCAAAGGTGTAACTCACTTGTCCAGTAACAGGCTTTTACGACATACAATGACAATGCAAAGAAAAATTCGTTAAGCAGCTGGACCAGCTGCTTAACGAATTTTTCTTTGCATTGTCATTATATGTTGAATTTCATTCTATGAATGTTTCATAAAAATAAAAACAAAAATAATCAATAAATCGATTATTTTCATTGATTCAGAAAATAGCTCCATCTCTTGCCACTAATGCGTAACTGTAGAAGTTCCGTAGTGGGTGAGCCGCTTGATTAAGCTACTCATAGATGGCGCTGAGGAGAGATCTTCCAAATAAAATATGACACAAGGCATTGAAAAATTCGTTAGGTACACCAACGTTAAGTATAGCTTAATTGGTGGAGCGTGGTACGGATTACCGAGGTTGCTGGTTCAAGTCCAGCTGCTTAACGAATTTTTCTTTGCATTGTCATTGTATGTTAAATTTCATTCTATGAATGTTTCATAAAAATAAAAACAAAAATAATCAATAAATCGATTATTTTCAGGCTTTTACGAGCCCAATTGAAAGCACCAAAACCTCCGTTCAACGCGCTACTAGTTTTTCTAGTCCAGAAATCACCAGACCACGGAATCGGATTCCATTCCTTGCCAATTGGCATTTCTGGTGCAAAACTAAAAACAATTACTTTGCTCACCCGCGACCACTAATGACAAATAGTTATATCTGTGTGGCAAATGTATGTTTCCATGCAACACCTCCGCTTCCACTGCTACACGAATCAACACATGCCACACAGACCCAACTATCACCACCACCACTAAACTAAACGCTGACGCGTTTCGGCACATTTACGAAGCACAACAACAACCGCTCAACGTGCCACCACTTCCACTATAACTATTCCACTATGTAACTATTTGTCATTAGTAGTCGCGGGTGAGTAAAGTAATTGTTTTTAGTTCATAAATATGGACCTCCGCAAAGTAACGCCTGATTCAATAAATTATTTCTGGTGCAATTCTGATCCTCAGTTTTTGCTGCAGTTTCTCCAGCAGATCTGGAAGGATCCATCCTGCATAGCGGCAGAGTGGATAAACGCTGGATTTTTAATGGATATAAGCTCCTTTTTTCAAAAAGTGTGTGCAAAAGAGAAAAGAGAGAGATGTGGAAACATAACCTCAAACTTTGACCTTCTCGGGTCGAGGGGAAGGCCTCAAGCATTTTCGCATTGTCAAAAAATGGGCTATGATTCAGCACTGACTTTCCTTTGCCCATTTCCAACAGAGGGCCGTTATTAAAACAGTGAGGTGGGTAAATTTAAATTGAAACGCGACGTGACGTGATTTAACTTGCAATGAAGACGTTTTCATAAAGTACGTTTAGTATAGCGGGAGTTTATAGCGCATAAAACACGTTTTAATTTCCTGGACACTATGCGCAGTAAAATGTTACATAAATTTTACTAACAATATGACAACGTGCAGTGTTTAACCTAAATCTAGGTTTAGGTACATTATGTTATGTCTGACGTGTCGTATCGGTTTTATAGCGAGAGAGAGACACAACACAATGGCTTGTGTGATGCGTTGGCTGACAACACACTGCGGCCCACTGATAGTCTGACATAATTCTCACTATACTAAATGTATAAACCCGAGATGCTTCTGACGCGTCAAGACACAAATGGGAATCCAACTTATGACATACCACTGAACAGTTCATGTCAAACTTAAACGAGCTTAGAGTAAAGTCGATCACTTGGAGTAGGATCTCTCCCAATTGCTAAACAATTTCAGAGGCGTATTTGAAACGTATTCATAGGTACTATTAATATGTGGTGCAGACTAGATTCCAGATGAAATTACACTTAGTTATAAAATGATTATTCCCTCCGACTTTATATGAAGAAATACTAAGAAAAACAATTGAAGATCGCTCTTGCTTAAAACAACGTTCCCTATTGATAATTTGTCTCCTCTCTACTTACCCTTAGTAGAGGGGATTAGTTGGAGGCGAGTGACGTCCCAACAATGAGATCAAGTGTCGGACGACATGTTGCCTCCTTTCGCAAAATCTATTTACGACGGGAGTCGCCTTCAGAGCTCCCCCCCAGAGGGTCGAGCACAATTTGTCGAATCCTGCGCAACGTTACGGTTATCGTATCGAGATCGAGAAACCTCATACAAAATTTTGCGCTGTTCCAAACGTCATACAAACTCGACAACATTTGCTATTCTATTTTACGTGACGCAGGATTCGAAAAGTCGTGCTCGACCCTAAGTGCAAACTTTTAGTTGGTTAGTTAGATCGGGTAAGGTTGCGTTGCTAGCGCGCACTGTGTCATCAAAAGTCGACCGATTGCTCTGAACCTTTCAATTATGTTTCAAACGCGATGCCGCGCCAAACCTCGGGAGCAACTAAAACTATCCCCAGTGAACTATTCCTCTCCACCACTCAAAGGTTGACTGGCAGAGATCCCTTAAAGGGATAAATCCGCCTTTGTACTCAAATGTTATTGTTGTAACTTGTGTTTTATCCTATTTTTTGTACAATAAAGTGTTTACTTACTTACTTACTTACTTACTTACTATCAATACAAGTTATTGCTAGTTTTCCTTAATAACCTGTTGAAATTCTACTCGAAAATCTAGAAATATCCTTAAATTAGTCAAAAAACTAATTCACTTGTAATTTTGTAGCAATTCACAGGTTAACAGCAAATTCGATTGGCATTTTTATAGGCAAGATTTGTAAAGTCCCCAGCGCGTGTCGGTTGTACAATTAAACGTAGCCACTCCGTTACCATCTCCTATCATAGGTGCTTTGTGCCGTTATCGATCGAGTAAGCCGAGACGAGAGCAAGTATGTAGGTATTAGGTAAAAACATGGGTTAGGTGAAACCTTATTTCTGGCCAATGGAAAGGAGGGTTCCCGGTTAAGAGGATCTGAAGACGGCTCGTTCCTTGAGGTCATTTGCTATTTGAACTTTGTTTACTCGTAGTATGACAGGAGTATTTTGAATACCTGCGTTAACTTTGATAATGATTCAGATTTTCTGCTAAATCATAGGTAGTTAATATTTTACTTTATTTACATAATAAAAGCAATTTAAGATGACACTAAATCTAAACAAAACAACCGTACCGTACTCGGTTAAAAAATTAAAATTAAAAAGGGTAGTTTGGAATTTATGTAAAAAAGGGTAGTTTGGAATTTATATTAAAGGGTAGTTTGGAATTCATAAAATATTAGTGGGTACCTTGGTTTTTTCATTAACCAAATTGAGTACATGGTTGTCATGTGTGTCGGTAGTGGTAATGGTGTCTTGGTGAATGGTTGTTGTAGTGTTTGGCTTGGATAATGGCCTCGTGGAGAGTGCCGAAACGCGTCAGCGTGTAGTTCAGTGGTGGTGGTGATAGTTGGGTCTGTGTGGCATGTGTTGATTCGTGTAGCAGTGGAGGCGCAGGTGCTGCATGGAAACATACATTTGCCGCACAGATTAACTATTTTTCACTAGTGGTCGCGGGTGAGCAAAGTAATTGTTTTTAGTTCATAAATATGGCCCTCTGCAAAGTAATGCCTCATTCCATAAATTCATTAAATCTAAATAAACTAAAACTTAAAACTAAATTAAATCTAAATAAGGCCCCCGTGGCATGGTGCCCAAAAGGCTGGCAGCGTTGCCTCGCTGAATAGCGATGCTGATTCTTTGAGAGAGAAAACTGCCAGCCCTTTGGTCACGAGATGCAACAACTAAGCGCTTTTGCAACTCTGAAATAAGCTTGTAAGCGCCGGGACCCCATGGACCCGAGGTTTCGAACCCGATAGCAACAGAATTTTTGTTCGGACCGAGAGATTGATATTTAGATTTTTTTTCTATTTTCGGCCGTTTCCGCCGCCGCACCAGCTTTTTGTGTGGTTTCCCTGGAGATGTGAGGGTGCTACTGTATCGACACAGGTTGCTTCCCAAACCAGAACCCTACCCATTCTCCAGGGAATCAGAGACATAGGTAGATGCGTAATGTTGGTAATTCCTATTGAAAATGTTACCAACCATAATGGTGTCCTACTGCTGAAGGCTTACCCTCTTCACTTCTGCATATTGCGAGCCATATCTGGCCAATCCTAAAAAAAAGTGCCCCGCGGTACAACATACATGCGTTTATGTGAGTAAAAAACATACATACAGTGGAACGTAGAACCTCCTCCTTTTTTGAAGTCGGTTAAAAACCCGGACATGGGCATCTCCTCATCATTAATGATTTGAAAAGTTCTCGGATTTTTTTTGGAAATTTCAGATAGTTTCGAACCTCATACAAAAATGTGAGGAATTTCTGAAACTTTCTCAAGTGGAAAATTTCGCAATTTAGGAAAGTTTCCGACGGGACATCATTCAGCACTCCACGATGTAGCTTAAAATCGGACGAAAAATCCCAATGCTACCAAAATGACAATAAAAAACATAACACAAAAACCCTTTGTACCCTACACGAATTTACAAACAACTATCATTATGTTCCAATAGCACTAGTCCATTTAAATTTAAAAGCATTTCCATTCAACCTTTGAAGCCTGGAGCGAAGAAAAAAAACTGGTTTGAAATTTCATTTAGTTCGAAAATAGGTCGCGCGGATACTCAAGGAAATTAGTTTCGAATGCAGTTAAAGTAGGGGTTTATTTTGAATGGCCATTTAGAGGATAATAAGTAACAGTTTAAACGGTAAAACTTTTAAAAATGGACGGCGATTGTGGTTAACGATTACGAGTTGTAGCTGTTTTGTACCTTGTGGATTTATGCAGCCGTATTTTACCGTTAGTTGTGTTGGCACGGTTAGAGTTAAGCTGTTGAGCTGTTTAATTAAAAAAAGATTCCGACGAATTGAGAACCTCCTCCCTTTTTGAAGTCGGTTAAAAAGGTTGGACTACAGGTGCAGCATTCCGAGTTTTAGTCTTGGAAATTGTATCGTGTTCATCATTTTGTGGAAAAACGCCGTATTTTTTACTTCAAGTACTCAACATGTCAAATTTATTGACTGCTGTAGTGATTGTTTTGGATTATTTATATTTTATTTATATTAGTGTTTCTTGCTCCTGTGAAAAAATTGCATTGAATAGGTCTCGTTTACAATGGCTTTCACTAAGCAAAATTTTGTATTTTGACTATGTCAGCCTCATGGGAAACCACGCTTGCATGTTTATCAAACACTTTACCCAGAGCTCGAGTCTCTGGATACAAAAGTTTATCTAAATAATCTGTAAATTTGTATTGCATCATCAGACAATGACCGACTTAGAACAGAACTGTGCTCACACCAACCGTTTAATCTAGACCTTGGCAAAAGGTCAACTAACAACTAGCAGAGTTACGATCTCATAACACTATAAATCGGTGCATACATTATTCTCCAACTTCCGTACAACCTGAACATTATTAATCAGAGAACCTAATCTCAACGGGCACATTGACGCCATTGCTTCATAAACTGGGCATCTTGATATTCTATATCGTGTTCTATATAATGCAGCTAACGGCTGCTGGGTGGCCGTTTGTCGGTGCGACATTATCTCAGCTTTTATGGGCCACGGAAGACCTATGCTGGAATGACACCTAGATGTTTAAAGTGCGATAGCGTGAGCGTCTATCTTGGCTGTTGACTTAGGTACTCTAAGGCGGCTATTTCAACTCCACTTGCTTTGCCCAAGTATTTAGGTGCATAGAATGGACAGAGTTTTTCAAGCATCTAAGGTACCGTGAGTGTGATTCTTACGCAATGCAATTAAAGCTGTCTATAGAAACCAATTACGTAATAATGATTGAGGACAATTTACGGGTAGCATAGCAACACAATCGCATATCGTATAAATAGACGGACAAGAAGTGAAGAATAGAAAGCAGGAGACAGGTAAATGGCAAGCAGGTGGCAAGCACGCGAGGAGCTGGAGACCACACTGGCTAGGACGTGCGTCTTGGAACCCTCTCGAGATGGAGCTTCGTCTCGTTATCATTATCAAACTTAAGAGTTCAACTCTTGTCGATGGAGAGTCTTCCAATCATTTTTCCTATAAGCCAGCTCCTTGAACTCCTGATACGACACGGCACCGGCCTCCTTTATTTTGTCTTCTTCTTACTAACGGAAATGTCAATGTGACAAAAAAGGACAAACGAACTTTAACGGCATTTCAGTTAAAATGGGTTTATGAATAAGTTGTAATAGGGTTAGTCTTTAAAACATGACGTTGCACGCGGAAAGCGGTTGGTAACTGGAATGCGTTATCTGGTCCTTATTCTTTCTTTTTGGCACACTCTTTCCCGAACAAATTCTGTGCCATGAAACGTACGATGTTTAAGTATTAAAGAGCAACTTTCGAATAGTTGAACGATAAGTTTGTAAGCAATAATTAGTAGCACACGGTGCGCGTCGGAAGCATTTTGTCGAAGGAGTTCGAGTTTTATCGTTCTTTGTTCTGGAAGCAAATAATAACGTCTTGCTAGTAAAGTCACCAACTTTACTCACAATACGTGAATTTTATCACAACACTGTAACCCAGCGACTGCCAATGGAACGTCTAAAATTATAAAGACTTTAAAAAAAACTGATCAGCGATTGACAATTAATTATTGATTGATTATTTTTTGGCTGTTGGAAATTGCATGAGAGGCCAAAGGTGTGACTCACCGATTCAGTAACAGCCTAATATTCATTCTAGCCTAGAAACAAACCTAGATTGTATCTGTCCGGGATATTGACGACGGGAGCGAATTCAATTCGTTGCCAGTTTGTAATAGAAAAGGTGAAACGAACCGTCTCTTCCGAGTCAGTGGAATGTTAACGACATATTTTTACTTGTAATTTCATTATTTTACAACTTTTATTTCATGAGATCTTTCGAATAGACGCGACAAATTAGCGTTAAAACATCAGGTTAAAGAAACAAGATATTTATTTTTAATAATGTCCCTTTAATCTGAATTCTAATATAACTACGTTTATAAAAAAGTTCTGATTGATTGACTGACCTATCAACGCCCAGCCGAACATTGGACATTCTTCTTCTCAAAGGGCCACTCCATTGCTTGAGGTTGGTCGTTAGCTCTAAAATTTCTTCCTGTCTTGAGCCACTGGACAATGAAAGCTAAAATTTCACATAGAGGTGTCCAAGGAATAAGGACAGATTTTGCGGAATTCTCGTGGGATAGGGAGGTCTGCCACGGGAGTGAAACCGCGGGCGCAAGCTAGTGTCCATTGTGAAAAAGAGATCTCTAGCAGATGAGTCCGCCTTTGTTCTTGTATGTACCTCTTATAAGTTTTGAACTCTGACCCTAAAGAGGGGTGTATTAAGTTTGACGTGTGTTTCTGTGATATCGTAGCTCCTAAATGGATGGATTTTCATCGGAAACTAGTTTAATCGAGATGGTTCTTAACAAAATTTCAAGATGTTAAGCTTTTAAAGTACTTATATTTTCTTCTTTACAAGTGCAGAGACTTTTATGATAGTCGTATTCAAAAAGTTCTAGCTAGAAATGTCAGACTTGTAAAAATAGGTGCTAACTTAGAATCGGCTCAAACGGGCGCTATATTTCAAACTCTTTTATAAGTTTCCACTTACACGGGTTTGGTTTTATCAAGGTCTGTTGGTATGAACCTAAAATAATTTTTATTATCTAAGTAGGCACTTCCAAGCTTCCCTTTTCTGGCTGAACTTTTAAACCCCCGACGAAAAAGAGGGGTGTTATAAGTTTGACATGTGTGTGTCTGTGCATCTGTGTATCTGTCTGTGGCATCATAGCTCCCAAACGGATAGACCGATTTCGATGCGGTTTCCTTCAATGGAAAGCCAGTTTAATCGAGATGGTTTTTAGCCTAGTTTCATTAAAATCGGTCTACTAGTTTTTGAAATATTGAACTTTGAAATGACGATTTTGGGGGTTTTTCAACTTTTCTAAGTTGGTTAGGTTATTGATTTGAACAATCTATACCTACTTATAAAAACTCTACAGGAGTGTTTACTTAGACTTCGACCTCTGGCTGAATTCTTGATGATTCATTAAAACGCACCCAGTAGGCCGAGCACGAGTTTTCGAATCCTGCATAACGTTACGTTATCGTATCGAAATCTAGAAACCTCATACTAAATTTTGCGCTGTTCCAAACGTCATACGAACTCGACAACATTTGCTATTCTATTTTACGTGACGCAGGATTCGAAAAGTCGTGCTCGACCCTGAGTGCAAACTTTTAGTTGGTTAGTTAGATCGGGTAAGGTTGCCTTGCTAGCGCGCACTGTGTCATCAAAAGGCGCTGTTCTAAACGCCATACAAATTTCTCGATAACGTTACTGCTCGATTACTTACGCACGATTCGAAAACTCGTGCTCGACCCTTTTATGTACAAGTCAATTCTGCCACCGGATGTAGATCAAAAATTTTACAAGCAAAATTTGATTACATACACCAGCACAGCCTAAACTGAATAAAAGCTTGTAATTAGATTAAATTCCAATAGGTGTTTCGATTTTCATCCAACTGAATTTACCAGTATCCAATTAATATCATTGTTAACGCCTATCTACTGATCGCGGCAACGAATCCGCCGATATTTGAGCGCAGCCGGCTCAAGCTTGTATCGCGTCATCGGCAGCCAATCAGAGACCGCGCATATCACGACATATGCGATCCACAGCCAATGAGCAGCCTCGCTACAGTCCCACCGGAGACCGCAGCTTTGGACCGCATACGAATTTATTATTACGGAATCGATTCACGCATTCTCGCTCGCTTAACCTCTATTGCAAAGGATCTCACCTAGCTTTGCTTTATATATTTTTTTATTAACTTTTTTTTTCTTCCAAATTTGAGTACTGTATTGTGTAACCTTTTCATAACAATATACGCAAGTTTACAAGTCGCCGCTTTCGTCATTTCTACCTGCCAACCACATCTTCAACACCATCTCAGAGCCGAAGCCGTGTCTAGACGCACAGGCAATCATAGACAAAACCTTTCAACTCACCACACACGTTTACCTAGAAACACTCCACCAATGCACTAAACACTGCCTTCAACATCATAACAGCATACAAGAATGCATTCAACCAAGCTCACGTGACGATAAATTTCACTCGGGTGCAAATAGCATTTTTGCCATTGCTCTAGAAGGTTGCAGACTAGACGATAGCGGCAGGCGGGGCGACGAGCGGAGCGGGTTTTGTAATATTGCGTGTGTTGCCAGGTAGAATCAGAAATTATTATATCCGCAGTAGAACTAAAGTTACCGACATAGCTCGAAGAATTGCGAAACTTAAGTGGCAGTGGGCGTGGCACATTGCTCGCAGAACTGATGACCGATGGGGTCAGAATGTTCTCGAATGGCGTCCACAGACCGGGAGACGCGCTGTCGGTTGGCCTCCAACAAGATGGCGCGACGACCTAGTAAAGATCGCGGGACCGCGGTGGATGCGGAAAGCACAAGACCGGTCTGAGTGGAGAGCCGCGGGGGAGGCCTATGTCCAGCAGTAGACGTCTTTCGGCTGACATGATGATGATGATGATGATGATAATCCATCAGGTAATCGCCAGGTAATCGCCGCACAGTGGGCTGGAAACCAGTGCGGAGGCTCACGGCTATCTTGTGAACTGTGTTTTGTTTATTTAGTTATCTACATTTTTAACCCCCGTGTATCTGTGTGTCGGTGTGACTGTGTATCTGTGTATCTGTCTGTGGCATCATAGCTCCCAAACGGATGGACCGATTTCGATATGGTTCTTTAAATCAAAAGCTAGTTTAATTGAGACGGTTCTTAGCTAAGTTTCATTAAAATCGGTTCACCCGTTTTCGAAATACTGAACTCTGAAATGACAGTGTCGGGGGTTTTTCAACTTTTCTAAGTTGTTTAGGTTATCGCATTATATGTTTGACACTTTTCGGGGAGGACGAGGAATAAGCGTAAAGCATACGTCTGCGCTCGTTTCATGTGTTATGTAGCGACCCTGGCGCCACACGCGGATGACGTCATCACTGTTCTACATCGCGCTAACGAAGTTTTTCAAGTCGGTTGCATAAATACAACTTCCGGCTTCTCTTCCTTTGGACTTCGGTCCTCAGGCATAACATCTGTCTGAAAAGAGATCTCTCTATTGGACTCCTCCCCAAAGTTACGATCCTACCAACTCGTATCAAAACAAAACTCACACAAAATGCCAGAACACGCACACAACATTACAGTCACCATTACTTTGACAAAAATCATCAATGTAATATCAAATTTTTGGCAGAGATCCTGAGAGATATCCTATTGTTTTTGCTCTGCAGTGCAGTGAGTGAACAGGTTAATCGCTTGCCGCCCCGCTCGTCGCCCAGCTATCCGCTGCCGTTCAGTCTGCAGCTAAAATGCCATCGCATCGCCATAACCGTTACCGAAGTCCGCTTGGAGCGCCACTAGCGTAGTTCCCAAGAAGTGGCCAGTTACATTTTATTTAAGAAAGTTGGAGCCGTTAAAATAATGCTTTTTTAAACTGGGTTATGGGCGAAGTAAATCGAGTGGATATTTTATTATTATTGTAGAATTTGTTGCCGGCTGCAAGAAGTGGGAATTCGTACGTTTTTAAATGGCAAAAACTGAAGTAGGTTTACGGTAAACTATTGTAATAATAATAAAGTGTCAGTCATTTTAACCTTGAATAAAAAAACCCCGACATTGTCATTTCAAAGTGCAATATTTCAAAAACGGGTGAACCGATTTTAATGAAACTTAGCTAAGAACAGTCAACTAGCTTTCGAACAAAAAGAACCGCATCGAAAACGGTCCATCCGCTTGCGAGCTACGATGCTACAGACAGATACACAGATACACAGATACTCAGATACACAGACACACAGATACACAGGTAAAACTTATAACACCCCTCTTTTTCGTCGGGCGTTAAAAAGGAAATAAAGTATGCTGACTAAAATCCGAAACTCTTCGTTTTGAGTGTCAGTTCGAAGCGTGCTTGGATATTTCCAATTATAATTCTAATTGAATAGCTTATATTTGTACAGTTTATATGCATTATAGAAATCGCAATTATGCCGACGTTGATTATAATAATAAGACCGATAAAGTTATCTAATAGATCCCAAACTCATTTCTCCCTTTCCTTCTCAAAGACAATTCTTTCTTATGCTGGCTCTTCGCTTGCCCACACACACACTTATAGTCACCTGAAGAACAGAGATGATGACAAACATTTGGTAAATTTTAATAACCGAAGTGCCACCATTTTTTTTATACGACAAGGAAGACAAAAATGCAAGTGGGTCACCTGATGGTAGGTGAGTGATCACCACTCACTGCCTGTAGACACCCGCAAACCCAGTGGGATTGCAGGTGCGTTGCCAAAACAGAGATCTAAGATGAAATACCTCTTGTGCTCGTAATTACACCGGCTGTCTTACTATCCACACCGGAACACAACAGTGCAAGCACTGCTGGTCAGCGGCAAGAAGCGATACGAACGGACCTCGCATAAGGTCCTACCACCCGACGACCATCACATGAATCCGTCTCTTCCAGCATCCATAAGCCAGCGAGCCAGCCACTGCCAGCGGTTCACATCACATCACATTACGCTGAGCATTACGCTGAGTATTACGCTGAGTATTACGCTAAGCATTATGCTAACCGAACCTGTCCCCGCCTTCAGAGCAGTTTGTTTCCTAAGAGTTCCTTACATACAGTGTTGCTGCGATGAAATAAAACTACTTATAGTGACTCTCCCACTGCTGGGCACAGGCCTCCTCTCAGGATAAGAGGGCTTGGGCTATAGCTCCCACGCGGGCCCAGTGCAGATTGGGAACTACACACACATCATTGAATACATAAAAATAAAGCCTGATATATATGATGATAGTGGCTCTGTGAGCTGTAGACCTCGAAAGCTCATTGTTGCACATTTTTCGATTTTTTTTGGAAATTTTCCGGAAACTGTGTTAAAACAAAAACTATGAGTACCCTGGGTACTTGCTTACGATGCTGCTGCAACCTGCTCACAATTTTTTTGCGAGAATCGGTAGAAATGCGACCAGTAGACGAGAACAGTCAGAGCTGGACAGACGACGGACATACAATAGGTATAATTGTTGGCGATGATGATGCGGAGACAGTTCGTTTGCGGTTCGAGTTCGCTCGTTCAATAAAAGGACATTGACAGTGCGTTGTACTTGTTTCGTATAAGTAAGTATATATTTCATTCTGTTTTGTTTAAGAGCGCTCGCCGTATGAAACTCGAAAACGAAATAAGCGTTATCCTATCAAACTGACTCTCTTTTTGACTTATGTGCATTTCTGAGTGCGGCAGTTAGAGTCCTGTTGTTAGGAAAATGATTCTCACCCCTTCAGTCTTCCTGTTGATATAATTTGTTACTTTCTTGATGGTCTTTGAAAACAGTGTCATGCTGTGTGCCTATAGATTTCGGCAAATTAAAAACTATGTAAAAAAATATTGTAGCTTTTGTAAATGGTATTGATGATAATGAATGATTAGCTCACCAGTGAACACGTGACAAACATACCTGAAAAAAAAAGATGAATTGTTTTAGTAAAATTACAGACTAACATATTGACGAATAACAAAGTTCTCTAAAAACTACTACAATTATTATTTTAAAAGCAACTCTCCTACCCAAAATTGTGTGTGAACAAACAATTTTCTGAAAAAATTCAATACTTTACAATAATAACAAACTTTTACCTGCGGCACTGAGTCAGGTTAATTGATTTGTCTTTGAAACATGTCTAAGCCAACTATAAGGATCACTTAATAGTTCAAACGTACCTAAGTACTAAAATAATTTCACTGCGCTTGAATTTGCAGCCCTGAATATTTGACCCCGTGGCAGTGGATTGCGAAAATATACTTGTAAAAGCATCCAATGAGATCTTGCGTTGTCAATAAAATACAATGTAAGTTCAAGAAACGTCCTTCAATTCCTCTCAATCCCACCAAGTACTTAGGTTCCTAAGTGCAGCTCTTATTAAATTACCTCAGTAAAATTCAGTCCCATACGTCATCTCCTCTCGCGGTTACAGCGTCGAAACCTGCTCATAAAAGTTTATTCCGAAAAGCCCGGTCGCGTATAATAATACGCGCAACCGGCCACGGCAAGCGAATAGCGAGTTCTCTGTTCATTGCACTGTAGAAACACTCCCCGCACAGTACTTAGTTAGTGACACAGGCAATGTATTAGGAAGTCGCTATCCGCGTCGCTGTTAGCGCGTTCTCGTGGTCGGGTTGTTAAGGCCACATGTGCCAGTCTCTTGGTGCGGACGCTTTTTGCATCGGACTCGTACCGGTATGAACTGAAATCGATAACAAGCAGCGACATTGGATTTCGGCTAGATTTCGCTTCGCAAATATGAGTTCTGATCTTCGAAAGGTCATCATCATATCAGCCAGAAGACGTCCACTGCTGGACATAGCCTTCTCCAAGGATCTCCATGGCGATCGGTCTTGTGCTACCCGCAGCCAATGGCTTCCCGCGATCTCTACCAGGATGGTCCGTCCACCTTGTGAGAGGCCTACCAACACTTAGCCTTCTGACCCCTATTTCACCAACTTTACAATTCATCATCATGATCATCATGTCAGCCGAAAGACGTCCACTGCTGGACATATGCCTCCCCCAAGGCTCTCCACTCAGACCGGTCTTGTGCTTTTCGCATCCACCAGACTTATTATTACAACTTTACAATTGTCAGTTTTCAATGACAATTCGGTGTCAACTGCTGCCTTGAACAGCTTTTGTTTTAGCGCGCTTAAAAGTGTTGTAACGTCACGTCGGGGTCACCACTGTAACTACTGTCTGTAACGCGATATATGATAGGGAAGGATTTACTGGGAGATGAATGATAAATAAATGCTTGAGTAGTTAACTTGAGTTTTACTGAACTTTACACGGTTACACTGTTCTAAGGAATGGGGGGCTAACCAGGCGGGTATCGGAAAGGCGTCTTCAGAGCGCGACCGATTGCTAAGACGTTTCGTCACCGACTAACTTCGCCGCTCCGCAACCGCGTGGTTAACCCAAAATGCTGACGAGGGTGTCGCCACAGTGTCAAAGAAATGTAGTCCAAATTGTCATATAAAACTGACGATTGTAAAGATGGTGAATTAGGGGCCTGGTACGCCGTCGCCACTTTAAAACCCGACAGCTTCAACAGCCATATCAGTTCTACAAGCAATGTACCCCGCCCAGAAGCTTCAAAAGGTGAATCTATGAAAAGGAGAGGAAGCAGATTTTGGACAGAGGAGGTTTAGCGTCCGTTAGCTCACTTTTGAGATAGTCGATATTTAACATGGAGACAAGTCCAGAGACTTGACAGGTGTCAGAACACCTGATGCCAATTCGAGTTATCAATGCAATATTAAACGGATTACAGATACATTGGCAACACGCAGCTCAGTGAGCTAAGATGGGTTTCTTCTACTATTCAGTGGCCGTATTTCTACAAGAAAGGTCTAACCTATAACCAACTTAGAAATGCCGGACATTGAAATTAAATTAGCTTCCGATTAGAATAATCCGCGTTCTAGTCGGTTCATTCTTTTAGGAGCGACTATGCCACAGACAGACACACATATACCACGATTAATCCTGACGTTGTCAAAAACGGATAAAATATTTAATAAATACAATTCTAAACTTAAAGGTAACAAGTGTTTGCGACACCCCTCTTTTGCATCGGGAGTTAAAAAAAACATACAGTTGAATTGAGAACCTCCTTGTTTTTTGTGGTCGGTTAAAAACAACTTCAGCCTTTATTAAGCAAGTGAATAAATTTTGTTTCAGACCCCGGCCTCTGACGTCATTCAGTCGACCTTGCCCCCCCCCCCCCCCCCCCGAATGTATTATTACAAGGAAAATGCTAATATTTTTTACGTGGGCGAAGGAAAAAAAAAGAGTATATATTTAGAGCACTTACTTAGACTGAAACTAACTATTATGATTATTGTATTTTATGGGGGTAATATTAAAGTGATATTATTTGAGGCTAAACTTGTTTCTTCGATTATTCTGGTCGAAGATTTCAATGTATTTCTATTGCAGTTAAAGTAAATAATTATGAAACATTTCAATGTAAAATTAAGGCTAACAAATATATTGGAGAAAATGGCGACTAGTATAGCCATCACACTACAATGAGTAGGTACCTTTTCAAACAAAAAAATAATCATCACAATCAATTCATAATTGGCGGAGTAATTGCATAAGAAACATAGAAAAAAACATAATAGTCGAATTGAGAATCTCCGCCTTTTTTGTAGTCGGTTAAAAATACAACACACAGTCAAGCTGTGTAATATATTGGTCATTGATTACAGTCAATAATCAACTACTAATCAATAAAGTACCACCCATCTCACATCAAAATTATCTTTTTTAGGGTTCCAAGCCAAAACGGCAAAAATGGAACCCTTAGTCCCAGTTTCGTCATGTCCGTCTGTCCGTTTATCCGAAGCTTAGCTCAAAGACTATTGGTACAAGAAAGCTGTAATTTTGCATAGATATACATATTAACTATTAACAATACTAACTAGGCAGAAAAAGTGCTTGAATAAAGTGTTGAAACGTAAAATGGGGATGATAATTTTTTTCTCATCTACACCATAGTGTGGGGTAAAAGCACTGCTACTGAGCGGCAGGATTAGCGAGTAATATGGTAGTAGCTAACCAGACAGACATTACCACCCGCAAATCTGACTTCAGTACATCCCCAAAAATCACCTTCCTTCACCGACCTCCCTTCAACCTTGTGTGACCCTTTCAAATCCACTCGATTTCCACAAACGTCGTCAGACGTTGTGTGAGCCCCCGACGTTGTGTGAGCCCCCGACGTTGTGTAACGTCGCCACCCGTTCGAATTGTCATCTAGTCCATCTTGATAGCGTATTGAATGTATTCGAACCTAGAAAATTCAACAATGGACTAGATTTTGTGAAATGTAGTGTGATCGAGATATGGGAATGTGTCTGACGCCGACGGAACAGAGAACAAAGCATATAATCAAATGGATGTCGTACTTATGTTGTGTTTTGTGAGATTAACTATTGCCTTTGTAATCTATCATCATCACCAGTCTTTTTTTACGTCCCAATGCCGAGCGTAGGCCTCCTCTCGGAATGAGAAGGCTTGGGCTATATATTACCATGTAAAGAGTATTTCATTATTGTTTAAATAATGACCAACCGTCACCAGTATAATCATCTAATCGCTATTAATGAAAGCGAAACGATTTCCCAAAGTCATGACACTATCTTTACTAAGTCGTCGCTCCATCTTGTTGGAGGCCTACCGACAGCTCGTCTCCCGGTCCGTGGACGCCATTCGAGAACCTTCTGACCCCACCGGCCATCAGTTCTGCGAGCAATGTACCCCGCCCACTGCCACTTAAGTTTCGCAATTCTTCGGGCTATGTCGGTAACTTTAGTTCTACTGCGGATATCATCATTTATGATTCTGTCCCGCAGAGAAACCCCGAGCATACACCACCAACACGGTGGATGCGGAAAGCACAAGACCGGTCTGAGTGGAGAGGCCTATGTCCAGCAGTGGACGTTAATCGGCTGTCATGATGATGATGATGATGATGATGATGATGATGATGATGACACTATACCTATTGTCAGGGAATTGAACCAAACATAAGCCTATTCAATAAGCCAATAAGTACGCAAACTTAACTTCACTGATAATATTAACGACCCCGTTAATAAATTATGAACACAAGATATCCATTTCAGCAGATTTCAGCTTAATTGCTCACATTTCAGTACCACGCTATTAAATCAAGCCGTCATTTTTGAGGCACGAGACAGTCAGCCATTCATACCCGTCAACGTCGACCGACGTTTTTGACGCGGCCAAATTGTGCTGTCATCCGACGCAGCGGCCGACCGAATGACAATTAACTTTTCAAATTTGCCGGTTAAATTGATATTTTAACAGTGACGCGTTTGGGGGGCGATTCGTGCGTTTATTGTGCGCTGGCGTTTAGGTAATTGGCGTGGTGTAATGTGCGTTTCGGGCGCCATTTTGAGTGGCAGCCATTATCGCGTGGTCGACGGCAACGCTTCGTATCTTTCTAATCAATGTTTATCTTGGTTTTTACTGCTGCACCGACTGTTAGTCTAGAGCCATTAGTGTTAATTTCACGCCTCAACAAACATATCAATCGCGTTCACTTATTCAATAGGTACTGTGAGAATAGTACTTACAGTGCCAAAACGTGCCGCTAGATGCGTTGCCTATATTCCCATAATAATTGAGACGTTTTCATGTGTCATTTTTACACTAGAGGCTCTGACGATCAGTCGTCAATAAGTCGTCTTGGCGCCTTGAGAATGGGCTCGTAGACACCTTGACACGCGTCTGCGTAGAGTGGCAGTAGTTGGGTTGGGTCATACTCACTATTGGCCAAAAGAGTCTGTTTACCTAAGAGTGTGTTTTCTTTGCATTGTCATTGTATGTTGAATTTCATTCTATGAATGTTTCATAAAATAAAAACAAAAATAATCAATAAATCGATTATTTTCATTGATTCAGAAAATAGCTCCATCTCTTGCCACTAATGCGTAACTGTAGAAGTTCCGTAGTGGGTGAGCTGCTTGATTAAGCTACTCATAGATGGTGCTGAGGAGAGATCTTCCAAATAAATATGACACAAGGCATTGAAAAATTCGTTAGGTACACCAACGTTAAGTATAGCTTAATTGGTGGAGCGTGGTACGGATTACCGAGGTTGCTGGTTCAGGTCCAGCTGCTTAACGAATTTTTCTTTGCATTGTCATTGTATGTCTGTTTACCTAGTCAAATTGGCGCTTTGTGAGTGACTCGTTGATGTGCCAATACGTACATTATTTATTTTATCTCAGATTCTGCGTATCCTTTCTAAAGTTCAATATTAATGTGGTCGTCCCCTTAGTAACTTGGCTGCTTGTCTTCAGTCACACTAATAGTCACCGAAAAATCACATCATGTCTTTCAGGCATGCAAAGTAAGAAACAACAGAGTTTATTACCAGTTTGTTTCTGTGACCTAAAGTTGGGCGATTAGTTTTTTTCAATAGGCCTAAGCTTGACCAATCGTGGTACATACAGAGGATGTAAATTAAAAAAGACAAATTTAGATCTCTGCTTTGATTGGTCGCCAACAACAGGTCTAAATATTCTCTTAAATACTAACCTGTAACTACCGACGAACTTTTTTTCGTTATATTACATAATGTAAATTTGTTTCAATTGAATGCCGTAACCAGATTTCATTAAGCGCTTTGTCCTTAACAAATTCTAAAGCCTTTGTGCCAATCAAACAAACAAGAAGGACAATTCCTTTGAAATTAATCAGATTGCCAATTTAGGTGTTAGTAGAAATATCCTTCAAATACCTTCTTAGCGTTATATTATTTGTTAATGTAGGTATTGTGCTCATAACAAAAGGCCTGAAATCATAATTTTGCATAGAAAGTACACCATTTTAGAGTTTAATATCAATTATCAAACTCATTATTATCATGCACCTAATACAACATTTACGGAAAAGACATCTAAGTAAAAATTTATTAAAGTAGTTACGATACAAACGTTAGCGGTTTATGCATAGTTAAGTGAACAAAGTCCCATCTCAACTACAACAATGAAATATTAATCAGCTCTTCATTACATCTCTTTGATGAAGTCGGGAGTACCTCAAGGCTTGCTTTTAGGTCCCATCCTCAATTCAACTGTCACAAATGAAAATCCGTCGTTAATAATTGAGGATTTAAGTGCTCTGAATATTTGATCAGTTGAAATAGATGCCAGTATAGATTTATCCGGTTTGGGTGATAATGGTAACGTAAAAGTCTTTGTATTAATAGAACATTTCCAACTAATTATCCTGTTTGCAGACAGTTGTAGAAGTTAACAAAAGTGTCGGCGAGGCGTCGCGAGAATTGGAGCTGAGATGGCGTAGGGCTGACGGGGCTATCAAAATGAGATGAAAATATTAACAATTTTATTTTATTTGTGATAAAACTGTACACGCTGGAAAATTTGGTAGGTACAATAAAATTTTAATGTTTGTTAAACTTTGGATACACGTATAAAAAAAACTTATAAATTGTGCGCTAAAAACTAAAAAAGTGTAGCATTTAAAGGCATTTTCATTTAATTCTGTACTATATTGTTTCAAGTTCAACATTTATGTGTACAAACTAAAGCAAAAACACAATTATGCTTATATGAAATCTTATGAATCTCGCACATTGACGTCATGTAGATGACAAAATAGTCGTCAATTTAAGAAGCATACAAATATTAAAACTTTATTTTGATTCACCGCCGACAACCCTACTGGCAGACGTGATGACGACAACAGACAATAGATAGCGAAGACAATGACGGAGTTCTCCACTCGCCACCTTTTTTGATATCGGCCCGTGTAAGCGTTCCCCAGCTCAAGTTTAAACACGAGCGCCATACCTGCAGCTAGTGTTGATTTAAAACTTTCTCAGACTATGCAAATACCTGGAGTTTCCAACGAAATTATGTTTGATGAGAATACATCTTCAGAAAATTTTAAGTTGTACGCTGAGCTGCAAAAATCTACGTTGTCTTTGCTGACTTCAGCATTATGAATTATCGGTTTATTTAAAATAAGCCTGCGAATTTTTTTACTTGTAATGATGTAAATTATTATTACGGAAATACGATTTTTTTCTTAATAACTGTACCTAGGTTAGGTATCTATGTAAATAAAATCCACGGTTATTTTCCCCCGTTTCATAATTATTATCTTCCTTGATATATCACCTCGTTTAATATCAGCACAGACTTAGAAGAGCTCTCATAATAGGCACCTAATTAACTTGAATCGAGCCATCGGATATACTGCGCAGCCTTATAATAATTTTCTCTCAAATACGCAAATTTAGGAGTAATATTATTGCTTCATCATGTTAACCTAAAGTTACCGTCTTCATGGCGATATTTTCAGATCTCTTAACGTAATAGATACGCACCGTCTCTTTAAAGATCTCTCGGTGCGCCTTATAGAGGCCTCCCGTGACCAGAGGGCTGGCCAATATTTCTATCTAATAGAATAATAGAATTGCTATGCAACTTGGCAATGCTGTTAGTATGAGTCTCTTTTATACATTTTTTAGTCTTATTGTCATTGTTAGTTTGGAGTCAGTTGGAATACCAACATAATATGTCTTTTTGTTGACGCATTTAATTATTAATGTATCTATTCTATTTTCTACATTTCGTACGCTTGATTTTTTTTCTTTTCAATAAATATTGTTCATTAAGTTGGTATCTTTCGACTGCTTTCTTTTTTTCTCCTATCTCATTTTAACTTTCGGAAATAAATATTTAATAAACTCAGCCTCAAATCTGTAATCTGGAAAGTTTTCGCAGTTTTGCGGTTCAAGGCAAGCGCCACAAATGAAGTTATTTGAAACCACTGATACTGTCGACGTCAGATCAATAGCATAACATGTATACTATTACGAATTACTTTTATCCGTTCGTCGTCTGTCCGTCTGTCAATTCCAAGTAAATCAAAACCTATAATAAATATGGTACCTACTTTTACCTTTACCTTACCTATTTACAATGACATTAAATCTAAGCTTAAACTAAATAAACTACAACTTAAAACTAAATTAAATCTAAATAAGGCCCCCGTGGCATAGTGCCCAAAGGCTGGCAGCGTTGCCTCGCTGAATAGCGATGCTGATTCTTTGAGAGAGAAAACTGCCAGCCTTTTGGTCACAAGTTGCTTCAACTAAACGGTTTTGTAACTCAGAAATAAGCTTGTAAGCGCTGGGAAACCATGGACCCAAAGTTTCAAACCCGACAGCAACAAAATTATAATTCGTACCGAGAGATTGATATTTAGATTTTTTTCTATTTTCGGCCGTTTCTGCCGCCGCACCAGCTTTTTGTGTGGTTCCCTGGAGATGTGAGGGTGCTACTGTATCGACACAGGTCGCGTCTCAAACCAGAACCCTACCCATTCTCCAGGGAATCAGAGACATACCGTCCGGCCTTTTGCCGTCGTCGCGGGCATTGCCGCTTGGCTCCAAAGTGGCCGGCACCTTTGCAGAGGCAAGAGCCCAGCGGATGATGTCATTGAGCGTGGCATGACGGGAGAAACGGCCGGCGCTCTTTTGACAGGAAAGTTCATGGTGTCCCGTTTCGTCCACATTGGTGCCACAGAGGCAACGGTGTGGTGAACACAGCGCAACACCCAGTCTTAGCCCGACTGCAATTCTCAGTGTTTCAGGCTCAAGAAAGGTTCCGGTGTTAACGGAAGGATAAGCATGAAGCCAGTCACCGGATTCCTTTCTTGCCACAGCCAAAAGCCTTGCGCGGTCTGGGCCTGAACTGGAACTGAGAATTTTAGAATAAGTTATTTTGGATAGTGTGTCATCCCAGCTCCGTTGGAAATATGGATAAGCGGGAGGATTTTCACCCAGACAAGCCATAAGCCAAGCATTCCTAGCATCGACCAAACCCGTCGTCTCGTAGTTTGAAGGACAATCCTTTAGGATTTTACCTATGAGGGTGGACGTGCTGTGGACAGATGATAGGAACGCTGGTAAAGCAACATTAGAAATTTTGCGGATACCTAGCCCACCATATCTGATAGGAAGGGAAGCCTGGGTCCAAAATTGCTCATTGAATTGTAAGTTAAGTATAGATTCCAAAGAAGTTTTTATAAGGGAATCAATTGAGGTCAGAGAATTTTGATGTTTCCAAAAGGGACAACAACGAAGCAAATAAGTAAATTTTGGCACATAAAGGCAAAATTTTAGAATAGTGATAGCAGTGTGAGCACTGATTTCCAGCAGCCGGTCTGCAGAATTTTGAAATTTTGAAACAGTTTTTGCGATTAAATCTGGAATGGCATCGTCGAAGATTGGTGACCCTAGGAGGCTTAAGTTTTGCTTATCGACAATTTTGATATTTGGACAAAGTAAAGTAAATTGAACTTGAATCGAGAAATTCGGCACGAAGCAAGGTTTCACCACAAAGTAAAGGAAAGAAAGGTTTTTGTGCTTAAAAATCCCAAAGCACTCAATTATCTGCCCCGCCTTTAAGCAAAATTTTGTTTGTTCAAACTTTCTTCCGCAATGTATTTTCCTTGAATCGAGTATTAATACGTATTTTCTCAATTTTAATTGATTATCGACTTCCATTACCGCTGCTCGCGTTCTTTGCATTTAATTAACTGAAGTTAATAATATTTCCCGTACTCTCAAAAGTTGTATGTATCGAATGCTAACGGTAAATATGTATGAGTTTCTGTTCCCTGTTGTAACAGAAAACAGTTAGAATGTTACACAAAGCTTAGTTCCTACAAGTTATCATTTGCTACTCAACTAAAATGCTATGTCACAATGACATGACAAAGCGTACGTGGAGCCAGCAGCGCTTCAGAAAAAGCATTGGCGAACTCGCAACTCCAGGACAAAGCAACAATAATGCACAAAGGTGCCCTGCTTGTCTGACGCACACCCGATGCTGTAGCGTTGATAGATCTTTAGTTTTTCAAACAGAAGTGTTTGTGACTTGAAAAGGAATCACTTCAGAAACTAGCCACAGATCACTTAAGTTTTTCTTTCTTCCTTTACAAAAACGGTTGATGATGGTATATTATTCACTTATTCATTGCACATCACATTTAAACATAGCAGGTGTTACATACAATTCGGTATAGTCATATGTGACGCCCTGCGAGGACACAGCAACATGAGAGAGGCTACCTACTATTATAATTATGTACAATACTTCTTAAATATATCAAAGCCAATGTCATCTTAATTTCTTATTATAATACCTATTTAACTATTTATTCTTATTAAAATCATTAATAAATATTCTAGGTATTTAACATTATTAACATTCTACTAATCTACTTACTACTACTAATATAATGTGTAAGAGAAAAAAATATTGAGCCATTTTATTGACGACCCTAGCGTGTAGGTTATGGTTAGAGACCCCGACAATGTAGCTAAAGGTCCCGGGTTCCATCCCCGGTCGGGGATGTTTGTATGATGAATACGAATGTACTGTTTCTTTGTTCTCGGGTCTTAAATGTTTAATATAGATCTGCGTTCGCGCAACTCACTTCTACGCCTTGTCGTTTTAAGAACAATAGATTTGCAGAAGCCAGAAACGCATTTTTTAACTGCATAAGCCTTCAGTATATAAAAAACAACACGGCATTTTGCAGTGCCTCTTGTTATTCCAATCCGTATCGTTACGTGCCCGTTATCAATACAGGGATTGATGTTTGACAAATAAATACTAAAATTTTGTTAGGCAATTGAACTAGGCTTTTCAGGACTCGGTGATGGATCATCGGCTTCGTGTCAGCCATTTTTAACGACCCACTATTTGTTTTGTCTTTTGGGATCGAAATCTCTGCTTCTCTCTCAGGATTTCATGTTATTTTGAAAAGAACAGTCGCATTTAGTTTATTTAAAAGCGCAATAACATGTTATTTAGAATCTTTTTTTTATGATTTCTGGTCTCGAATGAAATTTATCAAGTCATCTGATCGAATTACTGAGAGAAACCAAAAATTCAAAATTTAAAAAATGGACACGCGTTGTCTATATTGACGATATGCTTACTGGAACACATTAAAATAATTCGTATCATCAATAAAATTTTACCCAGTACAATATCTAACAAGCTTATGCCCCGCAGCTTTGCCCCGTAAAATATTTTAAAATTAGCTAGTTCCCTGTCCCGTCGAAATTTCAATAAATCCCTTCTTAGTGCACCTCTAGGATACTCAAGGTACATGTTTGCAAAATGTCAAGTCTCTAAATCCAGTGGTTTAGGCTGTGCGCTGTCAGTCAGTCAGTCACGGTACTGTTTTATAGGTATAGATTACACCAACATCATCTACTTAACCTAGTGAAGCTAATTACGTCTGCAGTCGCGGGATCGCAAAACGCCTTTGTCCGTGCTCTATTGTGAGCGTTCCTATTCAGACTCCTTCGCGACGCTGTTTGTGTATTTCTGAATGTCTCTTGGCAGAAATTATCTTGGCGTGCATGTGTGTACGTACATTTGCTGCGGGATTTATGCGCAGAAAAGTGATACAAGAAGTAAATAATTAGTAGAATTAGTGATGTGTTTGAAGTTTTTTCGTGTTAGGGATCTATTTAAGAGGCGTTATGTGAAGGTGCTGTCATTTCTTTACGTCCGGCATATCCGTCAAGTCAAACTTACAAAATCATCATCATCATGATCAGCCTATTATTACGTCCTACTACATGCACAGGCCTCCTCTCAGAATGAGAGGGCTTGGACTATACTTCCCAAGCAGGTCCAGTGCGGATTGGAAACTTCACACACACCATTGAATTGCTTCGCTGGAGTCTGCAGGTCCTCACTGTTTTCTTTCATGGAAAAGCTCGTGATAAATTCCAAAAAACTCAGAGGTGCGAGACGGGGCTCGAACCCACGACCCTCTGCTTAAGGGACCATAGGTCAAACCATTAGACTATCACTGCTTTTTTAACGTGCAAAATATTCTGTTATTTCCTGAAAAGGGGCTAATGGATGAAACTAATACTTAATCAAAAGTAAAATCAAAAACATAATAAATAACGCATTACATAAACACTCAATGGACACACCGAACCGCAAAAAAGTGAAATAAACCCCATAAAAAAATAAGTGTCATGACACAATAATTGAAAATAATGTCTATAATGGTCTCGAGAACCCAAGTGAGTTAACCTAACCTCACACAAAATCAGTATAGCCTCTCCAAACCGCATTCCCCAATATTCTCACAAAACAACTAAACGAACCAGAAACATTTTTATCAACGCAGCCACTGAACAAAGTACTCGGCGACCGTGTTAAACAATTTTATGAACACCCAATGACACTCAGTTCGACGGGGCATAAGGTTTTCGATTTGGCCCGCGGCTCGTGTGAAAAGAGTCCCTGAGCTGCTCGTAACACAGTTGAGAATCAAATGCGTAGTTGAACGCACTGCAGAGGGTCGAGCACGACTTCTCGAAAGCTGCGTCACGTTACGGTTATCGTATCGAGATCGAAAAACCTCATACAAAATTTTAGTTCCGAATACGCTCACGGGCGGGCGCTGTTCCAAACGTCATACAAACTCGATAACGTTTACTATTCGATTTTACGTGACGCAAGTTTCGAATATTCGTACTCGGGCCTCAGCTATTAGAAACACCGAGTGCAATGTGCTAGAGATGTCGCGAATATTCGAATATTTGGTTGCAATTCAACATTTGGCTGAATACCTATTATTACCGTTTATTTACGTAGTGTATTTATCTGTAGTTATTAATTTAATTTAAGTTGTTGTTAATTTTAAGTTTCTCCTTTCTGTTCATTTCTGCCACCTATTTTAGCTTCTTCATCTTGGTTTCTGTATTTTGGTTGTCTGTAAGAGATCGCTTTTAAGCGATAAGACCGCCTATTGTCTACCATACCTGTTTTCTGTAATCTCTTTGTACTATTTTGTGGTTTTCAATAAAGAATATTTGTATTGTATTGTATTGTAATATTCGGTTGAGAACTTAAATAACTGAATACAATGAAATATTTTTTTATTATATTCAATTATTTAAGTTCCGTGCAATAAGTAAGTAGAAGCCGTGACAGCCTAGTGGTTCGACCTATGGCCTCTCAAGTGGAGGGTCGTGGGTTCAAACCCCGACTCGCACCTCTGAGTTTTTCGAAATTTGTGTGCGGAATTAAATTTGTAATTTATCATGAGCTTTTAGGTGAAGGAAAACACCTTGAGGAAACATTCAATTATGTGTGTGAAGTTCCCATCTACACTGGGCTCGCATGAAAACTATAGCCCAAACCTTTTTTTTTTAAACGTAAGCCTTCTTTCTGGCGGCAGTAGGGTTAAAATACGCATCACAATCTACTCGTACCTACCAGTGTAGAGTCGAGGCAATTAATTCCTGACCCACCATAGAACATTTTCATAGTAAACGTCATAACGATTTTCCTTGTCCAAGCTATGCGATATCACTATGACGTTTACTGTGAAAAGGTTCCATGGTGGGTCAGGAGTTAATTTCCTCGACCATACTTGCAAACTTGAAAATCCACTAGGATCGCTAATATCAAGACAGTGAGTTCTATCGGTCATTCTCCACCAATGAGAGACAAGCTACTGGGCTATGATTGGTGGAAATTGACAGATACCCCTACCTCGACACTCACTTGACCATAGCAGATTTTTGATTCGCGATAGCACTATGCACGACGCGGATACAATATTCGGCGATTTGGCGGCAAAAGTAGCCGAATATTCGGCACGGTGTTCGGCCAAATTGCTAGTCGCAGCACTCGAGAGTGCACATAAAATTTCATCTCTGCAGGTGGTAAATTGTAGCTGGAAGTCGTGCCAATGAAGCGAAAGGCCAATGTATGGTAGCTTCGTTAGCTTTTTAAATTCCAAAACATTTATAGCCGGTTTTGTTTCGGTGAAGTATTGCCTTTGTGCGGCCGGGGGAGCTTTTATAATTCATGATGTGCTATCGGAGATTTTGCGCCAACAATTTTTTTATCCGTCTTTGTCTTTAAATTATCTTCGAAACGCTTTTTTTACGCTTCTTAATGTTGTAAAAGCAGAAATCAAATCACGTATCAGGTTAAGCTTTTAAGACGTCGATATCAGTGGGTGGGTTGACTGCTAAACGATGCTTTAAAATATGATTTTATACCTAATTTTGAATGTAGGAATGCCAAATTAGAATGATTAATTGTACCTTAGAAAATTATGTCCAATTGACATGATATTGTGAAATTACCGATACAGTTTTCTGTTGTAGGATGGAAATGAACACCGGGACGCCGGCCACAACACCAGAATTTCTCTCCTCCCATCAAAATTGCAAATTCCCCAAAATTAAGTAAGCTGACTCTCGTCAATTTGCATTTCCTTAACAAAATTCCAAAGTTTCAAGGATCATTAACAAATGTTCCGAACTTAATCTCTGCTTCCTCAGTTTATTAACATTAAGAAGGGTACTTTTTAACTTCGTAGAAATCACACAAATTCAATTTTAATATTTACTTGTATTGGTTGGAAGACTTGAAGTCGAACAAATAATTTGACTGCAGTAGAATGGCAGAGCCAAAGTGACAATCTATGTAATAATGTCACCATTATTTGTTCATCTATATGATAGTGTTAGATTTCTAAAAATAACGTACTGGAGTACTGGTAGATACATTTTGGGTACTAGAAACGGAGACAGGTACTGATTTCGCATAATTCGATGACCGCGTCATTACTGTACGCGCAAGATGACCACAAAGACGAATCGTCTATTTCAGGGAATTCAACGAAAAATCCAAAAACAGTCACACTTCGAAACGCGTGCTCGCACTCACAAATCAACCTACATGCGGCCATCACATAATCTAGTAAGTACGCGTACTCTTGCCAACATTTGGAGGCAACAACCCAAACAACTAGCCAGAACTGCAGCAACCGCAGCGCTCCGCAAACACTCTGATAAAATGAAGTGCAGTGCAGTCGCAAATTTGATGCTGCGATCGGCAAGCAAAGCATTGACAACCATGCGGGGCTGTCAATTAGGGCACGATGACGCACGAGATAAGTGGAACGCATAGAGGCAAAGGGAAAAACCGAATCCACTCTACGTCGACGACATCACAGTCGATTTTCAGATGTCAGCGCGAGTTCCCACACCAGCAAGCCTTGGTCGCGTGATTGTAATTATACAGTTCCACGCTCTATTGCATTGCGTTATAGTCTATTTCCCCCCGATTGAAAGAATCGGTTAATTGGTGAGCGGTAATGCACGGTCTGCAGCTGTTAATGCACGTACTGTCGTTTGCGACGATACATACGATTAACGCTCGGATAGGATTGCTTCGTTATTTACTTGCGAATTTGGTTTGTTAATTGACTGTTGTTCGAGTTTGGAGCTCGGAAGTTTCGTTTCAAAATTTATTGATTTTATGTTTAGTTGTGCACCGTAACGTTCTTATTCGAACGGGCTGATCGAACGTTTCAACCGAAGATTCATGATCCGCATTTCTGGCTTTTTGGAAGTTCATGTTCGGAATGAAATATGGAATTCCGAGTGACATTTTTGGTCGAAGGAAATATGTCTTGAGCAATCCGGCACACATTTCAGAAATGTGTAGTTTCAACGATGTGTTTGGAATTTTTAATCGCCACTCTAGCTAGTGAGGGGACTACGCTTTGGTCCTTCTTATCGTGAGAGAACGTTGTCAAGTATTTCTCCGCATAAGGTTGTTTACCTAGACAATTAGTAATTATCACTGGAATTCAATGGTGGGCAAACGAGCAAGTGGGTCATCTGGTGGTAAGTGATCACCACTGCTCATAGACACCCGTAACCTCGCAAAGTTTGCGGATGCGTTGCCAACCTAGAGAGCTAAGATGGAATGCCTCTTGTGCCCGTAATAGCACCGGCTTAGCGGCAGGATTAGCAATTCGGATGAACCTTGCACAAGGTTCTGCCACCGGCAACGATATAATGATATAAATTGTCAGTAGACATGGTTTGAAAGACCTAAACCTAGAAAGGTAAATCCCGTATAATCCGTCAGTAATATGTTTTACGTAATTAAACGCAAATTATATAAAACATGTGTTTAAAACTGATAACTGTCTTAGTTTCCTCCTGTCCAACAGAACATTTTCACATTAGTACCTACCATTAAGATTTTCCTGACCGTTGTTTAATGATTGTATTTTTTTTTCTGGTAACAATGACTTTCCTTATTTGCATAACTTTACCTTTGTTCATAAATTAGAAAGGCAAGCTCGTATTTTAATTTTAAAACATACCCTATAGCATGAACAAACCAGATTTTTTAAGTCTCATATACAATGTATTTTACCACGCAGTAACAATTGTTGTTAGTATTCCAATTAACGGATTCCCCCATTTGAAAAACATTATTGAATGTTTCAACGCTGTTACAAAGTAGGATACGGCACTCACTGTAACTGAGTGCAAATAATGGTTTCACATTACCGAGGTGTCATTAAGCTTTTGAATTATTGAGGCCACAGTGAACTTGTCCGTTTGTTATTTAATTAATGGTGAAATAGAAATACGTACATACATATATCACGCCTCTTTCTCACGGGGGTAGGCAGAAACTATGGCTTGCTTACGATCCTCACACATCCCGTTGGACTCGTCTACATTCATACATCTCTTCATGCACGCTCGCCGGTTCCGAGTACTACGCACCAGAGGCCCGAATACGAATATCCGAAACCTGCGTCATGTAAAATTGAATATAGTAAACATTATCGAGTTTGTATGACGTTTGGAACATCGCCCGCCCGTGAGCGCATTTGGAACTAAAAATTATTATGAGGTTTCTCGATCTCGATGCGATAACCGTAACGCTAAGCAGTGCCCTAAGCACGACCTGTCGAATCCTGCGTTACGTTACGGTTATCGTATCGAGATCGAGAAATCTCATACTAAATTTTAGTTCCAAATACGCTCACGGGCGGGCGCTGTTCCAAACGTCATACAAACTCGTTATAGTTTACTATTCGATTTAACGTGACGCAGGATTCGACAAGTCGTGCTTAGGGCACAGGATTCGAAAACTTTCGGAGAATATCACCGATATTGTCGGCGTAAGTCCTCCTAGGGCGCGCTTCGGTGCGCGAGTCCGACTCGCACTTGACCGGTTTTTTCCTTTTGAAGTATGAAACCCTAAAGACTAAATACTCCTGAAACACGCCTACTTCCATATTCACACACAAACATGAAGCAATCTTGAAACAAAACACTACAACTGACATATTTCCGAATACAGAACGCGGGTGTCAGCGTGCTTGAGAGGCATCGAAGCGAACTGGTCGTTCAGGCTCTGACATTAAAGTTCTGTTTGACTTGTGGGGTTGATGCGTACCCCCGTCAGCTTGACAGATGCTGAATTGAGGAGTTTCGGCAAACCGTGGACACGCTATGACATTATAAGGTACAACAGGTTTGTGGAGTAAGTGGCTGTGCTGAACATGAAAAGGGTTGAATTTTGTTTTACTATTTACGACTGTCGGTTTATTGCTGCTTTTAATTTGTTTTTAAGTTACAGAACAGGTGTTATTTTTTAGGGTTCACGGACATTTCGTTGTCAAAGTGTCATGAGTGACGCTGACGTTCGAACCTGCGAAGATATTCTTCCTGCTCTAACCTTTAAATAAATGTCTGTTTACCTTCCTTACAATATGCTCAAAAAAGATTCAGTACCGTTTTAGTTACTTTTAAAGTCGTTCTTGTTAATCACAGCTCCCCATTTCTCGGAGCCCTAAACCGCCATAACTTGTAGCACGTATTTAGCAAATTCGCCAACTTGCACCGTCTTTGTAATTAGTGGTTCGTTAATGTTGTTATCTCGTAGGTTAAAAGTCTTTGTTCCAATTTAATGAAGGATTTCGAGGCACGTTTTAATTGGTTTGTTTTGCTAATGTTGATCATTTATCGCTAATTATGTTTAGGCTACGCGACTTCGGTACAACGTAATACATTTTATCTACACACATGTCATAAGTCTTCTATAATGCGTTCAGAAACCGTAGAAAATGACCTGCATTGCAGTGCATCGTCGCCTCACCACGACCAGCAGGTCCAGCAGTAAAGTAATAGTCATTACGACATCGAATCCGATGTCGTAATAGTCATTACGACATCGAATTCGATGTCGTAATGACTTTTCGATATCAAATTCGATTTTTCGTTGACAACCAACGTAATTTACAATCATAGTGAAATAAAACGGATCATTTTTACAAAAAAAAAACAGTTTACGACACGTCAGCTCGGTATGTTTGTCTATGATTTAAAAAAAACCAATCAAATTCGTGACAGGTATGGGTATGATACATGCCTTCGGCTTCTGAACCCATCTTAGATAGAGTATTTATAATATGTGTGTAGATAAAGTAATGCGTACATTACTTACTCCACATAATGAGGCCTTAAAACACTCATTATGTAGCAGTTGCATAAACTACTATTGTTATTTATGGGTAGCGCAAGTTAAATTTAATACATTGTTTTTCAGCCATTGGCGAATGAAACACGATGATATTTTATTGCGGCTTTCAGTGACCTTAGATAGATAAAAATGACATGTTTCGTCTCGATAGTAAATAGTCCCACTATTTTCATTGTATTCGAGATTCCTATAATCACGATTGTAAAGCAAAATACAAGAATAATCTCCATCTGCCCCTCGCTACAATTCGAAACTTTATATAATTAATTCGCTTATTTGTAGTTAGAGGTCGCTGCGGCCCTCTAAAATGAACTCATTATAGAATTCGTTAGTTATTCCATCAGGGCCTCGTTAACTGAACAAGTGTACGCGTTAAAAGTTGGCCAGGTCCCAGCGGGAGCAAATATTGTGGGCCAGGGAGGAGCCAATCAGCTTGTACCGCTGATCATTAATATATTTTACTAGCTGTTAACTAATTAATAAGTACCTAAATACCATTTTTAACATAAAACTACCGTGAGACTCAAACATAATGAAATAAACGGATCACTCACGTATGTCAGTCGAGTATAGCCGACATGTTTCGGACTAATCCGTAGTCCTTCCTCTGGGAGCACACACCACGCCGGTGGCGAGACGTAAACTGCGCGCCGCGGCTCTGCTCGCGCGGCTGCTTGGCGCAGCTGACGGCGGCTCACAACTACCCTCGTTTTCATCGTCATTTTTACATCGGTATTTTTTCTGGAAGGACTACGGATTAGTCTGAAACATGTCAAGCAATACTCGACTGACATACGTGAGTGATCCGTTTATTTCACTACTTAAATAACATGTTGACACCAATACCAACACCATGTTGAAATGTCAAGGGTAGTATATATCTCCACAAATAAGACTAATAATAATTGCGGGTGGTAGGATCTTGTGCGAGGTCCGTCCGGATCGCTACCATCATCTTACTCGCTAATCCTACCACTAAACAGCAGTGCTTGCACTGTTGTGTTCCGGTGTGGAGAGTAAGACAGCCGGTGTAATTACGGACACAAGAGGCATTTCATCTTAGCTCTCTAGGTTGGCAACGCATCTGCAAGCCCTCCGGGGTTGCGGGTGTCTATGGGCAGTGGTGATCACTTACCATCAGGTGACCCACTGCTCGTTTGTCTTCCTCGATGTATAAAAAAAAAAAAGTAGACATTTTCCGTGAAAAAAAATATCAGACCCCTATTTCACCAACTTTCCAATTGTCAATTTTCAATGACAATTCACTGTCAACTGCTGACTTGAAGAGCTTTTGCTTTAGCGCGCTTCATATTGTCCAAGAAATGTCGTAATAAGTTTGAATTGTCATGTAAAACTGACAGTTGGAAAGATGCTGAAATAGGGGCCAGGAGGTAAATTTGTATGCAGCTCAATAATGCCACGTAAAATATAATAGAATTAAGTACTGTGTTTACATGTCAAAGTATTTATGACAGTGAATAAGAGAGATATTTGCCTGACTTGTGGCAAAACATTTTTTTAAGGTTTGTCCGAAAAACCACGAGAATATTTGGTAGGAAAATGTATGAAGTAAGAGCAACGAAACATAATCCCAATTCTTAATTGGATCATGATATAAAAAGAAACGGTTACTTCACTTCCGTCCCTTCCTACACGACGGAGATACAAGATATTGTTATTACACTCGCTTAGGTTTTCTTAGCTATTCAACCCTTCGTAAGTAAACATAACTTTACTCAACACGACTTAAAAAAAAACCATTGTAACTTCACTTATACGATCGCTATAAGACATGCGTGTGACGCTTGAAAATATCTCAAGTCCACATCCGAACATCTTACAAGATGAAACACTTACTTTCAGTCTTGCGTAAGTTTTAAATACGATAGGAAATTAAATTACCAAGTGGTGAAGTTTGAAACAAGAGTTTGAAGACAGCACTACGGTAGCTACATCGCGTAAGATATTAAGGAGGAAAACTTAAATATACGAGTATTTCATAAGGATCGCCGTGAGCGCTTTCTCTTATGGCACCTAATGCAAGATGGATGTCACATCCTTTTAGTGGGTAACTGGGTTTAGTTCCAGGAAATGCTTTATGTTGTTCTGAATGATGGAAGAAGCTTGTGACGTCAATGTGTTTGTAGTCAAGGCTTTATACGTGCAGAATAATCTTTTGTAGTTTATTTGAGATATCTTTAGTACAACTTGATACGTGATACAAAGTGATACGGAATGTGAAAGATATGGGTTCGATTCCCGATGTTAGGCATATTTTTGTAATTTTCTGTGTATTCTTGATTCATTAATTATTAAGTAAAAAATCGTTAGAATTAAAACTAAAATTACAAATAAGAATCAAACTTTACATTACGACCGGATGGCCTAGTGGTTAGCGACCCTGACTATGAAGCTTGAGGTCCCGGGTTCGAATCCCGGTCGGGGCAGATGTTTGTATGATGAATACGAATGTTTGCTCTCGGGTCTTGGATGTTTAACATGTATATAAGTATGTGTTTATCTATTTAAGTATGTTTATCCGTTGTCTAGTACCCATAGTACAGGCTTTGCAGAAACTGCAGAGAAAACCCTCTTATTTTGAAGCACAGGGCTAAAGAAGGAAATGCTATTTCCTATCATGTAACGAGTATAACTCTTTCAGAGTAAAATTTATTCTTCCAAGTTTCATTTCCACCCGGAAAAACAAAACAGAATGATTTAGTACGTGAATCTAGGGAAGGTTAAAATAAAACCTTAGCGGAGTTAGCCTGACGAACGGCCGACTTGGCAACGCGCCGGATCGTGAGCTGACAAAATATGGCAAGTTGTTCTCGGTTACTTGGACAATCCTGTGAATGTGCACACTTGTGTAAAGTTACCAATATCAACTATTACTACGTGAACGGTTTTTGAGGGTTCCGGACCACAAAAGGAAAAACGGAACCCTTATAGGATCACTTTGTTGTCCGTCTGTCTGTCTGTCAAGACCCTTTTTCTCTGAAACGCGTTAAAGTAGCATGCTGAAATTAATATCAAATACTCAAGCCTGCAGTCCCTTGAAGCCGTGAAAAAAATCAACCTTCTAAGTCAACGCAATCAAAAGATACAGTCATTACAAAGGCTATTTCCATACAAATTGCCGAAATCCAAAACCTAAAGGGTACGTCCAGTTGTCCTAGAAAATTGAAATTTGGTAAGAAGGTAGCTCTTATTATAGCACAACCACTCGAAAAATTCTCAAAATCTTAAATTTTTATGTCTGTCTGAAGATTTCACAGACCAATATAAGTTGACCCCACACTGCGTACATTTTGCTTAGGAACAGGGCTCTGTTAACACAGGACTTCTTAAAACACTGGGGAAAAGCGTTAAAATCTTTCTACGGATCCCTCGTGCGTGAGTCCGACTCGCACTTGTCCGGTTTTTACATAATAAGTTGAATTACCATATTAAACAGTGTATCTCGTTACCGTTCATATTTTTAAAATAATGCAGTTTCCGTTTGCCAAAAACCTATTATTGGAAATAATATTTTATTGCTGTATGAAAGTTATGTCTATAATAAACGAAACCTGCATATTTGAATGCAAATGACCTGTTCAATTCTCCGCCATTAATTTTTAAATAAACCGGTAAAATATTGAATTAATCCCAGTATGTTCCAGTGCAGGTGTAATTATTTTTCCCTGTGATTGGTTCGCAGAATAAACATTCATAAAAACAAGTTAATTAGTATTTATTGTACTTATATTTCGAATTAATCATTTTTTACAAGCATTGATCGCGGGACCGCGGTGGATGCGGAAAGCACAAGACCGGTCTGAGTGGAGAGCCTTGGAGGATGCCGCCGTCCAGCAGTGGACGGTTATCGGCTGACATGATGATGATGATGATTGATTGAGTTGCAATGCTAATTAGGTAGTAAGGGTATCTACACTACATTATAATGTAATATAGGTACCTACATTCGTTTCTGAGTTCAGTCAAACTTAATTTTTGTTTGTTTCTGTTATTATTTCTTTTAGCTATTCATACATTATATTTATTTTTGTAGTTATTTACTTTTATTAACCCCCAACGCAAAAAGAGGGGTGTTCATGTAAAATTTTCTATCGTGCCTATATAATGTATTTTTCTTTCCAATGTACTGTTTCCTTTTTCAGGTATCTGTCGAATGTGTGCAAACGTGTGTTCTCTCACTCTAATTAAATACTGACGACCTGTAACCTGGGATTTATGTTTAATGAAGTGATGGTAATTTTTGCTGCCGATGGAAATTTTCCCACAGGTCATTAAAATTTGTTGACCATAAGTTTTTAGTAGAGTTTAATATCGTAATTTTATTCGAATTAAATCGATTAGGTACAGCAAATTTTAGGAATGTCAATTTAAAAAATCTCCAATCATGAGACAGCTATTTATTCTCAAGCCAAATACCCCTAAAAACTAAATCATAACTCAATAAGTACAGTAATCACTACATTTAAATACGCATAAAAACATTTCCCCCATACGTCAGGCCGCCTGCGAAACAGGGGTAACTCCTCAACTGGCATTAATAATAATGCGAAAGCTTTTACTCGACGTCGCATGACAAAGGGCGCCACTATCGCATTCTCGTGCAAAATTTATCTGTTACGCGCCATGTGTATTATTGCTGGAGTTGGGTTACTTTCTTTTGCCATCCGGCGGAATATTTGGTACAGTTTTAGAGGTTCATTGATTCGGCGCTAGTCCGTATATCATTTGCGGTATTTTTCCCGGTCGAATTGTGTTATTATGTTAGTGTTACACGGTTTTGCTTAGGTGGCTGTTTGGTAATAAATAGGTACACGTTTTATGGGCTTGCTAAATGGTTTAGGTCAATCTGCTCCTCATCATCATCATGTCAGCCGAAAGACGTCCACTACTGGACGGCGACCTCCCCCGCGGCTCTCCACTCAGACCGGTCTGTGCTGTCCGCATCCACCGCGGTCCCGCGATCTTTACCAGGTCGTCGCTCCATCTTGTTGGAGGCCTACCGACAGCTCGTCTCCCGGTCCGTGGACGCCATTTGAGAACCTTCTGACCCCATCGGCCATCAGTCCTGCGAGCAATCTGCCCCGCCCACCGAAATTTAAGTTTCGCAATTCTTCGGGTTATGCCGAAATTCTGCTACTACGATTAAATTATCGTATAAATTCCCGCAGAACTATGTTGGGAGAGAAGGAAAGAGTTTATTGATTTGTATGCGCGCCGAGCGTGTAACAAGTTGCTCAGGTATTTTGACGTCACAAATAGAATTAATGTGCGAAATTACGTTTGTAATTCATCACGAGCTTTTCGGTGAAGGAGGTATCCTCGCGAGGATACCATTAAGTTGAGCACGAGTTTTCGAACCACCCTCTGGACACTGCTTCTATAATTTACTTGGAAAGTCATTACGAAAAAAGCCGCGGTGAGCGGGCCGGGGGCATGCGTCGTGATTGGTTCATAGCTTGTCATCTCGCTTGTCATCTGGTCGAAAGTGAGCCGCGATTAGAGGCTAGACATATGCCCTGACATTGGTGTCCAGAACGTGTTTGGTCCGTGCCTACAGGTGTTACTTTGTATAGATCCATCTTGCAATAAATGGATAAACTTAGCTCGCTTAAACAAGAAGCAAAAGAACTTGTCTTAGCTCACGTATAAATTGTGAATTGTAGTCAGAGAGAAATTATTCCGGATCTTAGCTGACGTGGCATTAATGCAAAGCTATGCATTTACATTATGCAGCAACCAATAGCAGAAACCGCTCGGTTCTGTTTCCGTTTTTTGCGAGAGTACGAATTTGCGACTCATTCTTTTTACTGCCATGTCTAAGTTTTACTACTTAGACCATTTGCTTTATAGACCAGTTGCTACTGTTTAGACCAGCTGCTTTATAGACCAGTTGCTACTGTTTAGACCAGCTGCTTTATAGACCAGTTGCTACTGTTTAGACCAGCTGCTTTATAGACCAGTTGCTACTGTTTAGACCAGCTGCTTTATAGACCAGTTGCTACTGTTTAGACCAGCTGCTTTATAGACCAGTTGCTACTGTTTAGACCATTTGCTTTATAGACCAGTTGCTACTGTTTAGACCAGCTGCTTTATAGACCAGTTGCTACTTAGACCAGCTGCTTTTTTAGACGATATGATACTAACCCCTAACCCCCACGCAAAAAGAGGGGTGTTATAAGTTTGACCGCTATGTGACTGTGTGTGTGGCACCGTAGCTCTTAAACGGTTGGACCGATTTGAATGCGCTTTCTTATTATTTGAGAGCAGGTTTTCTAGCGATGGTTTTTAGATGTGTTTTATCAAAATCGGTTTAGCCGATTTTAAGATACCTATTACATTTCGGAATGAAAATGTCGGGGGAGGGTTTGTCAAGTTCAAATCAAAAACGTGAGAGGCCGGTGATGTCTTCAGTATAAGTGTGGAAACCAGAGTCCTGGAGCCCGTTTATGTCTTTGTTAATATAAAAAGTGACAAAAAAATTAAATCGAAATTTAGAAAACCCATAAAAAGTAAAAAAAAAAAAAAATTTTTGGGTCTAGTTCTTTAATTAGGAACTATGTTAACTTTTGCGAAGTCGGTGCCGTACAGGGTCTACAATATACTAAAATACACTACTTTTTAAATTGTATTGTTTTTTGAAGACGAAAATTTACCGTCGTAATGCGTTTACATAATTCAACTATAACCTCCGTATGCAATATCTATAAAGCAAAACACACGACACTCCATAATCTATTGTTACCAAAAGTTATAATACAAAAAACTTTGGATTTTATCTCGGCCTGTATTGTTACCTCATTATTTGAAAAAAAAGGGCGTTCAACACATTGGAAGTTGGGGTTGTTATCAGTTTCAGAGTTTCAGGGCGCTCCTGAAACGAAAGGGTGTAACCGCCGTGAGATTCCTATGGCGTTGCGCTCTTTTGCGCTAGGAAGTAGTTACAGGGGCTGTTGCTTGTTACACATCGAATGTCTCAACTTAGTCAAAGGTTGAGTCTATGAAAGTTGTGAGGGAATAATTAGGAAGTTTCAAGGTTTTTGCGACTTTTTGTTACCTATAACTTGAAACCTGTTTTATCGAGATCAACTATCACCGCCCACAACGCTGACGCGTTTCGGAATTCTATACGAGCCTGTTTTTAAGCACCAAAAGCACCGTTCGACGCCGACGGAGCGACGACCAGGTATGCCGAGCACGATGTTTTGGAATCCTGCGTAACGTTACGTTATCGTATCGAAATCGAGAAACCTCATACTAAATTACGCTCACGGGCGGATGCTGTTAGAAACGTTATACAAATTTCTCGATAACGTTTACTACTCGATTACGTTACGCAGGTTTCTAATGTCCGTACTCGGGCCTCTGGTAAAGATAGCAGGATCGCGGTGGATACGGAAAGCACAAGACCAGTCTGAGTGGACGGCCTTGGGAGAGGCCTATATCCAGCAGTGGACGTCTTTCGGCTGACATGATGATGATACATTTGGAGTCACGGGTGAGCAAATCAATTGTTGTTAATTAATGAATCGAGGTATTCAAACGTACATATTATACTGTGTATATTTGACAAATAGTTTAACTCAAGCTGTCGGGCGGTCAGTCAGTCTTTAACGGTGTGTTATTATACCTGAATATATTAAGTTGTCTACAACTTTACAATAGTTACAACCTTACAACCCAGCAGGTTAAAGTAAAGGGTATACAGCGAGCAAAAACTCCTTTCCACCAAAGCGTGGCTATTTGCTGTACCTGTAGGTACTATTTACAGTACATGAGTAGTCCGTGTTCTGAAATAAGGCCATGACCGCGGGTCGAGGAGGAAATCCCTGGCTTTGCCGTACCTGCTTCATGCCTTTGTCTTGGCTAAGAAGCTTTCGTTGTACGCAAATTGTTTTTGTTTGCTCGTTATGTGCTGTAAAAAGGACTGTTGGAGCTGTGTAAGGAGGCTGTTACCTTTAATCGCTATAAGGGTCATACAAGAGTAGGTACAGAGGTGACAAAAAATAATGAACCGTAAATATTTCAGCAATTAATTGAGCACGTCTATTATGTAAACGTCTTTGTGAAGTTTTTTTTTTAATAAAATAAAATATGACTTATTTATTTAAATACGTATTGCTTCTTAGAAGGGCCTTAAGCCTTTCCTGCAAAATAAGATTTTTTGAACCCAAAGCAAATAGGGTAAATTGGGTATCACTTGACTGTCCACCCCCTGTAATTGGCTAGTTTGCCAATATTGTACTTCATCAGTAAGAGTAGGAAACGAACTAAAAACAATTACTTTGCTCACCCGCGACCAAAGCGCTTTTGCGGTCGCGGGTGAGCAAAGTAATTGTTTTTAGTTCATAAATATGGACCTCCGCAAAGTAATGCTTGATTCAATAAATTAGAGTAGGAAATGCTGTTCATGTAACCAGACTAAAATGCATAGATCCAGAACTGGTTGCCGAGAGCTTTTTGAATGTATTCGTACTCATTATCTCCATAGAACATTGGTGGCTAATAACTGAATGACATTTCCTAAAGTTGCCAGTTAACGGCAACGTAAATGGCACTGAAATTGGGTTCACCAATGATTGACAAAAAACGTGTGCCAAACAGATTCATTACCCAAATGTTTCATTTCCCAAAATGTTTTTTTTTCCGAAACTGTAAATAGTTTAGGATTTTTATAAAACAAACATAACCTAACCTTTAAGGTTCTACGAGATGGCCCTGAAATAAATTCTGAAATATTTACAATTTTGGGGAATGAATCATTTTGGCAAACATTTTTTGGCTAAATTAATGGTTATCCTAAAATTGTAAATACCTACTCCATTAAAACTAGAACGACACGATCACGTAATAACGATTTGTGAAACAACATAATTAACGAATTTATACTTCTTTTTTTTTTATATACCACGTCGGTGGCAAACAAGCATGCGGATCGCCTGGTGTTAAGCAATACTTCAATAGCTTCGCAACCATTAGAATTGGCCACAAATATTGGCCAATCTTTGCCCAATACCGAATATTATATTGAATCAAAGTTCTCACCGTTTGCGGTAAGTTGCAACTTTACAATAAATAACAACACACAAACAATTATTTTAAAGGGTTTGCGATTTTGACATCATTCAAATTCAGTTTTGAATGCGTTTTTTGATTTAGTAAGACTTTTGAGTTAAAACTTACAGTTTTTTTGAACTGCTTGTATACTTAACTCTTTGATTTTTCAGTCATCACGATAAATCCTAAGGACGAATACACATACACACACAATCATCGCATATACATTACTGTACCTATTGGATGCGTGGTTATGAAGGAGCGAAAGGTTGGTTGGTTGGTTTTAGTTACGGACCAACCGAAACTACTTTTTACAGCCGAAACTTCCATAAGAGTATAAGGTCATGTTTTCGTAGGAAGATAAAATAAAAATGAACTAAATACAATTACTTTGCTCACCCGCGACCACAAGTGAAAAATAGTTAGGTATGTGCTGTAAATGCATGTTTCTATCACAGACCTAACTATCACCACCACCACCACACTGAACGCTGACGCATTTCGGCACTCTCTACGAGGCCATTGTCAAAGCACCAAAACAACCGTTCGACATGCCAACGGTCACATTACTGACATATCAGTACTACTGCACCACCGACTGACAGTCTCGTTAACCCCCGTTTCCGTCCGTGAAAGCAAGCAAAATTCAACTTAGTAATGTTGGCGTACAATGTTGGCCAAACATGTTGCCAACATAAGCCAACAAGCCTTATTATTAGGCAATACTGGAGGCTGTTCATTGAAATACAATTTCAACTGAAACAGTGAACTAAATATGAAATTTGTGTGGCGCAAGTAATTTTGAAATTTAAATAGTTCCGCCATAATAATATTACTGTTAATGGTACTGCAGGGAAATTATCGAGTTGTGTTAGCACATTTGAATTAGAGATGTGATGCTTAATGCTTATTAATTAGGTGTCTATGCTGTGGCATTATTAGTATCAATTATAATGCTTCAGTCCTAGTTATTGCAAAATAATAATAGTATGTATGTGGTTACGGATATTATTACAGTAGTCCCTATCTATTATAGTGAGTGTCAAAAGTGTCTTACGTATTCTACTGAGTAGTCGCTTGCCGCGCCTCAGTTCGCACAACGTCGTGGCCACGCCGTAAGGGAGCGTCAAAGATACCACTTACTTACCGTGATAGCCTAGTGGTTTGACCTGTAGCCTCTGAAGCAGAGGGTCGAGGGTTCAAACCCCGGCTCGCACCTCTGAGTTCTTCGGAATTTATGTGCGAAACTACATTTGTAATTTATCATGGATCTTTTCGGTGAAGGAAAACATCGTGTACACTCCTGCGAAGCAATTTAATGGTGTGTTAAGTTCCCAATCCGCACTGGGCCCGCGTGGGAACTATAGCCCAAGCCCTCTCATTCTGAGAGGAGGCCTGTGCCCAACAGTGGGACGTAAATAGGCTGATGATGATGATGATGACCACTTACTTGTTCCTAGTCTCAAAAACATAGTATTCTGTCTATACTTATAAAACAGTACCGTGACTGACTGACTGACAGACTAGGCCAGCCTAAACGACTAGATCTAGAGACTTGAAATTTAGCAAACATATACTTTGAGTATCCTAGAGGTGCACTAAGGGATTTTTCGAAATTCCCACGGGATAGTGAACTAACCCATTTTGAAATATTTCCCGGGTCAACGCCGTGGGGCATAAGCTAGTCTTCAATATTAGCCAAATTTCATTACGAACTAGCTGTCCGCGTAGATATCGGTTATCGCTATCCCGCGGGAACTATACAATTTTCCCAAATAAAAAGTAGCCTATGTTATTCCTCAATATTCAAACTATCTCCTTACCAAATTCCATTTAGCTTGGTGCAGCGGTTTTCACGTGAAGAGGTAAAAACAGACAGACAGAGAGTTAGAGTTATGAACTAAAAACAATTACTTTGCTCACCCGCGACCACTAATGACAAATAGTTATATCTGTGCGGCAAATGTACGTTTCCATGCAACACCTCCACCTCCACTGCTACACGAATCAACACATGCCACACAGACCCAACTATCACCACCACCACTATACTAAACGCTGACGCGTTTCGGCACTCTCCACGAGGCCATTTACGAAGCACAACAACAACCGCTCAACATGCCACCACTTCCACTACTGACATATGTAAACCATGTACTCAACTACTCAACTACTCAACTAGTTGAGTACATGGTTTACATATGTCAGTAGTGGAAGTGGTGGCATGTTGAGCGGTTGTTGTTGTGCTTCGTAAATGGCCTCGTGGAGAGTGCCGAAACGCGTCAGCGTTTAGTATAGTGGTGGTGGTGATAGTTGGGTCTGTGTGGCATGTGTTGATTCGTGTAGCAGTGGAGGTGGAGGTGTTGCATGGAAACGTACATTTGCCGCACAGATATAACTATTTGTCATTAGTGGTCGCGGGTGAGCAAAGTAATTGTTTTTTAGTTCATAAATATGGACCTCCGCAAAGTAACGCCTGATTCAATAAATTAGTTAGAGTTACTTTCGCATTTATAATATTAGTTAGGTTCTAGGATTAGGATAGCCGGGAATCTTAAAAACAAACGCCAATCCTAAATCTCCATCGTGCCCTTCAGCTGTCCGGGGGCACTCGAGAATCAGGACAAAGTGCCCGAATGAGAAACTTCCCGGCAGAGGGCGTGCTCCGTTACTTACAATTCCAGTTTATTTATGTGCGGCGCACAAAATAAATTCACTATAAGTGGTATTTGCGAGGGAACTTCCGCCCTTAAGTTGAGCGGCATCAGTGGACGGTTTATGAACGATTACACCGCGGTTTTGATTTAGGAGCTTACGACGGCTAATTGTTTAAGTCGGTTCGCTGGATTATAGATGTAATCTATTATTCCTCGGCGCTTTAAGAGCGCGGTTGTTTTATGCGATAAACGCTTCGTTAAACGAGATACGTTTGATGCACGTCATTTTACATCAGATAATCAAATTTCCAAACATTGTTTTACGCGGTAACGTGCGTAGCATTGATAAACAAGGCAAAAGTTGTCATGATACTCGGGACTTGATCGCGTAAAAAACTTTTATATTTAAATTTGAATTTAAATACCTCGACGTTTCGGACGCGACGTTATCCACGCGCCAATTAAATTGTATTATTAATTTGACAGCCAACCAACATGATTCAATATTTACGAGTATACTAACTTAATTATCATTTGCAGTAATTTGCGTATTGTGTTCTATAGATATAATTATAGACAACCAAAATGCCTAGTTGCTTAAATTCATTCATTGCATTTCATGTCAGCTCTCTTGGTTGGCAACGCATCTGCAAACCCAGGGTGCGGGTGTCTATGGCCAGTTGGTGATTTACCATCAGGTGTTCGTTTGCCTTCCTTGACGTATAAAAAAAATACTACCTGTTGCCTGCGACTTTGTCTGCTTTCATTTCACTTATCGCTCTTCTAAGGGAACCATGTCATTTTCTAGAATAAAAAATATGATACGTGCTTTTCCTTGTCAAAGGCTACGCACAATGGATACATTTTCACACGTACAGGTTAGAATGGGCATTGTAAAGACTTCATCAAAGCCAGCTAACAAAGAAACTTCTACTAATAATCCTCCGTTAAACATCCACCAGGCAACGTTTCGATCGCTCTCTCAAATGGGGGGTAAATCCAGCGAGCGCGCCTTCAAATATTTTCAAATTTAACTTTGCGAGATTCTAAAGGCCTTTACAAATATAGAGAATAACTCGGCACACGTCGATTCGAAAGAGTATGGAGGTCAGAGGGGCCCGCTTGGGCTTTTTATTAAATTGCTCCCAGCCACGCTTCGTAAACCTCTCCTCAATTTTGCCTACCGCCTTTGTGAAGTGGAGCAAAAAGTTTAAAGAGATTTTTTTTGGAAAATGTTGACTCGTTGATTGAAAGATAGGTAGGTGACTGCTTGAGCCCGCTTTATTGATATATGGCCTGGCAGTTGGGAGAAGCCGTTCCGTATAAACCTGACGGCTAAACGTTGTTGTATTAAATTTTTCCGGGTCTAAAAATCCGGTAAAGTCTTAAAAGTTAGTACAGAATCATATTTTTTATTCAACTAGCATGACATCCTGCGTCACGTTTCAGCCTCGTCTATTCGATGGGCCATCACGACAATCAATCACTACCGTTCAACACGACGGCCCATCACGACAGTCCAACACGACCGTCCAACACAAACTTCCATCACGACGGTTCATTATGAGTCCATCACGATGGTCCATCACGACCGTACAATAACGAGCGTCAAGTATTACGGTCCATCACGGCGGTCTACTAACAACAACAACATCAGCAGACCACTAGACCTTACCATATTTTTTTAAACTATAAAACAGTACCTTGACTGACTATCTGACAGACAACGCACAGCCTAAACTACTTATGCTGGAGACTTGAAATTTGGCATACATGTACCTAGAGTATCATAGAGGTGCACTAAGGAAGGATTTTTCAAAGTTCTCACGGGATAGGGAATAAATGGGATTCGTATTTTCAAATCAAAGTGGCTCTAATCTCCGTAACTATAATTACTAGATATTTCAAATTTGGCATGCAAGTAGGTAACAATAACAGATAAAAAGTTTTCAGGATTTTCCGAAATTCCCAGATGATAAAGACACAAATAATTAGAATAACTAGCACGGTTGCATGCTTGCATGCTAACACGCTACATGCTTGCTTGCTCGCATGCTTGCCTCCTCGCATGCTTGCCTGCTCGCATGCTTGCCTGCTCGCATGCTTGCCTGCTCGCATGCTTGCCTGCTCGCATGCTTGCCTGCTCGCATGCTTGCTTGCTTGCTTGCTTGCTTTATTTGCTTGATTGCTTCTTCGAAATGCTTATGGTTCACGCGAGTTACACATATATATAATCACGCCTCAAACGCCTGGTTCACGCGAGTTATTTCGGATAATTAGCATCAACATACAATGACAATGCAAAGAAAAATCCGTTAAACAGCTGCTTAACGGATTTTTCTTTGCATTGTCATTGTATGTTGAATTTCATACTATGAATGTTTCATAAAAATAATAATAAAATAAAATAATAATCTATATTTATTTTAGTAACACCGATAATTTTACAACGATATGCCTTAACAGAGGACTGTCATATCGTTGCCCTAGCGCCCTCAAGATGCCATTGCTGCTATTTTCATAATAACTAACTAACTTGAATGCCTACAGGTATATTTCTTAAGGATCATACAGGTGCACTAAGACGCAATTTTTCTAAATTCCATCCAACGGCATAAGAAATAAAGGGTATAATAGTATAGATTTCACAAGCCCTCGTGATGAGGAGGCATCCAAATTTACATAATAATTTATGTTGACGATTTCATTGTGCCCGACTTGTATCCTGAGACGTTGAGAGTTTGTTTTCCAATTTATTCGAGCATTTGATCTGTTTTTCCTAAATTACCATTCATCTTCCATTCACGTGGGGCTACTGCCACGTGACTAGGGTTACCAGGCATCCGGATAAAGCCGGACATAGGCTTTTTGATTGCGTGTCCTGCTTGTCCGGGTTTTGTTAGGATTTTCACATTCCACAAACGAGCGAGCGTCGAGCGTGGCCGAGCGCAGGCGAGTCGACTGACAGTCACTCCCGCAGTCCGCAGTCCCTCCCGTATCTCATGAGGGTTTAACAAAATTTATGGCAATAATCAAAAAAGCTTGATTTAACTTTTTTTTGTCGTACCTATTAATACTGAGACAGAAAATCCTCAATGATTTATTCATTTATTTATTTATTTATTCGCAAATAACTTAATCTATCATTACAGGATACATATCTAATGCGATAGACAAGTAAATTATGGGCTTTACAATTACATTCATATTACATAAAATTCCAACCAAACTAAAATCTAAAATTCATTAGGCAGGTATAGCAAATTAAAGTCAAGTGAAAATAAAAAGCTGTTAACGGAATCAAACAATACAATTTTAAAATAATCATTATCAATTTATAATTTAAGTTCTATGAAATATCATTAAAACAAGAAAAATGAATAATAAAACAATAAAATCATGCGTTATATAATAAAAACTAATAATTATCATTAAAAGTACTATAAAATGTCGTAAAAATAAGAAATAAATAATAAAACGATAAAATCATGCGTTACAAAAACATGTGTCCGGCCTTTTTAGCCAAATGTCCGGACAAACTGGCTGGTCTGTCCGACTATTCGGTTCGGCGACATGGCAACCCTACACGTAACTACCACGGTGGTTTATTTAGCCTGTTTTCATGTTATATGAAGGAAAATTGGATCAAGGGACGTTACGAGCATTTTCGATGTTGATCTTCGTGTAGAAGGAGCTCTGATAACGAATTAAAATGTTTAATTAGGTACGCTTTTAATATGAAACCAAGTTGGAAGACAGTATTAAATACTGCGTCAACGGTGAGTGTGAACAAGCTTTCACAGAGTGATGTGATCAGTGTAGTGTGTTACCCTGCATTTGACAATAATAAAAATTACAATGTTTTTTTCTGAGGGTAGTTGTGTGCCGCTGTTAGCTGCGCCTAGTAGTCGCGGGAGTAGAGTCGCGGCACGTAGTCGCACGCGAAACAAGTCGGGCTAAACTCAACTTATAAGTCTACGTGAATGATCCGTTTTATTTCACTATGTTTAATTTTGCATTTTTTAAATCCCGACGCAGTACGCGAGCTGTTATAAGTTAGATATCACATGTGTTTCTGTGGCATTCGTAGCTCCTAAATGTTTAAACAAAATTGCACGCGGCTTTCTAATCTAAAGTTATTCCATATTAGCTAGTTCTATAAAAATTGCTTCAGCCATTTTGAAGATATTGAACTTCGAAATGAAAATATCGGATTCGGGGTCGAGTATCGGGGGGGTTTTCAACTTTTTACTAAGTTGGTTAGGTTCTGTTAGGTTATTTAACATTAGACATTAGGTATTGTTAGACGTTAGACAGACATTAGACGATATTGACCGTGATTACCTTACAAGGTTTGATGAGCTCCCGATATTTCGACGCAGTAACATGCATCATGATCCCGGGAGGATCATCGAAACCCAAGGTAATCGCGGTCCATTTAAAATTGTTAGGTTATTTAAAACGCAATTTACTTAGGAACGTCACATTGACAGTGTAATATCAAAAACTCGTTCGAATTTATACAGGGTACCTATGCAGTGAGGCAACCCTCCTGACCACTAAATCTCCAAATCGCACGAGCAGTTTCAAGCTAGTCAGCTAAACTCAGTTCTCTGGGCCAAAGTCCGGTAGCGAAGAACCGATAATTGGCAAACACTGCCGCGTCAGCCTTCCAGAACCTCGGACTGATAACTTTTAACTTGCATAATTTAATTACACTTGCGTATTTCAGTTAACTGTCGGGTTAAATTTTAGGGTTTGTTAGAATTATGGTGATTAAGTGATAGGAGATTACCACAAAAATATACCGGGATGGAATAGGTATATTCTCTCTCCTCTCTCCTTGTACTGTTTTGTGGTTTTTAATAAAGAATATTTGTCTTGTATTGTATTGCATATCATTGTTTTTGTTTTATTATTGATCTGTGGTAGTGGTTTGGTCATGTGGAGAGGATGAATGAAAGAAGGCCGACTAAAGGTATTTACGGAGCGAATGTGAGTGGTGGCGCCGGTAGAGGACGCTCTAGGAGAACTTACGCCGACAATATCGGTGATATTCTCCCTAAAGGTCAGGTGCGTAGTACTCGGAACTGGCGAGCGTGTATGAAGAAATATATGAATGTGGAGGAGGCTAGAGGTGTGTAAGGATCGTAGCAAGAGGCAAGCCATAGTTTCTGCCTACCCCCGTGAGAAAGAGGCGTGATATATGTATGTCTATGTATGTATTTATTGATCTCCTATAAAAATTAGTTGACTGTGTTTTAATTATTTAATTTGATGATCTAACAGCCGTTAACCAGCCAGCCCCAGCGTTGAATAGCCTAGTGGTTTGAATTTTGGCCTCTCAAGCAGAAGGTCGTGGGTTCGAACCCGGACTCGCACCTCTGAGGTTACCGAATTGATGTGTGAATTAAGTCATTTAGTCATTTCACGACAAGTAAATTTGTCATTTATAATGAGTTTCTTTGTTAAACCAGCCGGTAAGACAGCCGACGTAATTACGAGCACAAGAGGCACTTCACCTTAGTTCTCTGGGTTGGCAACGCATCTGCAAACCCTCCGGAGTTGCGGGTGACTATGGGCAGTGGTGATCACTTACCGTCAGATGACCCACTTGCTCGTTTGCCTCCCTTGTTGTAAAAAAAAAAAAAATAAGGTAGTAATCGGCACTGAGCCCGCGCAGAAACTAATGCCCAAGCCCTCTCGTTGTGAGGCCTGTGCTCAGGATGTTGAAACGGGCGTGATCTTTATACACTTGAAACTGAGTGGGCACTTGGAATATAATGCGCGGGAGCCGCTTTGTATCGGCAACTAAAGAACTCTTATGCTAAGAGCGTGCAAAGTCAGCGAAACAGTCTTTTGTTTGACGCCATAAGGACAAGTGTTATTTTAGCTATTACAAGCTTTTACTTAATTAATCAAACATTAATTCAACATCAAATTATTAGGAACTAGCTTATGCCCCCCCGGCTTTGCCCCCGTGAAATATTTCAAAATGGGCTAGTTCCCTCTCCCGTGGGAATTTCTAAAAATCCCTTCTTAGTGCACCTCTAAGATACTCAAAGTATAATGTTTGCCAAATTTCAAGTCTCTAGGGCCAGTGGTTTAGGCTGTGCATTGTCTGTCAGTCAGTCAAGGTCCTGTTTTATAGGTATAGATAATGTATAATGATCTGCAACAAAATTGGTCAAAACTAACTAACCATACAATACAAAAAATCATCAGCAACATACTGCTTCGTCAAAAACTAACCGAAAGCCCATACCCGACCCTTCCTACATCGTAACCTGCTCAAAAGTGCCTATGGATATTAATGTAGTAATGTAAATTGCAGTCGGGTTTTCCGTTTTTAATTTTAAGTTGGTTAGCTTATTCAAGCAAAAGATTACGTGTCCTGTGTTCGGCTTAAACAAAACATAAATACCTAAAAAAAAAAACCTTTAATCTCAGAAGTATTCGTTGTATTACAGTTGTTGGACGAAAAGCCACCAAAAAAGGACTTACCCAGGTCCTTTTAAACCTCCCCTTTTACTCTACTTTAGGGGTCCTTCTTGGGGGTTAACTACTCGGATTAGAACCCCCAATATGGTGTTGGTTCAACATCAACTAAACCCAACCACTAATCTATTTAGCGGGTAAACGTTACAGACCCAAGTTTGCCGAGTGCTGGGGCAAATAGCGCACGCCTACTCTACGGCCAAATTTAAAATCATAGCATGTGTGCGCATAACTTTATTTTACTTGCCTCACATTTTGGGAGGAAACTATACCTGTGCCCCAAGCACGACTTGTCGAATCCTGCGTCACGTAAAATCGAATAGTAAACTATAACGAGTTTGTATGACGTTTGGAACAGCGCCCGCCCGTGAGCGTATTTGGAACTAAAATTTAGTATGAGATTTCTCGATCTCGATACGATAACCGTAACGTTACGCAGCATTCGACAAGTCGTGCTTAGGGCACTGATTAAAAGTTAAAAGTTGCGAAAATGGCAGAGATTGTAAAACTCCCACAGGTTTAAACTTTAACTGGTAAAACTGGGCATGCATAAATAAATAAAATAAAATAAAATAAATATTGCACACATAACTAATAAAAAGATGATAAAAATGGCATGGTCCCGTGACTAAAAATAGGGGTGATTTTAGATTTTTTTTTCGACTTTCCTTTGGTTAAACTAAATTACTTGTCATTGTCTTGGTCTAGCAGATTGTGATATATTTTTTCTCATGTAAAAATTGTAACGTTATAATTTATGACATGGTTACAAAACTGATCTTTTCACAACAATTTACAAAGGTCGAGCCTTGAACGCGATCAAGACGTTTCCTTTGTGTCAAAAATTATACAGGCTAAGCAAGGCTACTTATACAACCTTAGAATCTTCTCTTCTTCTCAACTAGCCAGCCCTCCCCCTTTACTCCATTCCCCCGCAACACGGCATCCGAAAAAAAACCGAATACACATTTACATGAAGGAGTTATGAAGCTCTCTGTATTCCATTTATTAAATTACTTTAGGTACTTGCATGAATAAGCAAGTGTTTTTCGCTTTGACGAAAAGTTTTGCTGTTGTTATGTATGAAATATTCGCCTGGATTGTGTTTGAAAAATATTTTCGCTTTTTTTCACGATTCCGACGAGTATTTCTGCTAGCTTTTCTTGTCAAGGATTGCAGCTATTAGTTTTGTTATATTATTTGGAGTTACATCGCTTAAGTGCAGTTTTTTTATCCCTTTTTGCCCGGGGCCTTGAAACTTAAAAAAATTGCAGTCACTGTAGTGGAAATAACAGTTTTCAATGGTGCGCGGTTAATTGCATTAGATATAATGAAAACGGGATATTGACTGTGATTACCATAAAGGTGTGATGAACTGCTGATTATGACGTCTTCCTGCTGCTGCTGCTGATGATGATGATGAAACTTTAAGTTATGAACAAAATAAAAGTCCTTGAATAAGTCGTTCTGTCTCTTGTAGTATTTAAGTTAAAGCAATCGTCTATTCTATTAGGTACCGATTAGATGACATGAATTATAAATGACTGTAATTTTGGCTTTGAAAAAATGTGCACAGTCGCTAACATAATTTTCTGCTCCATTCTTTGATACACCTTACATTTAATTCACACAAACTTCCAACAGCTTTCCAGCAGCGGAGCTAAGTAACTAAAACTTACGTAACCAGCATAATCCGAAAATTATTCAATAAACATTTGCGTAGTCTAACCAAACACAGGTGGGTGAACGCGTCCACTCTATAAATTAAACTAGCTGAGCCTTCCTCAAACACTAATAAAACTTTAAGAGCCTGCAAAGTGTGGGGCCAAGATTGAAAACATGAATCGGCAGGATCCCAAACAAACATGTGGATCGATTACCGGATTTAGTGCGGGTCAAACTTGCCCCAGGCACGAGTACTTAATGACAGGAGAACCCAACGCGCGAGCCCTGGTAGCCTAGTGGTCTGACCTATGGTCTCTCAAGCAGAGGGTCGTTGGTTCAAGCCTAGTGCGGGTCAAACTTGCCCCAGGCACGAGTACTTAATGACAGGAGAACCCAACGCGCGAGCCCTGGTAGCCTAGTGGTCTGACCTATGATCTCTCAAGCAGAGGGTCGTTGGTTCAAGCCTAGTGCGGGTCAAACTTGCCCCAGGCACGAGTACTTAATGACAGGAGAACCCAACGCGCGAGCCCTGGTAGCCTAGTGGTCTGACCTATGGTCTCTCAAGCAGGGGGTCGTTGGTTCAAGCCTAGTGCGAGTCAAACTTGCCCCAGGAACGAGTACTTAATGACAGGAGAACCCAACGCGCGAGCCCTGGTAGTATAATAGTCTGATCTAAGGCCTCACAAGCAAGAGGATCGTGGTTTTAAGCCCCAGCTTGCACCTCTGAATTTTTTGGAATTTGTGCGCGAAATGACATTTTGTAATTGGACGCAGGCCTCTAATCAGAATGTGAATATAACTCTAATGTTATAGTACCTAATACTGGATCTAGCTATAATAGTTCCCACGCACATTTCCCGCGCGATCCCAGTGCGGATTGGAAATCACACACACCAATTGCTTAGCTGGAGTGTGCAGGTTTCACAAAAATTCGTGATAAATTAACTCAGAGGTGCGAGCCGGGGCGCGAACCCACGACCCTCTACTTCAGAGGCCATAGGTCAAACCACTATCACGGCTTTGAAAGTTAGCAAAGTAAAGATAAGCACCTCTCGTCTAAAGAGCTTTGTGTCCCACGACGTACGTCAACACGTCATCGCGCGCCCTCAACATTACAGTAGGCCGAGCACGAGTTTTCGAACCCTGCGTAACGTAACGTTATCGAATCGAAATCGAGAAACCTCATACTAAATTTTAGTTCCAAATACACTGACGAGCGGGCACTGTTCCAAACGTCATACAAATTTCTCGATAGCGTTTACTACTCGATTACGTTACACAGGATTCGGTTATTCGTAGTCGGGCCTCTGCGCCGGTACCGTCTCGTGTCGGTACCGTGTCGTAACCCTTCGTGGTACCTATTGGAGTAATGATCTGGAAATTTCGGCGCTTAATAGAGCTAACTGGCTTGAAGGGGTGTACTTACGGAGATACGAGGTCGAATTAGACTAAATTTATGGCGTGAGCTATCGCGTAAAAACAGGTTGTGTTATCGATTAAAATTGGTTTGTGTGACTTGGGGGTGGACGAAGTTTAGTGGTGAAGGGAGAGTGGTTTGGTATTTGTTTGTTTTAACAATAGGAGGTGGGGAATGTAGAAGCTCTAATAATAAAAACCGACCAAGGGTAGCCTAGTGGTTTGACTTATAGCCTGTTAAGTAGAAGGTCGTAGGTTCGAGTCCCTGCGAAGCAATTCAGTGGGGTATGTGAAGTTTCCAACCCGCACTGGATCCGCGTGGAAACTGCAGCTGAAGCCCTCTTATTGCGAGCGGAGGCCTGAGCCCAGTAGTGGGACGTAAAGAGGCAGATGATGATGACGATTATCAATTCTTCGCCTAGTTTGGGGCTATGTCAAAATTTGTCAATGGTCCCATGATATTTATTTATTTATTTTTGCTTAGCCTCTTCTCCCCGTTCTAGTTATACATTAGTAATATCTATAGACGTAGTTGTTGTGAAATTAATTGTTGTTAGTTTAATTTTTAAGAGAATTGCAGTCGGGCTAAGACTGGGTGTTGCGCTGTGTTCACCACACCGTTGCCTCTGTGGCACCAATGTGGACGAAACGGGACACCATGGTCTTTCCTGTCAAAAGAGCGCCGGCCGTTTCTCCCGTCATGCCGCGCTCAATGACATAATCCGCCGGGCTCTTGCCTCTGCGAACGTGCCGGCCATTTTGGAGCCAAGCGGCATTGCCCGCGACGATGGCAAAAGGCCGGACGGTATGTCTCTGATTCCCTGGAGAATGGGTAGGGTTCTGGTTTGGGATGCGACCTGTGTCGATACAGTAGCACCCTCACATCTCCAGGGAACCACACAAAAAGCTGGTGCGGCGGCAGAAACGGCTGAAAATAGAAAAAATTCTAAGTATCAATCTCTCGGTCCGAATTATAATTTTGTTCCTGTCGGGTTTGAAACTTTGGGTCCATGGGGTCCCAGCGCTTACAAGCTTATTTCTGAGTTACAAAAGCGCTTAGTTGATGCAACTTGTGACCAAAGGGCTGGCAGTTTTCTCTCTCAAAGAATCAGCATCGCTATTCAGCGAGGCAACGCTGCCAGCCTTTTGGGCACTATGCCACGGGGGCCTTATTTAGATTTAATTTAGTTTTAAGTTGTAGTTTATTTAGTTTAAGCTTAGATTTAATGTCATTGTAAATTGCTTTTATTATGTAAATAAAGTAGTATATATTTTCACAAACTTCATCCACGTGAACGATTTCGAGGAATTCACAAAACTAATTTAAAGCAAAATCCAAACAATACCTAAACTATCCTACGGGTATTTTGACCAAAAGGTATATTCGCTCAATGTTAAGTCCTCACAAATTTTGTATAGAAGGGATAAATCCCTCCTGCCTCTAATCCGTTCTACCTTCCGAGATCTTAACCTATCATCTTATCCGACTATTTATGGTCGCACCATGTAAGCTAAGGTCGGACACACACTTGCGATCGGTGTTCGAAATACCGGTAAAAATCGAATACCGGTAAATATACCGCTACCACCGGTAGAATTTTGAAGTAACTGTAGGTAAGGAAGCCGTGATAGCCTAGTGGTTTGACCTATGGCCTCTCAAGCAGAGTGTCGTGGGTTAAAACCCCAGCTCGCACCTCTGAGTTTTTCGGAATTTATGTGCGGAATTACATTTGTAACTTATCATGAGCTTTTCGGTGAAGGAAAACATCGTGAGGAAACCTGCATACACCTGCAAAGCAATTCAAAGATGTGTGTGAAGTTCCCAACCCGCACTGGGCCCGCTTGGGAACTATAGCCCAAGCCCTCTCATTCTGAGAGGAGGCCTGTGCCCAGCAGTGGGACGTAAAAAAGGCTGGTGATGATGATGTAGGTAAGGTGAAGAGAGGTGAAGTTGGTAACGATAATGTTTTACACTGGTAGTCATATCGTTACGTCTTGTCACTCTTGTCTGTCTCTTTCTTTGAGTATTGAAGGGCGAGGGGTGTAGCTAGTAGAGCGAACTGGCAACATCGCTTTGTGTTGATGTGAGATATCGTCACCAAAATACCGGTATTTGTACCAAAATAGCATTACTTATCAAAATACTGGTAAAAATAAACGATGTTTTTCCCGGTTACCTAACCTAACCAGCACATATCCAACCATTGGTGGGTAAAGGAATTACAGTTAAATTCTATCCTTTAAACGGCTAGTTACATTTTGTGTTAAGCAATTTTTTTTTACTTAAATAGTCGTACAGAAAAAAAAAACACAAAACTCATTAAAATAAACTCATGTAAATATTCCAACATACCTACCAAAATTACTTCTTAAATGATTTGCTTTAACAAAAAGTTGCCATGCATCCATTTTCATTTTCTTTGTAGAGTTGAAGAATAAAACATTTCACCATTTACACATTTATATAATATTATGCTGTCCTCTAAGTGACTTAATATCTTTGTATTAAAAATGCATTGTGTACTGTAATAACTTGAATGGAAAATAAATACATTCTTATTCTATATTCTTACGTTTATCAGTTACTCAGCACTCAAATCTATTTTGAAATGGCAACGCACAAATTGGACCGACATTACCTAAATCGACTTTAAAAGCTGACTGCCCAACTCAGTCTCCAGTGCGTAATTTTCCTAAGCGGAACTAAAAACCAAATCAGATGGTAAGGGCCCGGATCTCTCTTTGATCTCGTCCCGAGAGGCCCCCACTGATTTCCTCTTAACCCTTTGTTTCGCTGAGTAGACCACGGCATGGAACGGTCGTTTGATGATCTTTTGTTTTCGAATGCGGTCGGCGACGCAGACAACCGAGGCTGCATTGAGGCTAAATCGTCTCACGCTTTCTACGAGTGCACCGTTTAACGCTTCACACAGATACCTTGGATACAGTGCCCTTAGTGTAATCAAAAAGCACAAAATACGTCTCGATCGCGTTTGGGTTAAAGTGTCAAATACCTATGCCCTTAGTGTAATCAAAAAGCACAAAATACGTCTCGATCGCGTTTGGGTTAAAGTGTCAAACAGTATGAGAATTGTTAAACGCGAACGCGTACGAGACGTATTTCTCGGCCTGGTCGGCGATTACAGTGGGCGCCTTTGAGCGTCTGAGGGTGGCAAATAGTATGGGAATTGTTTGTTGTCGATACGTGTCATTAGTGGTGCTGCTAATGCGTTCATAAACGCTAATACGATCCAGACTTTTTTTTTGGCCGTTGACGTTCAGAGCGCCCTAGTGTAATCACTGACCAGGCCGAGAAATACGTCTGTCTCTAACGCGTTCGCGCTTAACAATTCTCATACTATTTGACGCTTTAACGCAAATGCGATCGAAACGAATTTTCTGCTTTTTGATTACACTAAGGGCACAGAAAGCAATTTTTACAGAATATCGCAAAATCGCGCCGCACGTTTTCTCCTGTGCTAAAACCTATGACTGACAATAACCATTATTGATAATATGAAATGTTAATTTGTGCGTGTTTTATTATTTGTGTGGCAGTGTAGTGCTGTTTTGTTGTGTATTTTTTGAAACATATCTTTTGACATTATGAGGGTATACGTACCGTAATTTAGAATTTGTTTTTGGAATGTGATTGTGAAGCCGCCTGAAATTAAGCGGGGTACATAATCTATACATATAATAAAATCGTAGACCCGTCGCGTCTGTACATTGAAGATATTTGCAAAAAAAAAAATTGAGTTGCGTGGAATAATTAATAGAACACAAAACTGTTATTTTTTTTTGTCTGTTTGTCTGTTTATCTGTTTGTCTGTTTGTAGGTTTGTTTGTGGAGGCATCACGCAAAAACCACTGGACAGATTGGAATGAAATTTGACATGGTAATAGTTTACAACCTGGAATAATACATAGGATACTTTTTATTCCGTTTTATTTCATGTTTTTTACCTTAATTATTGTTTAAATTTAAATAAATATGTACTTTTTTTCATAATTGAAACTGACCATAGACATCACAGCTGATTCAGCTGTCATAGCTGTCACACCATTGTTTTTTTGTTCATTATAGACCATGGACACATTGAGTGACATGTCTCATTCAGGCTGTATGCAGGCGTTCTATTCGAAATTTAACATTTTTATCAATGTCTTAAATAAAACATACAATGACAATGCAAAGAAAAATTCGTTAAGCAGCTGGACTTGAACCAGCAACCTCGGTAATTCGTACCGTATCCGTACGTTGGTACATTGGTACAGTTGGTAATTCACAAGGATGGTGTTCCTGTTCGCCCTGTTGTTTCATACGTGAGTGCTCCAGCGTATAAAGTAGCGAGGAAGTAATTCACAAGGATGGTGTTCCTGTTCGCCCTGTTGTTTCATACGTGAGTGCTCCAGCGTATAAAGTAGCGAGGAAGTTAAATAGCATTGTTCGGGAAAAATCTTCTTTTAAGCCAATATATAGTTTAAAGAATAGTTCAGATTTAGTAAATAAAATTAAAGACATTAATATACCGCCAAACTCAACATTACTTTCTTTAGATGTGGATAGTTTGTTTACCAACGTACCATATAGTGAAACCTTAAATATTCTTAGATGTCACTTAGAAAGGAAGCGTTTACATCCGGGGGAGGTTTGTGAGTTAATAGAATTAGTAACTTTATGCATGAAACAAAATTATTTCAGATTTAATGGTCAATATTATTCGCAGAGTGATGGTTTAGCAATGGGGTCACCTCTTAGTCCTTTAATGGCTGACGTTTTTATGGATAACTTTGAAAAACAATATATAGTGGGGAACAGCAATTTAGTATATTATTACAGGTATGTTGATGATTTAATTTTATGTTGGAAGGGGAGTATGAGGCAGCTAGATTTGTTTATTAGTGCTCTCAATAACAAACATCCAAAAATAAAGTTCAAACGAGAATTAGAGGAAAATCGTTCATTAAATTTTCTGGATTTAACTATTACAAGAGTAAATAATAGGCACCAGTTTCAAATTTACCGTAAGCCTACGTACACAGATACTGTCATACCTGCAAATTCTACTCACCCATGGCAGCATAAACTGGCCGCTTTCCATTGTTATGTACATAGACTACTAACTGTACCTCTGTCGAAAGAGCATTATGATTCTGAGTTACATACTATATATCAGATAGCAACAACAAATGGTTATAGTACAGCAATGGTTAATAGTCTGGTTCAAAAGAAGCAGGGACGGATAGTGAATAGCATGCTTTACTCTGCGTTGCCATCTCAGCCTACTAACAAATTTAGATCTAGTATTACTTATGTTGGCCGGTTGTCTGACAAGATTTATAATATTTTAAAATCAAATAACATCAATGTTGCCTTTAAGACTACTAATTCTTTACGTTCTAGACTTTGTAATAACAAAGAAAAGGTGGATAAAGGGAACAGGTCGGGCGTATATAAACTCACTTGTGGCGACTGTAGTCAAGTATACATTGGACAAACCGGTCGAAGCTTTGATACTAGATTTAAAGAGCATGTCTCGTCATATAGGCATGATCATCCAGAGAAATCAAACTTTGCCAAGCATTTATTAGAAACGAATCATTCGTTGTTAGACTCAGATACGTACGAAATTTTACATTATTGTGATAAGGGTTTGCGGCTATCGGTTTTAGAACAATTGGAAATAATTAGGTACAACAACATGGGGTCTATTATTAATGAACAAGTTAATTTGGTTTCTTCGCCTTTGTTACGACTTGGTTCTAATTTTAATAATGTGTCATAGTAATAATGAGAACATGACTTCTCTTTTTACCGTACTCGGTTAAAAATAACGGGGTACCTGGCGTAGATTAAAAATAAAAATAAAAAGGGTAGTTTGGAATTCATTTCTTAAAAAAGGGTAGTTTAGGACTTACATAAAAGGGTAGTTTGGAATTTATAAAATATTAGTGGGTACGTTGGTTTTGTCATTAACTAAGTTGAGTACATGGTTTACATATGTCAGTAGTGGAAGTGGTGGCATGTTGAGCGGTTGTTGTTGTGCTTCGTAAATGGCCTCGTGGAGAGTGCCAAAACGCGTCAGCGTTTAGTATAGTGGTGGTGGTGATAGTTGGGTCTGTGTGGCATGTGTTGATTCGTGTAGCAGTGGAGGTGGAGGTGTTGCATGGAAACATACATTTGCCGCACAGATATAACTATTTGTCATTAGTGGTCGCGGGTGAGCAAAGTAATTGTTTTTTAGTTCATAAATATGGACCTCCGCAAAGTAACGCCTGATTCAATAAAATAAAAAATAATCAATAAATCGATTATTTTCAATGTCTTAAATAGCTTGGTAGCATTAAAAAGAAAAATACACTTTTAAATGAAAAAACCGGCGGGACCATGTAAATAACAATAACGCACTAAGTTTCGATTTATTTAAAGCTATGTAAATGATATTAATTTAACAGCTTTCAGTAACAAAATCATGATCATTTGTTGTATTGGAGTCCACCATGATGAAAATAAGAGAACTAACTATTAACTAAAGTAAACTTAGTATAAATTTCAATGGAAAATTTTTAGTCGTTGTGAAACTATTATAAAATAGGGGCAAGGAAATTAATGAATTTAGTTAGTTATTGAGTATTCAATTAAGTAAAATATATAAATAATGACTCAGATATTGTAATATTTTGCAATAAATAATATTTAAGACACTGCCACAATTATAGTAACAACAATGTCAGTTTTGGCTCACTGTAATAGAAGAGTTAATTAATAATTAGAAATTCCTTATTTCCTCTTAATGTTTGAGAAAAAATCTATATCTGCCACGGCTAGAATAGCAATTGCTAGACTCGTACTTTGATTGTTTGATTAGTTACTTTGATTGAAGATTTATTTTCTTGTGATTTTACGAATGTTACCATTTGAGTATAGAAAATGAACCGGACTATTTGAGAGTTGTGGTATGTAAATCGTATTTCAAGTTTTTCAAGAGAGTATGGAATATAGAGAAAGTTCATTCTTTCAGATTTGGAAGATGGTTATAGTCTCACTAGAAAGAAAACTGTTACGTAAATTTAATACAATATTAAACTCAATATATAGCATTAGGAATTATGATCCCCAATAAAGGAAATTTACTGCTGATGCTAGAGACTTGAAATTTGGCATACATGTACCTAGAGTATCATAGAGGTCTATGGTGTACTAAGGAAGGATTTTTCGAAATTCCCACGGGATAGAGAATAAATGAGATTTATATTTTCGAATCAAAGTGACTCTATCTGCGTAACTATAACTATCAGATATTTCAATTTTGGCATGCAAGTAGGTAACAATAACAGCTAAAACAGTCTTCATGATTTTCCGAAATTTCCACGGGATAAAGACCTAATAGTATTATTTTCATAATAACTGACTAGTTTAATAATATGCCCTAACTTATCAATACTTAACAGGTACGAATGACAAGTTATGCATATTCAAGCAGAACGACATTCAACGTGCGTCGTGTCACTGAGACATTGACAATTATTCAATATCTACCTAATCAAATCAAATCCAGATGGCTGCATTCAGGTCTGTCGATCATAGTCAATGATATTATAAGTAAAGATAGGTTTGTACGTTATCACAAAACAATCGAAAATCATGTTCGGAACATGTTGACATTGGCGCGCAAGTTTTGAACCTTAATCGAGAGCGACTGAGGCCAAAGAGGCTACATTGTAGCCTTTTCTGCGCTTCATTTTCGGCGTGCTGATGACACATCTACCTCTTTTTATACATATTTTTACGTAATTATCGTTGATTATAATTTTATAATACAATGTATACCTATTCCTAGAATACAACCGGCTTAACTTAGATGCCGAGGTAGCTTAGTAAAGCCATGGTAACCTAATGGCTTGACCTGTGTCCTCTTAAGCAGAAGGTCATGGATTCGAGTCGAGACGCCTCTAAGTTTTCTGGAATTTATTATCACTTTCTTGATTAAAGACAACGTAGCGACAAACTCTGCACACTCCTGCAAATCAGTTCAATGGTGTCTTTGAAGTTCCCAATCCGCACCAGGCATACGTAGGAACTAATAGCCGAAGCATTCTCATACTGGGAACACGCCTGTACCCAGCCCACGTACAGACGGGGGAGAAGAAATAAGATGGCGTTTACCTAGAAAAACCACAACAAAAGCTAAAAATATTTTATTTGTTCGACAATTAGGTCCGTATTTTGACGCCATGTTTGCTTCAGTAAATAAATAATTTTCTAAGCAGAAAGAGCTAATCTCGACTCTCGAGTCGGTTTTCCGAAACTTTTTGTACTCATTGGGTTGGAGCGATGTGCGGTTCCTAACAATGTTGAGTGGCAGTTGTTTTGTTCTCTCGTTAACCAATGAACTTGTTGCTAACTGATTGGCGTAAAATTTTATCCGGATACAAGTTGCGGTTCAAAAATGATTTGAATTGTACCTTCAAAGTAGGCAACTACGCTGATTATTGGCGCCTATTTCGATTAATAAAATGGCTGTTGAATTTCGAAGAAGTCGTCAATGTGTGTCAACATTATGGTCAAGTTCAGGTTAATTGCCATTGTTGTTATTGAATCGAAGTTCTAAACTTAATAAAGTTTATAACCTTACTTAATTAACACCTTTTTGTCAGTAATTAGGCATTTTATGCGAAGAAGTATAAATGTGAAAAGTTCGTGGTTAAGAAGTTATCAAGGAAACTATTAAGTGTAGAAGTAAGAAAGTTAGGTAATTACCAATTAAAATAGAAAATATGACAGTGATGTTAATACTATGAGAAAAGAGAGAAAGACAAAAGCCGAGGATCCTTAGATAGAGTACTTGGATCAAATAAAGAAGAAGATAAACGTTGTGTCGTATCAGAAGATAAAAGAACCAGCATTGAAGAGAAGTGACTGGCGGGAATTGCATTAGACAAGAGTGATAATTAAAAATAAGATGATGATCACGTTAATAATAAATATATTATTATACATTATAATAATAGAAGTGTTGACTTGACTGGCCTCTCGCAAGGTGGCCGGACGATCTGGTAAAGATCGCGGGCAGCACAAAACCGATTGTCGTGGAGATCATTGGGGAAGGTCATGTCCAGCAATGGACGTCTTCCAGCTGATATGACCATGATGAATAGAAGTCGTTATGTGCCGATTGTTGGTAAATACAACGAACTCTAGCGTGACACATTAAACACACACAGCACTGTTTACAATTAAGAAATATGATGATGCACGACTAGGTATTGCATCTTGAGATAATATTACAATCGACATTTTGTATCACCCCACATCTCCACCATTACACAAATTCCCCTCGACTACCCCACCACACTTTAGAAATCAAAAAGCCATCACCAATAGCGTTCACTGAATCGGTAATCTTAATACACCCCTAGTAAAATCATTCGGCGTTTTTTTTATCAGATTCCTTCCAGTCGGTTGGACGGATTCGTCTCAACCCTGCGCACGCACTCGCCCCCGATTGATTCCTGAAACGTGATTGATATTGCGGTCTTGCATATTTACAGCGAGTGTGAAATGTCTCCCGATAAGTGCTAGGGTTGTGGGTCGGGATAATTTTCAATTTGTACGAATAAATGGGTGTCGGTGCGTCGAGGCGTTATTTACCTGGCGTGGTTAGAATTTTTAGATATTGCGAAAAGTAAATAAAAGGGGAAATTAGCGGAAATAAAAAAAAATTGCGGGTGGTAGGACCTTGTGCGAGGTCCGTCCGGATCGCTACCACCATCTTACCCGCTAATCCTGCCGCTAAGCAGCAGTGCTTGCACTGTTGTGTTCCGGTGTGGAGAGTAAGACAGCCGGTGTAATTACGGGCACAAGAGCCATTTCATCTTAGCTCTCTAGGTTGGCAGCGCATCTGCAAACCCTCCGGGGTTTTGCAGGTGTCTATGGGCAGTGGTGATCACTTATCATCAGGTGACCCACTTGCTCGTTTGCCTTCCCCGTTGTATAAAAAATAAAAAATAAATAAAAATAAAAATACACTTTATTTAAATACGTTGTTGACAAATCAGTCTCAACTTGGATTTTGAACACGGCAACTTCACAAAAATCTAAGGTTTCAATGTCATCATTTGCAGTCAAACGATGTAGTACAGTCAGCAGCAGAAGTAGCTAAGCAGCCGAAGCGGTCACAGTGATCTGCACAGACCCTTTAATGTCTATAACAAAAGAGCCGTGCTTAGAGCATCGTGAGCGCTTCGGCTGCTTACCTACTTGTGCTGTGACTGTACGCGTAAGATAGTCGTTGGTCTTTTCGAACGGCTAGGTATTTATGAACTAAAAATAAACAATTACTTTGCTCACCCGTGACCACAGCGCGCGCGCGTGGTCGCGGGTGAGCAAAGTAATAAAATTGTTTTTAGTTCATAAATAATATGGGAGGTCCAAAGTAACGCCTGATTCAATAGACAGGCTAGGTATTTCTCAAAAAGTGTAACAGACAAAATCGCGGTTCAAAGCCAATATTATCTTAAAGTCGCGTATCATAACACAAGAACGGCTTACAGCATCTCATTTTCCTTGCTCCAGTAGAATTCCCATTCGCTTTACTTAAATTCCTGTCAATGCCGATTTCTGAGAGCCCGACAAGCTTCTTTATCTCTCAAATACGTTCAGAATGAAATGTGAAATTTGTTTTCCATTTCATACCTAAAACGACAGCGGAATAATTTCATTCTTTTTGTTTTATTTCAAACAGAGATATGGCGGTGCGCGGGTTTCGTTGGAATATTTAATGGAGTATTTGTGTGATGTCGCATATTTGAGTGGCTTGTTTTATGAAGCCTTCACTTCAAATTTCTGAGTGAAAGTATCGTAATACTAATTTGATGGTGATACCTAAATTTATGATTGTGGTTGTTTATGATCAAAAATCTAAATTGAAATTTTATTTAGTAAGTAGGCGAGTAAAATGCTCTTTTACAAGATATTTTTCAGTCTACCAGCGCTTTCGGAAAGACCATGATTGCCAAGAAGAATGCGCCGCAAGAAACTTGGCACAAAGTATTTTTTTCTGAAAACAGCTCTTATTACAGTATTTATTATAATGTATAGATTATAGGACGAAAGGTTTAAGGTTACGAGGATATTTTTATTTCGTCGTAGAAATTCTTTCGTTAGCTTATGTTTGCTACATTCAATTTGTTCTTTGATCGTTCGTGAATACTTATGCTTATTTTGTAATACAATAAATAAACTGCCTAGTACGTCGCCATATTGGAAACATAAAATTTTGATAATATTACAAATTATATTTGTGCTTTGGAAAAAGCCACGGCTTCTCCTGACATTGACATGGTATTTCATAAAAAAATATTCAGACGAATTGAGAACCTTCTCATTTTTTGAAGTCGATTAAAAATAGCCACTAAAAAGCAGAAAAGATAGCATAGCAGCCTGGATGTTCACCCTGTTTTTACTAGTTTCAAAACCTACCACTGGAGGGCGCTGTATACGCAACCCAGTTGTCAATATATCATTCTCAGAAGTAACACTGTATCCGTAGTTTTAATTTTTTTTTATTGATTATACGAGTTTTTCTAATCCAAGTGTTATTTTCAAAATCATTCTTCGGAAGGTCGAAGACTGGGAATCAACCCAAGCACCTTGACATTGACAAGTTACTCACGTCGAAAACGTTCTATGCCTTCTTGATTTACTTACATTGTAATTAGAGTCTGGCCAACGAAAGCTGAACCAGGAAAAACACGGCAATTTCAAAAAATCATGATAGGGTAACACAGTGTCACTCACGCAGCCGCAATTTACTTAGGCAAATTTCAATTTGATACACCACATGACACCTCAGATAGACACACATAGAGACTAAGTGTTGCCAATGAAATAACTACGAGGTTCAACTTTCGTTTGCCAGACTCTACTAAGCACTGCAGGGTGCAGCATTTCCGCGGTAGCTAAATTATGCTAGCTATCTTTTCTGATTTTCTATGTACCTCCTCTTGTTTCAGTATTTAGAAGTTTGATATAAATTTCTGAAGAGAATACCGCAGAAAACCCTTGACACAGATTACAAAAAAATCTTCCAGTGCTAATTGGAATCATACTTATTTCATTTAGAAGAATCCACGCCTTTACCAGATTGTCGTTTTTTTTTAAGAAAATTGTGATCTGTTTTTTTTTTTACAATTTTTTTATCACTTACCTCCACTGGATATAGACGCGGTGGTGGCCACGCAGAAGCAATGCAGAAGCAGCGACAGCAGCATCTTGCTCGAAGCCGCGCGTTTCTCTCGCACACTCATGCTCACTCTTTCATCTTACACTGTTTCCAATTGGCCAGAGCGAGAGGTCGCATCTTCTGCGCGACGCTGGGCGATCACATGTTTGAAGTACCTGATAAAAATGAGAGAGGATCTTTTAATACAGAGTAACATACGCTCTTTTTAATATTAACGACAGGAACATTTTGAAATAGGAACGGTGTTGCGAGGCCGCCGGCGGGGAGCGGTGCGCGGCCGTTGGCACTTATAGTGCCAGAAAATTGCCAACAAAAGCGAAGTAATGAGAGGCCCGTAAATACGCTATAAATATAATAATAATAACATTATTATGTCCATGGTCATGGTCACACCGAATATAACTTTTTGGTAGGTAGTTATTGTGTTAGACATAATGAAAACGGGATGTTGACGCTTCGGGGACCTCTTCGGGGAAACCGAAGGTTTTGCCTGTGCAATTGCGGACGAAGTTATCATGACTAATAACTACCGCAGGTATATCCTGAAGGACGGTACGGTCGACATCTGTCGGGCATGCCGCCGTCCCGGGGAGTCACTCAGGCATATTATCTCTGGTTGTTCTAGTCTTGCTAACAGCGAGTACTTGCACAGACATAACCTTGTAGCCAGGATTATTCACCAGCAACTTGCTCTTTCATTCGGTCTTGTGGACTTCGAAGTGCCGTACTATAAGTACACACCTGCACCAGTTCTTGAAAATGGTCGTGTCACGCTCTACTGGGATCGATCTATCATCACGGACAGGACTATTGTCGCCAATAAACCTGATATCGTGCTGATAGATCGATCGAAGCGCCAGGCAGTGCTCGTCGACATCACGATCCCCCATGACGTGAACCTCGTGAAGGCCGAGAAGGACAAAGTCAGCAAGTACCTTGACTTGGCTCACGAGGTTACCGCCATGTGGCCTGTTGATTCGACGATCACTGACCCGATAGTCGTTTCGGCGAACGGTCTAATAGCGAAGAGCCTTGACCTCACCTTGGCATCACCTTAAAAGGCTCTCGCTAGATGGTTGGGTCAAGGGTCAGATACAGAAGGCGGTACTCCTGAACACGGCTCGGATAGTCAGGAGGTTCCTCTCTCTGTCGCCCTGACCACCGGTAGCTTAGGCCCCGCCTCGCTGCCGGTGGCACCCTAGGTTAGGTTTTTATAATGTTTTTATATTTTGTATTAATATTGTTTTATTACTTTTTATATGAATATTGTGAAAACCTAGCCTAAGATTGCAATAAATTTAATATCCTTACATTATTATGTCCATGGTCACACCGAATATAACTTTTTGGTAGGTAGTTATTGTGTTAGACATAATGAAAACGGGATATTGACCGCGATCAACATATAAGTTTGACGAGCTCCCGATATTTCGACGCAATGACATGCATCATGATCTCGGGCAAACTCTTTTGAAAACGGACATGAAAACGGTCAATACCCCGTTTTCATTATATCTAATGCACTTAAACGCGAATCATTTAAAACTGTTGTTATTGTGTTATGATTCAATGTTATTTCTTTGTACGTCTTCTGAATACTTACTGTTCATTCGGGTCCTTTGACTTTATCGCTACCATCGACCTTACCTAAGTACATGAATCCTCATCTTAACGAAAGCTAATCTGATTTCAAACCGACAGGGTACGTGAGCGGTACAATTAGAGCTCGTCAATGCATTTAGGGTCGAGATAACCGGTTTACTCGTGTTGACCGTAAGGCGTTCTGTAATGACAGACAGAGGATCTGGTTAACTGTGTGTGGTTGCAGTTAATTGGAGTGAGGACTGATGTCAAATAATAACCTAACTGTCTAAGTCCCTTTCGTATTTACGCTTATGCATTAAGATAAGTTCAATTATTACCCAATAGATGTCACTGTACCGTCGAAAAACATGGTAATGGTGTGCTGACGTAGTTTCATGAGGTGATGTTGTTTTTTGTAATTTGTTATGACTATTATCCAAATTAAAACATCCGAGATTTGTGGTATTGCTACAGCTTGTGTTAGATTTAATTCTCCACCGTGAGGTTTATGTACAACTGCAGTGTAAATCGTATGGTGTACCGAACTATTTGAGCACTTTGGATGTCACCATATATATGACGCTGACTGTACACTAACCATCTTAGAAAAGTTGAAAAATCCCCGACATTTTCATTTCAAAGTTCAATATTTCAAGAACGGGTGAACCAATTTTAATGAAATTTAGCTAAGAACCATCTCGATTAAACTAGCTTTCGATAAAAAAACCGCATCTAAATTGGTCAATCCGCTTGGGTGCTATGATACCACAGACAGATATACAGATACACAGATACACAGGTCAAACTTATAACACCCCTCTTTTTCGTCGAGGGTTAAAAATAGAAGTTTATGCAACGTTATGAGGGTCCCTTTTTCACATGGAACTACCGTGAGACTCAATCATCCTAATCCTAATCCTAACTAATATTATCAATGCGAAAGTACCTCTGTCTCTCTGTCTTTCTGTCTCTCTGTCTGTCTGTTTGTCACCAATCTAGATTAAATTTGGTAAGAAGATAGTTTGAAGATTGAGGAATAACTTGCTACTTTTAATTCGGGAAAATTATACAGTTCCCACGGGATAGCGATAACCGAAATCTACGCGGACGAAGTCGCGGGCAACAGCTAGTAATGAAATAAAAAGCCAGACTAAACTCGGCTTATATACGTGAGTGATCCATTTTTATTTCATTATGGTTATGAGGGTCCTTAAAACACGTGTGTAGTTTTATGAAACGAGCAGCAGAGTTTTGTAATAAGATGACGCGAGCGTTTTAAGGCCTAATTATGTAGAGTTGCAGAAATGACTTTATCTACACACATAATTTATGTAGGTACTCTAAGATGGGTTCCGAAGCCGAAAGCATATCGTACCCATAACTGTCACGAATTGGGCTGGTTTAATTATAACCAAGCTGACGTTTCGTATCGACTGTTTTTTTATTGGAAATTATGTTGGTTTTTGAAGATGTTTCAAATTTGAAAGTCTTAACGACATCGAATTTGATTACTGCTGCGCCAGCAGTAACGAAAAGCTGGTAATTTTCTGCGGTGTCTGAACGTATTACAGAGGACTTATGATATGTGTGTAGATAAAATAAATAAAAAAATATCATTAAACTTGTTACCTACGCATTAATATGTTATGAATAACAGAGTTATCAGCTTCGTCGTTATATGAAACGGTGGTGCTTTACTTGTTCTTGAATTAATAATTAATTAAATTGCCGGTCTGATACAGCTGATGGCAATATACCGGTAATTACTGTTCTAATTTACAGCTTGGAAAAATATTTCTACCCTATTGGAGGGTAGCGAGACAATCTAGACGCCATCTCAAAGTTTGGCGAAATGCCACCGATGGTGGCGACAGAATGAGTGTCAGACCTTTGTCCATCAGTAAAATAGCCTTGGCTTTAAGTATTTCTAGCTTATAGTGTAACTAGGTACTCTTTTTGAGACAAGAATTTATCAAATGTAGTGATGTATCTAGTGATGACGAGTGAATGAGTGGACACTTCTGCTATGACTCAAAATTAATTTATTAGTATATTAAGAAGCTAAAGCGCCACAAATTCGTGCCAGCCTGACAGAGCGACTGGAGAAGACAAAGACAGTGCTCTGTCAGGAGCAAGGGTTGAATATCGAACTACTGAGACAAAGACAACTCCAGCCAGTCGCCAACAGTTGTCGATTATTCGCATTTAAAGCATTCAAAATTAATTACTTGACTTTCAAAGAAAAAAACCGGCCAAGTGCGAGTCGGCTATTTGATATTAAGTTCAGCATGCTACCTCCACGCGTTCCAGACAAAAAGGGTCTTGACAGACAGACAGACAGACAGACGGACAACAAAGTGATCCTGTAAGGGTTCTGGTTTTTTCCTTTTGAGGTACGGAACCCTAAAAATGATCCCCAAATGATTCATTTCCCAAAATGCATTTTTTTCGAAATTGAATATTTTAGGATTTTTAGCCTAATCTAGTCTAGATGACCCTAAAATAAATATTGAAATATTTCGTTTCTGAAAAAAAAAGTTTTGGGAAATTAATCAGTTTAGCAAACGTTTTTTGGCCAAACGAAAGGATACTGAAACATACATCCATAAACATACATACATAGAACATCCAGAAAACAATACTCTAGTTTGAATCTGCAACGTCATCCAACACAGCGGGGATGAAGTGAGTTTGAATATGAATATGAAGCTAAACTACGGATAATCACGACGAATCGCACGACTAAAGACATTAGCTACGTGCACTATTTGCATTTAGACTGTACTAGAGCGCGTGCCCTGTTTCATGATACCCCGGAAAATTTATAACTGTGTAAATCGCCTCGTCGTTAGTTGGTACAACATGAAGTACAGCACTTAATTATTCTTTAAGTGCATAGTGCATTAGAAATGTTGGGATGAATGAATGTTTCCTAACACCAACAAATTAAAAGCCGTTAATGTTTTTTTGACGGCCGGATAGCCTACTGGTTACAGACCCTAACTATGAAGCTTGAGGTCCCGGGTTCGAATCCCGGTCGGGGCAGATGTTTGTATGATGAATACGAATGTTTGTTCTTGGGTCTTGAATGTTTAATATGTATTCAAGTATGTATTTATCTATATAAGTATGTTTATCCGTTGTCTAGTACCCATAACACAAACTCTGCTTAATTTGGGACTAGGTCGATTGTTGTCAAAATTGTCCCATGATATTTATTTATTTATTTTATGGCTGTAATTAAAATTTAGCACTGACCCTGTTTCAAGGATTTTTGATGCTTATTTTTTGTTTTCAATTTTCAAATTGCTGGTCTCTTTGTTAAAAAAAAGGTTCAAGCCAATAATCAAAATAGAGTTGAGAGCATAATTGAGTTTTAAATATTTGCATTCGACGTTAACCGCCTAAAGGTTCAGCTCTTGAGCACAAAGTCGTATTTACTTTAAGGGTTTACTTTAAAGTCTCTCTGCGGTTCATACAAACGGAGCAACCTCGGCCCCATTATGAGCCAGTAAACTTAACTCACTCAACAGGAGTCGTAAAACAATGAAGCAACGATTTGTACATTCGAAACAGAACATTACCTGCCCATAACATTATCGGCGATATAAAGATCGTCGTAGCTTCAGATCCGTGTAGCAAATGCTCGCAATTTACTTTATTACGGCGGCGTATCACCACCAGCAACTGAAGACCTCTCATTGGTTCACGCGTAACCCTTTTCTGAAAGGGTATGGGGAGACAGCGCGGGGCGAGGCGGGTCACCGTACTATGGTCTACGGTATAGGTTTCGTGGTAGATCGTGAGTCTCGTTCAGCGACAATTTTTTTTTTCAAGCCAAATTCGCTGCGCGAGACCTCTATTTGTCAAACATGCCCCCCGGGGCCCGTCGGGGCTTACAGGGTGTCGCCATTGTGTCGGATGGAGATGAGAGTGCTATGGGATGCGGTGATGTTGCCATGAATTTGGGGGATTATTTTTGTCAGAACATCAATTTAATTCGGGGGATTATGCCGTAAATTGCGGATGCCGCGTCACGGGGCGCGAATCCAAAATACCGCTTCAGTGCTCTTTCCGAGACAATTAGTTTCAGTTAACCCGGCTTCGAGTTTTTATTGTTCAGTAAACTTCTTTCCACTAATTAGAGAATGTCTGTTCGGACGGTTCCTTTGTTGTCTCTAAATAAAAGTCTTTAGAACGCCGAATTCATCGAACACAATTTCGTGCTTCCGGATCTAAATAACTGGAAATTTACCAGCAGCTATCTGTTTTCTCTGAAAACGCGATTCGTATCACGCTCCTCAGAAACTATCAAACACACTCAATTACGGAAATGACTCAGAAATTATGACATGCATTTCCATGTGTGTGGATAACTTTGCCCTGTTCGCGTGTTTGAGAGGGGAAGACAAACGGAACTACACAAGCTTTATGAATATTAACATGAGAGCTTTACCTTCTAAATGAGAAAACATTTTGCCGGCAGCTCGGAGACCTGTTTAAATGCGGTTTTCATTTTAGTGATGGGCGGCTCGAGACAACTTGCGGGACCAACCGGGTAGTCGCGGGAACTTTACTCGCTTTGTTTGTGGTTCTGTAGAAGACGTCACAGTCAATTTTTACTTTTGTTGCGTGCCATTAAAATTCACTAGACGCTTTGACGTGATTTAGTGGTTGGTGATTGGCTGTCAATGATACGAGTTCTTACAAGCCAGGAGAAGCTAAGAAGCCAAGGTTAAGAAAACTGGCGATGCCACAGCCGTGTGTTATCGTAATGGAAGACACTTTAATTGAAACTATTGAAAAATTTCTTAGTCTGGATTAAAGCGTTGAGGACATAACATATTTAACACTAGTATTTTCATTAATTTACTTAATGGGTGCATACTGGACTACTTTTGGTCTCGCTGTTACATAATCTGCAGTGATTTCAGCTTGCTCGTTAAAATGCTGTTTAGAGGACTCTGACTATCTGATTTAAAAATGCGAGGCACCTTTTTTATCTCGTGGCTCATATCTATAAGTTTTCATAAACCGCTGTAGAAAGTATAGTTTTCGGAATGTATATTTCTTTTATGCAAGACTTCCTTTTTATTTTGAAATACATCTTCCTTAGCACATAGAAGCTCGAGCTGGCAGGATGTTACTACTAATAGCTACTATATTTACTATTATGTTTTGTTTATTATTGGTTCAGTGCTAGCTTTGGTGTAAGGGTATAAGGCACGTGACAAAGAATGTCAAGGATCCTGGTTCGATCCCCGGGTTAGTCATATTCTTTTGGCTTTCTGTGTATTCTTGTTTTAGTGAGTCATCATGATCATCATGTCAGCTGAAAGACGTCCACTGCTGGACATAGGCCTCCCCCAAGGCTCTCCACTAAGACCGGTCTCTCCCGGTCCGTGGACGCCATTCGAGAACCTTCTGACCCCATCGGCCGTCAGTTCTGCGGGCAATGTGGCCCGCCCACTGCCACTTAAGTTTCGCAATTCTTCGGGCTCTGTCGGTAACTTTAGTTCTACTGCGGATATCATCATTTCTGATTCTATCCCTCAGAGAAACCCCGAGCATAGCCCTCTCCATCGCCCTCTGAGTGACTCTGTTTTAGTGAGTATTTAGCTTAAAATAATGACGACATTATCAAATGCATGAACTCGCGGGTGAGCAAAGTAATTTTTTTTAGTTCATAAATATGGACCTCCGCAAAGTAACGCCTGATTCAATAAATTATTATCAAATGCATTCTTAGAACCGCTATCAAATATTATGCCAGCGCTATCTCAGCCGGATTAGAGACCATTATATTTGTGTATTAGCGAGCAATAGCTCGTTTAATTGCATCCAAATGAGCTTAGGGCCGGATTAAACCGGATTAGTCGCTTCACTTATCAGTCAAGTGACTGTGATGATGCAGACATTAACTGCCTAACTCAGAGTCAAATAGAAACGCAACACTTTGTGCTTGAAAGATTTACGTCTTGTAGCTTTAGATTTTCTATTATTTTGTTGAAAATCCCAAAGTTATTTTATAAAAATAATCAACATGAATATCGTTCCTTAATTATGCAATTTTTCACTTACTCTGTAAAAGTCAATCATTCGGCATCAAAGGTTAAGGCTACTTATAATTAACACGAAACAATATCGGTCATAATTATTTAAAGTTATTGTAATTCCTGTTCCGAAAAGTGTTATAAAAATAACGATTTATTACAGTATCTTGTCTTAAAATAACACCTGCCGAACATACAAATTAAGACAGTTTTAAATAATGTCTTAATTTTATTTAATCTGTGCGAATTTGCCAGATTAACTTCCAAAATGAACGTACTGTAGATAATTTAAAAGCTATAAATTTTGATAATTCTCCAAAGCGTCACTTATCGAAGTCAAATAACCTTTAAAGTTTCTAAAGCTTAAACACGTCGCTTTTATAGTATTCTAAACTCCAAATTACTTTTTTACCAGTTTAAAAAATAATAGGGGAATATTCAGGTTCGTTCGACTTTTAACGACGCCTTGGTGTATTTTATTTCGTTTTGGAAAATATGCGTTTACGGCCGTGACTTATAGCGCAGAGGACTTTTTAAAACAAAGCGTCTCGAGCGAAGTGGAGTAATATTTCGTTCGGAAACGTGCCAAGGCTCGATTATTGCGCGCCACTCCACCAATCGCCACTTGGCACCAACCCACCGCTCTTTTTATTGTCATCTGTCTACGAGTTCAACTTTCAAAACTAAATAACTTGCCATTACTCTCAAAAGGCGTAATTGCAGATTAAGTTTCACACATTTCATCAGACACCCCATTGTCGGATCTAAGTGCCGACTTAGTTTGACACGTCTTACAATTTTCATCTACAAAATTAGATTATCCAAATAATTTATTGAATCAGGCGTTACTTTGCGGAGGTCCATATTTATGAACTAAAAAACAATTACTTTGCTCACCCGCGACCACTAATGACAAATAGTTATATCTGTGCGGCAAATGTATGTTTCCATGCAACACCTCCGCCTCCAATGCTACACGAATCAACACATGCCACACAGACCCAACTATCACCACCACCACTATACTAAATGCTGACGCGTTTCGGCACTCTCTCTCTTCTCTCTCTCGTGGAGTTGGGTCTGTGTGGCATGTGTTGATTCGTGTAGCAGTGGAGGCGGAGGTGTTGCATGGAAACATACATTTGCCGCACAGATATAACTATTTGTCATTAGTGGTCGCGGGTGAGCAAAGTAATTGTTTTTTAGTTCATAGATTACCCAACTTTAGGTCTAAATTATACTATTACGTGACTCATTTTTTTCTGCATTTGAGATTTCTAAAGCAAAATTTAGTACATACGTTCAGCTTTCAATGTTTGTAAATCTTGTTCTAAGTGCCAAAATCCCATTAAAGATGCTCCATTTGCGTTATAATAAGATTATAAACGTACCGTAGACGTTACAAGTTAATAACATCTGAGCAGTGCGCGTTAGCGTTGTCCTAACGTTCATTAAAGCGTGGAATGCCTCAAGGCTGCGTAATGGGCCCGCTACTTCTCCTTGTCACGAGTACATCCGACGCTGCCTTTGTTGTGAGTGTGCCCTGTATACACAATCTACGGTCGCCGGCGAGCGGCTCGGCCCCACCTGCAGTGATCGTTAGGACCACACGAATACCGCATTGTTTGTACAATTAGTTCAACTGAACAGTTTTAAGTACAGTTCTCAACTTGCGTGGCGACTAGGTCTGCTTCTGTTTCAGATTTGTAACTTACAATGTGTTGTTAGTTTGACTTTGAGCGAAATAATGGTGGGCTTTGTTTAGTTGATTCTATAAGTTGCATACAAGTTACTTTTTGTTTCAGTTTTGTTATTAAAAAGTTCATTCATTGACCAGTAGGTAACCTATGTTGTGTTTACTTTGTCTTGCAACAATTTTACCCACCTTCTCTATTTTATAAAGCTTTCTCAATAAAGTAACCTATTAAGTGCCCGGGAGCCGTCAAAAGCCCTTAATATCTTTTATATTAAACTTAAAAGATTCTTCATATTATCAAAGAGTGCAGAGCCTCGTTCGAAAGCCTCGTAATGTAGGAGCATTAAAGTCTTCAAAAGGTGTCTATCCTTTCAATATTTCGACAACAAGACAATTTGCATTTTGCACGAGAACAAATCATATTCAGCGTTTACGGAATAAATAATTCATGCTTAATATCGCTGCAGCGAGATTTCCGACGAACTCGAAGCAGATCTCTAGACTCGAGATAAAATAAATAATTTTTCAGGCGTGAAGAAAAAGACTGATGTCAATAATTTATTATTTTCGTTTCCTTTTAAAGCGTTGCCATTAGCGTGCCGACGAGTGCTTTCGTCTTGGTCTCAAATTCTCCACTTTTGAGGGGGAATTTCCTGAAAAGGTACTAGGATGTCAACGCTACCGCGAAATGTCTACATTTTATCTCACTTCTCGCGTGTGCTTTCGCTATTTTCGCGCGGCTGTCGGGAAAATGTGAGCGCGTCAAATTTTGGCAATTTTGTCTCCGCTGAGTTCAGAGTGTTACAACGTGATTATATTTTAGGATAGTGTTTTAACTAAGGAATCCAGATCGTGTTTAACAATAACCCAACTTATAACTACTAATATAATGCGGTTGAAAGATATCATGAAAAACTTAATTGAAATGAGTTATTACCTATGGGAAACAACTGGTCATAAATATGCAAAATATTACATTAAATTAACGGAATTTAGATAAGCTCGCGGATCTTCCGATAATAACCAAAAACATGCAAATCAATGTAATCCAACGTCCAAATAATAATCACATAAACCAGCTAAAATACAATTAATTCTGTTAAAATTCCGCATTCCACCAATTTGCATTTAAAACAATGTGTCGTGCTCATAAATCGCTATAATGCGGAACAAACAATAAATTTCGTCGCGTATGCTACAAATATGAGATTGGATTTATCTTTTGATATCGGGTGGGATGAGAGTCGCCTAATGAGGGTGGGTGGGTACAAAAGAGTGGCATCAGAGTTCGGCAAAAGGTCGCCAGTGATTCTGTGACGTCACGGCCATGCCTTTAAGCGTCGATTACGACTCGAGCGGCTTTGTGCTAGCCCTAAATGGCTCGCGACTGTAGGTAGTGCGTGGTCCCATTACCGTCGAATCTTTTTGTCCCCATTTCACCCTCCATGTAAGACAGATCGCAAATGGGTAATAATTGGAGCTTTAACCTTTTTTGTGTTCGGATTCTAATGCGGGTTAATGGACGTCATTTTAATTGCCTTGCCCGAGTCGAAGGTCAGTGTAAAAGCAGCTGAGTAAATTTGTAATTAAACTTGATTGAGATTGAAATTGAAAAACATTTCGTACTCGAATGAGAACATGTTCCGTCTATAACCATAAAAAACAATTAAACTTAAAGAAACTTCCTACGTAGAACATGACCTAATGACATTACACAAAATCACTCCAAAAACAGGACATTTTACACAAAACCATTATGACTAGATACACGAAGACCAAAAAAAAAGCAATCCATATTATCACAGGTATAACCATTTATCTTGAATCAACGAGAGCTTTTCCAAACAACCGACGCGGCATGACAGAAGCCCAAATTGAATTCCAGTGATCAGACTTAAAAAGACGGACAAGATTCCGACTGAACATAAGCTTATCTTTCCGTTTGTAAATGAACTAGGGCCGTTGTAAAATGGATTAAAGAGATTCGCTTGGATTTGGGAGGTTCTCTGTTCCAATGGGATTTTTCTGGAAATATGTGCAAACGGCTTGCTCATTTAGGAGCGGGCCGGCCCGGCCGCCGGATGAACCTGAAATTAATTTACGACTTAATACAATGGTGTTGTTGTAACTAAAGTTTGGGGCAAGTGTGGAGAGATGGAGGGTTTTAGGAAAATTATCAAAATTGAGTGACCATGTTCCGAAAAGTGATGATCATTATAAACAGTAAAATAGGTAGGTACAACATAGGGATTGTTTACCGCATAATGGTGACTCCAAATTATAGAGCGATCTCTTTAAGGCAAGTTTTACAACAGAAATAAGAGCGGAAGAGATCAAAACTAATCCGGTTTAAATAACAGGTGAATATTGTGATTTTGTTTTAAATCAGGCCCGTGTCATGTAAACATGCAACATTTCCTCAAAGAAACAATAATAAAATTTCAACAATGCCCCCGTTTTTGAGAGAAAATATTTCATCAGGATCATCTTTCATGTTTATTTGTAATTCATTCCTCTTCGTAATATTTAACCTATTTAGTACATATCTGACTGTCTTTAAAAACTCCAAGACTATTTTTTTAAATCATCTAATTCTGCTGCATTAACTACTGAGTCTAGTAAAACGCAATCAACTTTGCCATCAAAACTAACTTTTGATGCTTTGAAAATGAGCTTGAAGAGAGTTCCGAAATACGTCACCGTATAGTGTAAAGGTCGTGGTAATAGTTGGGTCTCTGAGATATTATGAGTTGATTCGTGTGGCAGTGGAAGGGGAGTTGCTTCTTGAAAACATGCATTCGTCACATTGACGAACTTTTCGTATATTTCAATAAACTCACCGAAACATGAATACACAGAAAAAAACCAGAAAAATACCAACCCCGGGAATCGACACGTGTAATCGCGGGTGAGCAAATTAATTGTTATTACTTCATAAATAAATTTTCTACGAATCATCAAATTACTCAAGACATTTCTACAAGACAAGTGTTGGCAGGAACCGCCCCCGCTCCCTCCCGCGCCTTTCGCCGCCATCTTTTATCTTGGATAAACAAGTCACCGCCTCTCTGAATTTCTTTAAGCTTGCTGTTAAATAAAATTTAGTGCCCTTTCCAACGGTTTCGGCTCTCCGTGATTCTGAATTTATTTTTTAGCTTAGCCGGTAACACGGGAAAATGCAAACCGTGATCTTTATCAGTTGTTCATAATTTCGTTTTTCTCGTATAAATGTTGGCGCTGTTTATTTAGGGCGGGATGAATGGCCTAGAATATTGTTTTGTGCCTTTTAACGTGTTTGTAGATTAAATATGCGTGTTTGTGAATACGTTTTGCCAGCCAGGTTTTTAACGAATTAACCTATAGAAGAAGCTAATCTTCTTTATATCGGTCATTACAATGAATGATAATTTTCAAAAGGAACACGACAAGAGCGATCCTGAACCGATATTAAGAGTTTGATGTTGGTAGTTTTTTAAGATTATGTCATTAGAAGGATACACAAGATTTTCCGTCTGGACAAAATGCCATTTAAAATTCTCGATAGAGAAAATCAAGCGATATTTCGCTACGAACGTCTACTGTAAGGTAATTGAGTCTGTCACATTTAATGCAACCCACTCAGCTTACCCATTGCCTCGAGACTTGTACGGGAACCACAAAAGCGTTTGTATTACAATCGGGTGCTCATGGCACTACAGATTCATCTGAAACATATTGGGCACCAGAAGTTCAGTACCAGTTTGCTTTATTGTCATAGGACTTATATAAGTATGGCAAATTTGAGTACAATATAGGATAAGTAAATTTGCAAATTTTTAAGCCGACGATATAGTTACTATACAAACAGAGCAGGTTAATGAAAACTAATAATACAATTACCTATTGATTATTATACAATCTGTTAACAAAATGGGTGTACGATCCGAAACCCAGTGGTAATACTCATGAAACTGAACAACTTCTCTCAAAGAACATGAGTCAAAATACGAAAAAAAAAAACTGTCTCTTCATACTATCTGTACGTGTCAGCTTCGGCATTTTGTAACGAAAGTCCAATTTTATTTTCATTATTTCAACTCAAGTTGTTCAGTTTCATGAGTACTATCACTGGGTTTCGGTTATTGTGGATACCGCTTTCTAATTTAGTATTAGTCATTATTGTCCCGGATCCTATCGATGAAGCCTAGCATATAATTCTTATTTATGATTGATTTTATTGCATAAATATTTGAAGCTTGTAGAATTAGTACAATTTTTTTTATTGTATACCAGTTAAAAAATAAAATTGCGCATGTTCTACCATTGCTGTGCCCTTACCGGGTTCACGTTGACGCTATACTTACCTACCTTAAGAACCTATGTGCAACGTGACATGCAATAAAAATTTGAATTTGATATCTTTACCAGTTAATTGATTTTTCTAGTAAGGTACTTCCCACGCTACAACATCCCGCTCTTCCCAGCTCTGCAGCCGTTTTGCCGCGCGAGAAAAGCTCCAACGGACGTGTGTCAGATGTACGAGGGGCGTGCCTCGCTCAATGTCACTTAATTTGGACTATACTTCTGCCTAATACGATCACTTTGCTTTTTCTGATTTAATCCCGGGTTTTCCAAGTACAATATGTTGTTTCTTTGTCTTTAGAAGCCATGGAACTTCGAATTACTATACACTAGACATGTTGTTATCAACGGGATATTGATAGCTTACTAGGTTCAGAAGAGCTCCCGATATTTCGCCGTTTATTTTCAAATCATAGACGAACATACCGAGCTGGCGTTTAGTATCGAGTATTTTTTATTTTAAATTAAATATGGCTTATTTTTAAGTTATGTATATATTTTAATGAAGATGAAAACTGATTGTCGTTAGTATTATTAGGTACCTAAGTTCTCTGAACGTATTATGAAGGACTTATGATATTGTGTTGATAAAAATGTGTAATGAAACCACAATTTTTATCAAAATATACTCCATCAAAGTTACCATTCCTAAGAAACGACACAAGACGTGTACCGAAAAACATCATTATCAGACTCATCAGCGCATATCAAAGCATTTCCACAAATATTGGAAGCCGAATCGCTCACCTGCTAAATAAAGGGAAATGAGGATAAATACGAGGGCTGCTTGATAAGTACCCGTTTATGGAAAAAAAAAAACATTTTTTTTGTATATATGCATTTATTTTTCTACGTAGTCACCTTTTAACTCTATACATTTGTTCCACCTATACTCAAGCTTCAATAAACCATCCAAAGAGTATGATTTTGGAAAGTCATTAAAATAGGCCTCTGTGGCGGCAATGACTTCATTTGATCCAAATCGCTTGCCACCGAGCCATTTTTTTAGGTTGGGAAACAAAAATAAATCGCATGGGGCCAAATCTGGAGAATACGGGGGGTGAGACAATAGTTAGTAGCGTAACTGTGCTAATTTAGCCGTCACAACTCTGGACGAATGAGCCGGGGCGTTGTCGTGATGAAACAGTACTTTTTTGTTTTTTAAATAGGGTCGTTTGTCCTTCAACACGGCGTCAAATTCATCCAATAAATTGGCATAGTACTGCCCTGTTATTGTTTTTCCATTTTCTAAATAGTCAATATGTATAATATCCTGCGAATCCCAAAAAACGGTCGCCATGACCTTTCCAGCCGATGGGACGGTTTTTGCTTTCTTTGGAGCACGTTCACCCGGTAAAATCCACTGCTTCGACTGCTCTTTCATTTCTGGGGTGTAGTGGTGGACCCACGTTTCGTCCACGGTCACGAAACGACGCAGAAACTCCTTCGGGTTACGTTTGAACACGGCCAAACACTGCTCCGAAGTAGTCAGTCGGTTCCGTTTTTGCTTCTCCGTGAGTAAACGCGGCACCCACCTCGCCGATACTTTCTTCATTCCCAATTTTTCTTCTAATATGTGTTGTACCCTCTCGATTGAAACGTTTACAGCATCAACGATTTCTCGAAGTTTAATTCGGCGGTCGGCTAAAACGATATTTTCAATTTTCTTAACCATATCGTCTGTAGTCACCTCAACTGGCCGGCCTGGGCGATCCTCATCAAAGACGGTTGTTCTCCCCCGCTTAAACTCGTTATACCAATATCTGACGGTTGTCATGGAAGGAGCACATTCATGGTAAACCGCTTGCATTCTTACTTTTATTTCATCACATAATTTCCTTCCAAAAATAAGAATCTAATTACAGACCGATACTGTTCTTTCTCCATTTTAACAATTTTAAGTTCACGCCTTCACTGAATCGTTGTCAAATGAGAAAAAAAAACAAAAGAATGCCTTTTTTTTTTAACTTTCCCGCCTCTGAAAAATGGCTTCAAAAGGTGGTATACTTATTTACGGCCAGTGATATTAATATATTTAGAAAACGGGTACTTATCAAACAGCCCTCGTATAAACCAGCCAAGTGCGAGTCGAACTCGCGCACCTAGAGTTCCGTGAAAAATAAAATTTAATTGATAAAGTTTTATGAGTTTTTGCCTGCGCATAACTATAGCATTTATGTACTTGAAAAATAAAATAAAAATTAAATGTCGTTATAAATGAAAATCAGCGATTTTTGGATTATTTCCTGAGCCTGTGTTACGATAACATATTACTTGCAGCATTTCATAATTCTATGTCAACGGGAAATACCCTACAGGTTTTGATATGCCACGTTTTTGTATGACGATACATTTTCAAAAGTTTATGTCTTATGATAACGTGGACTTAGAAACTTAATTTTTTTGCAGCTTAAAGAGACTACAGCCCTTAACATTTGATAACGATTTCAGCTTCTCCTTCCTCCTCTCCTTCTTCCAGCTATCTCCCCAGGTTCCAGTTAATGAGGTCTTGACATAGAGACGAAAGTGATCCTACAAGACCTGACTTGTTCTCACCCGGCACCGGCGGCGTGTATACTTAGGCCATGTTCGTAAATATTCGGGAGTAGTCGTTCTCGCCCGCCGCGTACAGCGCGAACTTTTACGCTGCCCGCCGCGAGTGGCGGATGAGAACAACCCAGGCCTAAGGGTTAATTTTTTTTATGTACGGAACCCTAAAAAAGCAGTTGTTAAATCTTCACGCTCCGTAATCAAAAGACGTGGAGATTCGAGGCCCATAAACAAAGTCTTTGTGATACACAAATTAGGACGCCATTTTGAGGCGGTAATTGCTTTTCTCGCGAAAACTAAGTGCTTAATAATATTAAAAGAAGTGTCGGGCGCATTGTGGTAGGTGATGATATTAAGGAAAATGGGGTTTTAGATAAAAACGGTATTTTATTATGTTAAGGAGAAGTGTTTGAAATTGATGGAGATTGGAATCTTGTGGTAGTAAAATAGTACGTTACTCGTACTTAAGACCTAGTGCTGTGTCCATGTCTAGATATTTTGGGAATAATAATGAAACCACAAATGAAAATCACACAAATGTAACTATGGTTCTGTCATTAGTGTTAAAGTTTATGTTAATACTAGCTTTCGCCCGCGGCTTCGCTCCCGTGGCAGAACTCTCTATCCCGTAGGTAATTTCGGAAAATTCCGCCTTATCCCGGGCGTACATTATAAAAGGAACCTCTATGCCAAATTTCAGCTTTCTAGGTCCAGGAGTTTGGGCTTGGCGTTGATCAATCAGTCAGTCAGTCACGTTTCTGTTTTATACGGTTAGACTAGCTTTTGCCCGCGGCTTCGCTCGCGTGTACCATGAGTATGTCAAAGAACCAAGATATCAAGCAAGCAAGCATGCAAGCAAGACGCAAGCAGGCTAACTATACCGTATGACATATCATAATAAAAGAGCTAACAATAACTCCTAAAACGACTAAAACGAAAAAATCCGTTTTTTCCCGTTCCCGCGGGAATTTTTGAAAGTCCTCTCTTGATGCACCTCTACACTTCCCAAGCAACCTACATGCCGAATTTCAGCTTTCTACGGCCCGTAAAACGAAAAATCCCGTTTTTTCCCGTTCCCGCGGGAATTTTTGAAAGTCCTCTCTTAATGCACCTCTACACTTCCCAAGCAACCTACATGCCGAATTTCAGCTTTCTACGGCCCGTAAAACGAAAAATCCGTTTTTTTCCCGTTCCCGCGGGAATTTTTGAAAGTCCTCTCTTAATGCACCTCTACACTTCTCAAGCAACCTACATGCCGAATTTCAGCTTTCTACGGCCCGTAAAACGAAAAATCCGTTTTTTCCCGTTCCCACGGGAATTTTTGAAAGTCCTCTCTGAATGCACCTCTACACTTCCCAAGCAACCTACATGCCGAATTTCAGCTTTCTACGGCCCGTAAAACGAAAAATCCCGTTTTTTCCCGTTCCCACGGGAATTTTTGAAAGTCCTCTCTTAATGCACCTCTACACTTCCCAAGCAACCTACATGCCGAATTTCAGCTTTCTACGGCCCGTAAAACGAAAAATCCGTTTTTTCCCGTTCCCACGGGAATTTTTGAAAGTCCTCTCTGAATGCACCTCTACACTTCCCAAGCAACCTACATGCCGAATTTCAGCTTTTTACGGCCCGTAAAACGAAAAATCCCGTTTTTTCCCGTTCCCGTGGGAATTTCAGAAAATCCTTAAGACAGTTTTTTACTATTATAATTACCTACTCCTATGCCAAATTTGAAGAGTAGTAATTATAATTCATAGGATTTCGCTGAACTGAATACATAAATTCCGTTTTTTCCTTATCCCGTGGGAATTTCCAAAAATCCTGGAATCGGTGTTTTAGTAATGTAATACCCTACTTGTATGTAAAATTTGAAGTCTTGTTATTATAGTTACTGAGATAGGGTCACTCGGAATCGAATATATAAATCCCGTTTTTTTCCGTTCCCGTTAGAATTTCCAAAAATCCTTGAAACTGTTTTTTTACTATTATAATAACCTTCTATGCCAAATTTGAAGAGTCTAGTAATTATTGTTCATAGGATTTCGTTGAACTAAATACATAAATCCCGTTTTTTCCCGTTCCCGTAGGAATTTCCGAAAATCCTTAAAACTGTTTTTTACTATTATAATCACCTACTTCTATGCCAAATTTGAAGAGTCTAGCTATTATAGTTACTGAGATAGGGTCACTCGGAATCGAATATATAAGTCCCGTTTTCTCCCGTTCCCGTGGGAATTTCCAAAAATCCTTCCTTAGTGTGTGCCTACATTGTATAAGGTGTCTATGTGCAAAATTTCAAGTCTCTAGGTCCAGTGGTGTCGGCTGTGCGTTGATGTATCAACAATGAGTCAGTCAATTTAGAATTTTTAACCGACTTCAAAAAAAGGAGGAGGTTCTACGTTCCACTGCATGTTTTTTTTTTTATGTATGTACATCGATTACTCCGTCAATTGTAGACCGATTTTCAAAATTCTTTTTTTAATCGAAAGGGGTCACTTCTGAGGTGGTCCCATTGTCACCAAGTCATGATCTGATGATGGAATCCCAGGGAAATCGAGGGCAACCCTCAAATATTACAGGCACGTACGTACGAAACCTAAATAACACTACCTAATGAACGGTAACCAACTTATTTAGATCAATAACCCAAGAAGCTCGTAACATAATACATTATCCTTTTTAAGTGTATCACTCTTGTCAATGCATTTCCCTATAGTTCAGTTTTTCCTTTCATGCAACATAACGTCTAACGTCTTTTTTATTTCATCCATGTACTCTATCCTGGGCCTTCCGTTTTTCTCTTTCCTTCTATTTTCCCTTCTATAATATTTTGTGTCAGAACACACAACATAACATCCACGCTACCAGTAAAGTCTTATTAGTTCCTCGCACTAAAAACCTCGTTTATATCCCAGTGAAGTGTTAGGATATTTTCCGTTGCGTCAAATTAGAGATGATTGATGCGCCGACCAACGTCTGAAATTTCACACCCCTCGAGTCTGCCTCCACCCTTCACACGCCTAACGAACTTTAATGGTTTGCCCTCGAAATTTGGAAGAAATCATCAGGCGAGTGCGCTTTAAGGCTATTTTTATGGAGTCTCTGAGGAGAATAGCCGTTATGGTGAAGTTACGATGACGTGAGGAATTTCGGGAATGTAGGTACATAACAAGTTTTTTTTTAGACCAAAGCGGAAACCAAAGGTACACACCTTCATCGGAAAGCCGTAGAATTAGGCGAGCGAAGCGTCTACATTTCAGCGTGGCCACAAATGCTTTCGTAATAATTATGTCTGACGTCTATCCGCCGTCTGTCGGGCTGTATTCCTCTGCATGTCGCACTTTCCAACCGATTCTCGTGAAAATTTGTGAGCAGGTCCGATTATTAAATATACCTATAAGTTTTTCAATGTTCGTAAACGAGCTCACGCCTCGCAACATCACAGAGCCACTAGGTTAAATACTAAACGAAATAAAAATAGTTCACGATGTAATTCTTGTTTGTCCTAGAAACCTTTCTCAAAGGCAAAATAAAATAAGACCAAATTCTTTAGATAAATATGGCCAAATGGGGCAGCCTTATGAGCTGACCCTGACGGACCTTCGCTGATTAAAATAGGTTTAGGGGTGAATAAATGGTTAGCTTCCCCAAAATTGACGGGCAAACATGAGGGACATAAAATAAATGAGCAAAGCGATTTTATATTCACAGAAGGTAATAATGAAATTTGTATATTTCTCATAAAAAATATGAATATCAACCCACTACACAGCACAAGACTGTATAATACTTCACGGGTCACAGGTCTTTACCTAGTTTGGGGTCGAATCTTTGACATTTTTCGCGACTTCTCGGTAAATTACCTGCTAGTTCCTAAGTAGGTACCTACTGTAACTTGCTTGGTTTTTAAGTGTAGGTACGATACATCAAAATTGTTATAATTTATTACTATTACTTTGTACAGCCTATAAAATCTGTTTCTGTGAGCCAAATTAAAAGGAAATATCTACGTGAAACCGAATACAGACAGCCGTATTTATACAGGTAACGCCGTAAATGAACTTGAAGATAAAACACCCAATACCCGCCATTATTAACTTTCGGGGTTGCCCAATAAATTACTTTTTAAAATCCAATTTCATTGCAAAGACTGGTTTAATTTATGGCCGCGATATTGCTAGGTTTTTTTTTATCACAGATCACATGTCGCGAATACATTCGATTCTTTATTGCGGCGGCTTATTCGTTCACTGACGTATTTTAGACTGTAAATTTTCGTCTTTGTCCTGGTGTGCTTTATCAAGGCTTGAAATATCACATAGAGAATTAAAAAGCTTTTTATAGGGGGTTTCGCGGATCAAATTTCCTCCGAGGATATTCAGCTGTCCTGGGAACTATTGTTCCGCGTTTGTGACACGGTTGTGTAGTTCATAGAGATTACAATACGCAGTTGGGTTGTTACAATCGCGTTTTGTAACCTCGACCGGTCGTTTTTAACCCTCAACGCAAAAAGAGGGGTGTTATAAGTTTGACCTACATGTAGGTGTATCTGTGTATCTGTCTGTGGCATTGTAGCTCCTAAACGGATGAACGCATTTGGGACGGCTTTTTTTAATCTAAAGCTTGAAAATCGGTTTAGTCTTTTAGAGATATTGAAGTTTGAAATGAAAATGTCGAGGCTTTTCTAAATTTTCTAAGTTGGTTGGGTTATTATTTGGCTTTTTAAAACAATAGCCTACAAAGTACAAACACAAAATTAACAGTAAATAGTTTAACAAGTGCCGTTGACTTACTGACCGCGAAGGACAAACGAAGCGTCTCCATTTCATTATCTTCATCTTATTTAAGAGTGTTACTCACTCCATTTCAGCTTAGTCAAAATGTTTTAATATGTCGGGCTGTCAAGCAGTTCTCATGTAGGTATGAGCTAAAAACAATTACTTTACTCACCCGCGATCAATGCAAAGCCGCGGCGGTGGTCGCGGGTGAGCAAAGTACTTAATTGTTTTAGTTCATAAATATGGACCACCGCAAAGTAACGCCTGATTCAATAAATTAGTTCTTATGTAAGTACAGGTCGCATTTCTCGACCGATTCTAGTAAAATTATGTGAGCAGGGTTGTCAATACAGTTTGGAAAAGGGAATGGCGCCCGATTGTCTCGTAATGGTTTTGGGATTCATTAATACTCAGCCGAGTAAGAAACCCAACATAACGATTTTTTTAATACAGTTTCTCAAGAAGTGGTATTTTTTGTAGCTACGTATCATGCGGAAAGTTGTATTTTTCGTACTAGTGCTTTTTACTTTTCCAAGGCGCCGGCGGCATCGGGCCGCCTACACCTTCCTCCTCCTCCGCCGGCTCACCGCCTTTGGTTTTGTTGTAATTTTCTCGCAAATCTATTAAAAAAACGTCGTTTGGTATACGTGCGGAAGTGTCATTTTCACACTTTTATCAAAAAGTACTATTCTTATCAACCATTGATTTTCTTCTAACTTACGCGTCCGGGGCTGTATAAACGTTATACGTATAATTAATTAACCGTATCTGCGATCGCAAATCATTGCTCTGTCAACACAGAGCTGGTAACACAATAACATTATGGTAATTGCCACTAACCGACTAATAACGTTATGGGACGGCCGTAAACGTGATTGCCGACTCTTACACTGATTACGTGTTTGTTACCATAGTTATGCGGTAACACACATTTTACTGCTGTGCTTTTTTGATATAACTACATAAGTATAATATCTTCTACCGAACTTGTAGTGTCATCTGCACCCGCGCGCGCGTCATTCAAATCTCAGAAAAAAAAAATCGGAATCGGGATAGAAGAAGTTCGGCCTATACCCATTATGTCAATCTTGGTATAAGAGTAGACACGCGACACGGAATGCCGAGGATCCGGGTTCGATTCCCGGGGTTAGCATTATTCTGTTTTTTTCCTATGTATTCATGTTTTAGTGAGTATTTCAAAAGTATAATTGATATACACGGGAAAACAGAAAAAAAAAATAGATTATAAGGGTTCCTTTTTGCCATTTTGGCTACGGAACCCTAAAAAGACTTTCATTTCAGAAACATTAACGCCACTCACATCACACCTACACAATGCCTAAGCGTCTGCATCAAAAACTCCTTCCTCGTGATTAATATGCTTGTAAGCCCATCTCACACTAGCATAATCGCTCCCACCACCCATACACTTATCACAAGGGGGATTATCTACTCACAGAATCCCTATCCCGATCCCCGTTTAACGAGCTTTTAATTCGGGGGACCTTCATAAACCCCAACTGTTTTGGTCTAATTAAAAAGGTTGGGGCTAACGTCTTTGTAAATTTACTAGACTATTATAATAATCCTTTAGGAGTTTTCGATACGTGTTACGTTGGCGGAGTCGCCGCGGTTGTCTTTTGTTACGAGATTCTCGTTTTAAACTCGGACACCTTGGTCAAGTGAGTAGGTACTTATGTTACTCTTTTTGAAATGTTAAAGCGATATCTTAGCATAGAATGTTGTATGAATTACTGAAACAATGAAATCATAATTTACAGTGATCAAACCTAACACCAATACCACACAAGTCATCAGATCATTTCGTTATCTACGTATTCTCAATTTTCACACGACAGTAACTCATTCAAAGTACCTACCTACTTAGCGTAGGCTTTGTCTTCCTAATAGTTTGAGTTTGTCTAGATCCGATGTTAGGTACAGCAAATTTGTGTAACAGCTCCTCTGAGAATCTCGAAACAGCGAGTCTTTCACACGAACATATCGTCTAAATCACATGTATACCATAATAGGTATTAGACAGTAAATTTTCCCAACAAACGTATTCTCCCGACACAGCTCAAGGATTCCTTTTGTGTTCAATATCGAGTGGAAAACGAAGGGAAACCCTCTAGATTACATACATACACATTATATATGGCACCAGTGTCACTTGGCCCGTCACTCTACAACTAAACTGTGGTGGACTTCGGCCAAGTAGGGGTCTTGTCCGCTGGTCAGTGCCCTAAGAAATGGGACGCCTGTCTATAGTCCGTAAGGTCGTAGGTTTGATGCCCGGATGATTGTTCGTCCGGGTCCGTGGATGCTTTGGGATGTTTCCGGTATTGAATTTTGTTTATTTTTGGGATGGTACGGACGGTTTGAATGTATTTCTTTTCTAAAGGTTGAAGAAAAGTTATCATAACGAGCTGGCCAGTAATATATCATATAAGTATATTGGTCGTTTTGTGTACTTTTTTGATGGATCGTAACAATTGCAGCATTGGAGAAGAGTCTCTGGTCTAAAAAGTAAAAATACTTGTAGTTTGCAAGATTGTTTCTTATTAAAACAGCGCATAGTTACAAGTAAATTATCGATCATTAGTTAAATTTAGTGGCGACAGCATCTGAAAAGAGTTCTCAGTAATTTATCTGTACAACAAAAAATAAAACTGCCATAGCGGATTTTTGATGGAGACCTAGATGACGATGACGCGGTGAATGGGACTTCTTCTTGAAGAACTGTCACGTTACAAATTTTACTCTATTTAATCGTATGGAAATTTATGTGGGACGTCAACTCGACGATCATTGTACTATAGTTGGTATCGACGAACGGCTTCATAGCGAGGAATATCTACCAACACCTAAAGAAGCTTCGTTTGACGGTGGGGTCAAGTCAAGAGTCAGCTACAGAAAGATACTCGGCGCGCATCGTCAAGAGGTTCCTCACTTTGCGTCCCTAACCACCGGTAGTTTGGTTCCTACCCCGCTACACATGGCACCCAAGGTTAGGTTTTTTTTTTAATTTAAATCTATAAGATTTAGAACCTACCCTAAGACCTCTAACTCTCTCTTCTTCTTTATCAACCTTTTCCACCCCATTGAGGGTAGGTCTGTGAGTTTGTAGGTCTCTTCTAATGCACGCCATTCCTTGCGGTCTTGCGCCTTTCGCATCCAGACCCAAACCAATCCAAACCTTTATAAATACATGTACAGGAATAATAATAACTAATGGCTCTGTGAGCTGTAGACTTCGCAATTTTGAACATTTCACTTTTTTTTTTCTAATTTCCAAGAAACGAATCGACAGAATTTTTTTATATGTACAATTAGCGAAGCTGCTTACAAAATTTCACAAGCATCGGTTCAGAAATGCGACCCGTAGACGAGACGAGAACAGACGGACAGACGTCAGCATGGCAGCGGGACAGCGGGACAGACGGCGGAGAGACATAGGAAAGCATTTTTGTCCAAGCTGATCAATATTTTTTATTAAACCATACCCACAGGATAGCCAAATCCTCCTAGTTTGGTGCTGGGAACACTTGACTTTTCTATTCAAAAAAACATGGTAAGGAAAATTATGACTTAATAAAGTAACGTGTGTTGAGCCTCCCGGTGTCACTGTAACTTTTAATTCAATTCGCCTAATCCTAAACAAGCCCGCAAATGTTAACGGTAATTGTAACGCAAACAATGCCGACAAATTATTGTTTTGTTTCCATTATTATTGAAAAAGGGTGGAGGGATAAGCGGGGATGAGCGGGAGGACAAAGCTCTCGTGTTTAGGAAGCTACAATATATAATAATGCAGCCTATTTACGACCCAATTTTGGGCACAGACTTGCTCTCTGAGACGGCTTGGGCAGTTAGTTTCCATGGGGCCAGAGTCTTTCTCTCTGCGTTTGTGTGTGTATGACTAGTTTACTTATGAAGCAACTAAGGCCAACCACATTGAACTGGTACTGGTACTGGGGTTGAATTGTAATTCAGCAAATAAAATTGTAAGATTCTACTGCAAACAGTGCTCATCTGTTGACAACCCCAATAAGAATGCAACGCAACCATTCAAATTGATTGGGCCATTCTTAATTCAAATGTTTGCCACCCATCTTATGGGCTTTGTAAATTTATACGAACTATATCTTACAATACTTACCTAGATGAATTAATACGTAAATAAAGGTAAAATCCAGGATTATACCTGTTAGTTGTGCAAGAGTACATTGTAAATCGATTGCGGGTAAAACGAGGATATCGAGATAATTTTGTAGATTTTGTTGTTGTTTGTAGATTTTTTGTTGTTGTTTGACTTTGGAACTTTAATTGCCAATTACTGTTCAGTTGTGACTACCCGATCGCCATATTGTATATCCTGTTCAAAATTCGATGGTTTAAACTAACGTATTCGAGTATGGGTGTGTTAGGAGTTCTGTCGCTGGCGTTGATCAGTTTAAAAATAAACCTGACAAGCGCCTGTCAGACTGATTTCTTCCTTGACTTACAGCCGTTCCCAATATTCTTTTTCGTTCCTAATCTTGTTTTGATCTAGTGATGAATTTCATCATCATCATGTCAGCCGAAAGACATTCACGGCTGGATATAGGCCTCCCCCGCCCAGACTGGTCTTGTGCTTACCGCATCCATCGCGATCCCACGATGTTTACCAGGTCGTCGCTCCATCTTGTTCAAGGCTTACCGACAGTTGGTTTCCCGGTCCGCGAACGCCATTCAAGAACCTTCTGACCCCATCGGCCATCGGTCCTGCGAGCAATGTGCCCCTCCCACTGCCACTTAAGTTTCGCAGTTCTTCGAGCTTATGTCGGTAACCTTAATTCTACTACGGATATAACAATTTCTGATTCTATCCCGCAGAGAATCCCCGAGCATAGTCCTCTCCATAGCCCTCTGGGTGACTTTGAGCTACCTTATGAGGCCCATCGTTAGCTCGCATGACTCAGATCCGTAAGTCGTCACTGGCAACACACACTGGTTAAAGACTTTTGACTATTTTGATGAATAGATAGCCCACCATCCTTCCATCGACAGATAGCAAGCTGAGATTAGATTGCCTTACGACAGTAAGTTTGTTGAGACGGCTAAATTGAAGATAGATAGATGTTTATTGTAAATTTATCAAAACAAAAGAGATAGATAAAATTTTGGGGAACGGCTGTTAGTGTTCTGAGGTCTTGCTTCAAGCCAAACATGGAAATAGGTCAACGGGAAGACCCTACAAGTTTTGATTTACTTATCATTGACATACCGACAGACACACGGACAATGAAGTGATCCAGTAAGTCCTAAAAAATAGACTTGTTACAAAAAGTTATGACCCACAAGAAGTTGATCCTATCTCATCCGCTTTCAGCCCACATGGGAACTTAATAGAATTAAGTCTCACTGTGGGTTTACAAACTCTGCAGTTTAAGTGACCGGCCAACTTGCTCAGCATCAGCATTAATTTAAGATCAGGGCAGCATTAATTCCAAAACCGCACATAAATCCATAGATATAGCAGCCCCATTAGACATGGCTGGCCCATTATTGGTTAACAAGGTTTATGAGGAGTAAATTATAATCTGAGGCTGCGAAATGACTGCGATAGGTAAATTAGGGATGTTGCGAGCCTGAGCACTTTCGAGTTTGTATTTTATGCTTTTAAGAATTATCTGGCGTTTTTAAGGGTGTTTTAAAGATGATACATGATTGTGGTAGCATCTTTGTTTGTTAATGTTAAAATAAATAATAGCCATAAATTTATTAAATTGCCATAAACTGTGCTTGCTGGTTGTCAAATAAACTTTAAAGCAAGATATTTTTTTTTTTTTACATCTGTGAAAAAAAAAAACACGATTGATTGATTTGGAACAAACTTTTTTATTTTGAATGTTCAGTGTGGAAGTTAGTTAATAAGAGTTCCCTGTAATAATTAACCAAAAACAAATTATTTTGCTCACACGCAACCACACGTGAAAAATAGTTATGTCTGTGCGGCAAACATATGTTTCCATGCAACACCTCCGCGTCCACTGCTACAAGAATTAGCACACGCCACACAGACCCAACAATCACCACCACTAAAGTAAACTCTGACGCGTTCCGGCACGCTCTACGAGACCATTGTCACAGCACCAAAACAACCGTTCAACATGCTACCAGTTACACTCTAGGTATGAAGGTACACGGAATCATGCATATAATTTGCGTATAAATCTTTTTTTAAAGTGATAAAAAAGACAAGATACATAAATATTTTGTACCTGTAACTGAGTGATAACTTACAGTCAATTGTGTGGTCTAAATTTTGAGATTAAAATCCCGTTTTGAAAAAAAAATCTGTAGTGGGAGAGACATACTGTGTATCTATTTGCTGCCGTACGAATGGGCCGGCTCGTCCTGGGAAGTACATACCACCCTCTCGGAGAAAATCGACGTGAAGCAACAACACCTCTATTGCGTTTCGTTCGGTCAGTGAGAGTTCCGGAGGCCCGATCGGGGGGATCCCCTTCTTCTATCCCTTTAAAGGCAGGCAACGGACTATAGTGACTCTCTTGGGGTTGCTGGTTCTCATGAATGGCGGTGATCGCTTACCATCAGGTGACCACCTTGCTCGTTTGCCTCCCTCTTTTAATAAAATTAAAGAAAGTGACTAGAAATTGTCATGTTCTGTCCGTGCACCCTTCATAATTCAATAACCTAACCAACTTATAAAACTTGAAAAACCCCCGTCACTGTCATTTCAAAGTTCAATATTTCAAAAACGGGTTAACCGATTTTAATGAAACTTGGTTAAGTTTAAAACCGTCTCAATTAAAAAAGCTTTCTAATAAAAAACCCGTATTGAAATCGGTCTATTCATTTGGAAGCTATAGTGCCACAGACAGATACACAGACACACAGAATCACAGGTCAAACTTATAACGCCCCTCTTTTTCGTCGGGGGTTAAAAATAATCCCTATAATAATTCAAAAGTGCTACCCAAATTCCCGACTCTGATAATAAACTTTAACATCAACATGTAAACAAGTGAAATACGGTCGCAAATTTAATTTCGCCGTCACTAACGCAGTCAATTTTAATTTTGTTTACAAGCGACATCTTAGGTATTAACCTCTTCAGCTTTGAAACAAAATTCCGACCCGTCTGGCGACACGGTCTGTAAATCCTGAATAGCGAGGTAGCTGTCCCTTTGAAGATAATTGATTAAGGAGTCAATTTTGTAATTAAATTTGATTTAGGTCAAATAATAAATCAGAAATTCTAGTTTATTTTTCCTTTTGACCATTGAGGAAAGATAATGTTTAACTTTACATTTCCACCGAGCTTTCCACGATTTAATGGTTCCCACAAAAAAAACTTGAAAGGACTTTAAATTGCGGCTGGAAGGACCTAGTACGAGGTCTACCATCTTACTCGATAATCTGCGCTAAATAGCAGTGCTTGCACTGGTTTGTTCTGGTTTGGAGAGTAAGACACAGCCGGTGTAATTACGGGCACAAGAGGCATCTCATCTTAGCTCTATAGGTTGCCAACGCATCTGCAAACAACTGGGGTTGCGGGTATCTATGATCACTTACCATCAGGTGACTCACTTGCTCGTTTGCCTTCCTTGTCGTATAAAAAAATAGATTAGGTTCATTGACCGAGGTTCGAGCAAAGTTCGAGCGAAACGTCTTCGTTTCAGCTTTGATGAAAATTATTTCGTATGTCTGTCCGACTGTCCGTCTGTTCCTTACAAGTCGCATTTATGTCTAAACCGATTCTTGTGAAATTTTGTCTGCAGGTTTGCTAATTCTACAGACGAGACAGAAATTTTCTGTTGATTCGTTTTTTTGTAATTTCATTTCAGAAATTAAGAAACGAAAAATGTTCCAAAATGACCTGATCTTCGTAAAATTTTGTGATGAGATTCGAAAATTATTAGGTACATAAAGGATTTTTTGTCGATTCGTTTTTCGTAAAAAAAAAATTATGTCGCGAAGTCTACATAACAGCTCACACAGCCATTAATTTCATTATATCTGTTTTAAGAATAATATTAAATAACTGTGCAATAAACTAACAAACTTGTATGATACTGAATAGCCTAGTCAACGACATTATCCCCATACTACTTAGTCTTGTTAAGACAAAAAAAGTTGTCGTGCGGACATCACAACAGCTGCCACGTTCCTGCCTTGAAAAAAGGCGGGAAGCACACCCTTAATAAGACGTTGTCATTCGTAATAAACCTAGCGATTATCCGAATCAGCCCACTGTAAACACGTTTAACAATAAATATAGCTACAGCCATTAATTTGGACATTACGCGATATATTTCCAGCTGTACTCGAGGCGATTGATTTTGCCGATTTATGGGTCTGGCCACCTGCGAGGCGAAGCCGTGATAGATTAAATACGAAGGTAATGGTGATGTATAGAGGACGAGGAACAAAGAGGATTAAAAAAGAAAAACCGGCCAAGTGCGAGTCGGACTCGCGCACGAGGGTTCCGTAGAAAGATTTTAACGCTTTTCCCCAGTGATTTAAGAAGTCCTGTGTTAGCAGAGCCCTGTTCCTAAGCAAAATGTACGCAGTGTGAGGCCAGCTAATATTGGTCTGCGAAATCTACAGACAGACATAAAAATTTAAGATTTTGAGAATTTTTTGAGTGATTGTGCTACAAGAGCTACCTTCATACCAAACTTCAAGTTTCTAGGACAACTGGAAGTACCCTTTAGGTTTTCGGATTTCGGCAATTTGTATGGAAATAGCCTTATGAATTACTGTATCTTTTGATTGCGTGGACTTAGAAGGTTGATTTTTTCACGGCTTCAAGGGACCGCAGGTTTGAGTATTTGGTATTAATTTCAGCATGCTACCAATACGCGTTCCAGAGAAAAATGGTCTTGACAGACAGACAGACAGACAAAAAGTGATCCTATAAGGGTTCCGTTTTTTTACTTTTGAGGTACGGAACCCTAAAAATCACGGCGAAGTTGTGTGACAGAGAAAGAGAGAGAAGCTACAGACACACCATATATAGTACACTCATTAGTGGAATGATAAGAACTTATCCAACTTGGAAAAGCTGAAAAACTCCTTACATTTTCATTTCAAATTTCAATAACGACCAAACCGATTTTTATGAAACTTATCTAACAACCACCTCGATTAGGTAGACTAAGTTTCGATTAAAAAGTCGTGTCCAAGTTCACAGCCAGATACACAGATACAAATAAAAATTGAAGTTTTTCCGCATACAAAGAGGGGTGTTATAAGTTTGATTTGTGTATCTGTCTGTGGCATCATAGCTCCCAAACGGATGGACAGTTTTTTTAAATCGAAAGCTACTTTAATCGAGATTGATCTTAGGTAACTTTCATTAATAATCGGTTCACCACTTTTTAAAATATTGAACTTTGAAGTGACAATATCAGGGGTTTTTCAACTTTTCTAAGTTGGTTAGGTCATCTTCTACACCGTCAGCCTGTTTCCATTGTATTCCCCACCAACCCCACACTTCCCATTGAAACTCTTTCCACTCCACTACCATTCAAATTTCTCCAATACTTAATCAAACCCCACTCGAAAATCAACCCTGCCGCTTCGCAATTCGGGTAGTCATTGAACGAGCGCACTAACTAGTCCCTTGATTTGAATTCGAGGTTAATTTATTTAATAGGTACTCGTTGCGCGATTGTATTAAACAGGTAGGTAATTTACATGCTGGACCCTTTACGGATCTTTGAACTAACTCAGTGAACCTTTAATGGAGATAATAATATACTCCTGTGCGCTTTACGACTGTTTTGTTAGAGGGCGGCATTATATTGTTTTATGGGTACTGCCTCAGTGGACGGCAGTACCGTTACGACTTTATAGTTGTAGTTACGTATCGTGTTATTTGCAAAAGGGTTCAAATGGCGCGTGGGCTATGCCTCCTTACATGCTCCTTACTCCCATTTGTACCAGTGAGTTTAATAGTTGACACCTTCAAAGTTAATTCATAGCAAAAGGTGACAGCAGGGTGTCAGTTCTTGAAAATATCGTAAAACATCGGGCCCTTTACCTTTCTTGACACAATTACTAAAAACTAAGCAGTTGAATTTTAATGGTGGTTCTTGAAAATTACTTAAGGCCGATGATTTCAAAAAATCGTTGAACTGGTTAGGATATTCTGAGAAAAAGGAGAGGTCATCTCTTTAAACAGTAGCTTAATCACTTTTAGGTGCTATGAATGGATTGACACACACACAACGTCATTTTAACCGACTTCAAAACAGGAGGAGGTTCTCAAATCGAGTGTATGTTGATTTTGACGTTAGACGTTACATTTTCATGCCAATGAAAATAACAACTAAATAAATTGTCCGATTTAAATAAAATTCGTATATCTTTCGTTTGTCTGTCCGGGTGGCTGTTCTCCTCTACACGCTGCATTTCTCAACCGATTCTCTCGAATATTTGTGAGCAGGTTAGAAAACTATACATATAGATATTTTTGTCGATTCGTTTTTTGGATAAAAAAAACTAAAAAATTTCATAATGAGCTCGTGAGGTAGACCACGCAGAGCCACTAGTTTTAATAAAAACTGCAATTAATTTATTCGTTTATCACGTTTTTTGCAATCACTAATGTTCATGATCTCAATTGGATTATCTTTTTGTATATGCTAATCTTGGAGTAAAAGGGTATGGCATGCGACACGGAACGTCGAGGATCCGGGTTCTATTCCCGGGGTTAGCAATTTTTTGTATGTTCATGTTTCACTGAGTATTTTAAAAAGTATAATCGCTAAATGTTGTCATTCGTATGTAACGAGTATACATTAAGTGTAAACAATATCACACAAGAGCGATTCCAGAAAAGACATTGAAATATGAAACGTATATTGCTAGCGATAAAGTATAAAACTGAGGAATACACATACCTCCAAACGTGGGTTTATTATTCCTGTAATCGCGCATGTGTAATAGGTCCCGAATTTATTGGGGACGTCAAAGTTATCTTAAACATTCATGTGACTGTATTTTTTCTGTTAAGTTTGGATAAGAAACTGATATTACAGGAGAATCCTTTTTTGTATTGCAACTAAATGACATTAAATTTTACCACGTTCGTAATTATTAATATTTCGACAAAGTGGTAGAACAAAAATTTTAAAATATCTTCTTAAAGTACACCTATAAGAGGGACTGATCTTTCTTTCTTTTCTATCCCATAGTGTGAGGTGTCGTTGGAAAGTTCTACCAAACTTTGAAGGAAAGCACAGACTAGTTTTTCTACCCAGGGAGTCGTTGGCGAAATATTTAGATAGTGTTCACCGCGAGCGCTATTAGTATGAAGCACTCGCTCGCAACATGTTGCATGTTGCGTGTTGTTACATTCGCAAAGGGTTTCAAAGGTTTCTTACTAAATAATTATTACATAAACAGGGCTTGTACATTTTTTTTTCACAAAACGTTTTTTTTTTTTATACAACGAGGAAGGCAAGCGAGCAAGTGGGTCACCTGATGGTAAGTGATCACCACTGCCCATAGACACCCGCAACTCCGGAGGGTTTGCAGATGCGTTGCCAACCTAGAGGGCTAAGATGAAATGCCTCTTGTGTCCGTAATTACACCGGCTGTCTTACTCTCCACACCGGGACACAACAGTGCAAGCACTGCTGCTTAGCGGCAGGATTAGTGAGTAAGATGGTGGTAGCGATCCGGACGGACCACGCACAAGGTCCTACCACCTACACCGGCTGTCTTACAAAAAAGTGTTCCTAACGCAACTCGATCCCGCGGCCTCTAGTTTACGAGGCCATCATTTTACCCCATAACCACAGCAGCCGCGTTGACAGCGTTCAATTTTCCGCACCACTTTCAAATTTCGTCCACTTCATATATTGCGGACTAACGGCTGCATGTGAGGGACGACATATTGTAAAGTATCTACAAACAGATTGTCTTAGCATAAGATGGTTGTTGGAGAGCAAAACCTAGTAGGTAGGTAACTTTTCCTTTTCACCAACTTTACAATTGTCAGTTTTCATCGAGAATTCGGTGTCAATTGCTGACTTGAAGAGCTTTTGTTTTGGCTGTACTACTGGCTAAGAAATGTAGTTCGACTTTTCATGACAAACCGACAATGGTAAAGTTTGTGAATTATGGGCCTGTTTGCTAAATTGTAAAACAAAAAAGAGTCAACTGTGATTGCAGAGAATGCTGTAATTATGTCCAAATGAGTGGAAAGTTAGCACAAAACCAATTGTCGTGTTGATCGTTAAGAAAAGCCCATATCCAGCAGCGGACGTCTTCCGGATGCCATGAAGATGATGAGTGGAAAATTTACTTTAAAACTTGTGACATGCTGTCATTATTTTTACAATTAAGTTAAGAAAATGGCTATAGAAAAAAACGGTTTTATACTACTACTGAATTTCAGAATTCAGGAATTCAGTCTCAGGACTTTGAAGAAGTTTTACGTCAGGCATAAGCGTTATTTTTCCATGCCACTGTTAGCTAAACATGTGAATCAACTTTCCTATGATATTGTCATCTGTATATATCAACCAAGTTTAAGCAAATAAAGTATTCATGTAACTCTTTGCAGACAAAATTAGACAACATTTTATTGTGCAATTTACGGATCAACGTAAAGATAAACTCGCGAGCTTTTTAAGGATTATGAGTCATTTAAGTAGTTTCATAAAAAAAACAGGTACTAGGTTTTGATGTTGCTTGGCATTAGCTATGGGGCTGCCTAACGTGGCATGTAATAGAGGTCCGACCTTCTTGATAGCGGCACACTTCGCTGAGCAGTGTCTTCCATTTCGCTTTTATTACAATACATGTACGTTTGGTGAAGTGTGTGAGTGAGTGAACATGAACATGTAAGATGGGCTTTGAATAATAATTATTTGCACTAGTAGGATATCGACGGTACTCTGACTCAACCTCGTATATGAACTTTGACGAAATTGGAATAACCACTCTAAACCGCGAACCTAAGGTGGTTATTTCAATTTCGTTAAAGTTTATATACGAGGTTGAGTCCGAGTACCGTAGATATACTGAAGAGGAGTGTTATTAGTCTGTCTGGCTGGGAAGGAAGAGAGTTTAAAGTTGCAGCAACCAACTTAAGAAACTTCTTTAGCGTGATCAGGAACAGGACTTGGAAGTAACTATATTCGATGACTAGATGGCTCTGGAAGCGCTACAAGTTTTCCTACTGGGTCACAGATGGCGCCAAGGTCGCTACACCATTGAATAAGTTGAAGTGTTCAAAGCATTACTTTGTCATCATCATATCAGCAGAAGTCCACTGCTGGACATAGGTTTTCTCCAAGGACCTCCACGACGATCGGTCTTGTCTACCCGCAGCTAATGGCTTCCCGTGATCTTCATCAGATCGTTCGTCTACCTTGATGGAGGCCTTCCGGTGCGTGGAGGCCACTATAAAACCATCCAGCCCCAACGGCCATCAGTTATGCCCAGATTTACATGCATAAAATTAACTTTAATTAACAATACACTTTTTTGAGCAGTCTTGTTATAAAAAGTATGGACATCAAATAAAGCTTAGTTACTATCGAACCAACTGAATGTCAAAAAATGAATGTGAAAATGTCATGGTGACATCTCATTGACTGACAAGGAAAATCATTATGACACTTACTGTGAGAACGTTCTACGGTGGGTCAGGAATGAAATGGATCGACTGTACCTAACAATATTTCAAATAATAATAATGGTCACCTTAAACTTAATTTACTTGAGTCATCTTCAGTGTAATCAACTTACATGACTCGACTGTTCTAATGAATTAAACGACATTATTAAACGAAACTGCGTTATGTTACGATTACTCCGCCCCAGCTAATCAAATAAATGGCACTTTTAAGCTCGCTTAGGCGTTTCACGGCGAATGAAAAATGAAAACGTTTAAACGACAAAGCTGAATAAAATGCAACGTTAAAAGGCCCTAGCTAAGCTCGGATTAGCGCTCTTGCAGCCCTTTACACAGCAAATGCATCAAACAACTCGCCTTTACTGTGCGGTTCTGGGTTTAACTTACGCTTTGACATTTAAAAGCCGTAAGGAGGCCATATTAAAAACGGAAAGTTGAGTTGTGAGAGTTGTCTATTTATGTCCGTTTCATACGTCTTACCAGTTTCAGCGTCGTATCATTTATTGAATTAGTTTTCAACTTAAAAGTTTAAAATTTTGATCATCATTAATATGTGTCTAGACATGCTATACTAGGCACGTCTGATAGTTCAAGTCCCAGAAGCAGGCCTTAAATATACACTTCCAGTGACAGGCGATTTTTTGGCAATTATGTGCACAGTACAAACGGTTATAATTCCTTAGGTACTTTAACCAACATATTCCTCACATTACATGGAACTTGTGAAACCCTTAACAAATTAATCAACTCACAACACGCACAACAAACTTAACTAGCACAACAGACATTCATCAACGGAACAAGTCATAAGGGCTAAGTTTGAAATCCGAACTAGTCGTTTTGAGGCATGGCGCCCCCTGCCCTCCGTGGTTAGCTCATAAAGAAGCACACGTTCATGCCAAAATTTCTGTCACGTCCCGTCTACACATTAAACATTAGCGCAGCACACAAATTCAGATAGTGCAGTCGGTATTTTGAGCGATGAGCAAGAACTTTAAGACTTGTATGCCACCGCTCTACTTGCCCGTTGTCTTGAGGTTGAAGTGGTGTCGTAACAAAACGTTTTTACACGTGAAAGTCGCCAGGAAAAGCCTAGTCCACCTGTATTTGAGCAGAGAGTAATTGGATCAAATGTCAAATTGACGCAGAAAACAATTAAATGAGAATGAGAGGGCTAAGTATATAGTTCTACTATAGCTCGTTGATAACCTTGTACCTGTTTATATCTCACTTTCTTTTTCAAACAAATTCCTTTCTGTTTTATTCTAAATTTTGTCAATTCGATTCTTATTTTCTGATCCTTTGGCTTTTATTTCCTTTGATCTTCAGTGTCACCACCGCATTAGCATGCTTCCTAGTTCCAATAAACGAGCCTTTGGCCGCATACTAGTGATTTCTATAATCAGTAAAACGTCTCGTGGGCTATTCTTGTATTTGTAAATTAGTATACCAATCTCCAAAAGGCACGTTGTAAGTTCTAAATATATATTTATATCCTTTCTAATTTGTACGTCGGTGCCTTCTTAATTTATTATTAAAACCCAATTAGGTACCCCACAAAACCTCATTTCACGTCCGACACCGTATCCTGCTCGCAACGCAACAATGTGCATATTCCCTTACGACGTTTCCCTTCACGAAAACTTCAGAGGTGTGAGCTTGGGCTCACATCCACAACCCTCCGTTTCAGAGACCATAGCTATAGTGATTAATAAATATAATTAATTTTCTGATCATCCTAGACCACTAAGGTCATGGACCGTCCATACCTGAAATATAAAATGTAATTAACAAAGGGGAAATACAAAGTGACTTAGCCGCAGTATTCTGCGCAGTACCATACATGAATAAAGCCTGTATTATGGCGGCCGGCTGAAATATGACGCTTATTATGAGGCGAATGTTTTGTCCAAACTTTTTAGGGCTCCCGAGGTAGCAGGAAATTATTGTGTCCGTTGTGAGTAGGCTTTTCGGAGGCGTTAGAAGTTTGTTGTGAACAACCTGCTGGATACACGACCCTAAAACTAAGGGGTGATTAAGGTTTAGGTATCTACTCATTTAGTAACATTTTTAGATAGAGGTTGAAAGCATAAGGTATGCATTTGGTTTGAGATTGCGTTATTCTTTCATTATTATGTGTTTTTCTTCTTGTACTTGAAATTTTGTTTTAATCAAATTACTGTTATCATGACAGCCGTTAACGTGGTTTTTTTTAATTGTTCTTCCAAATGTTTTGAAATAATTAAAAGCAAATTTGTATCTCACCTTAGCATCCGTCTTCAATTCAGTCTTACAAAAATCTCGTAAATTTTTATTTTACAGAATAAATTCATAATTCTGTTGCGTTTATAATTCTGTTGCGTTTATAATTCTGTTGCGTTTATATCAAAGCAAACCCACAGCTTATTAAAATGTCATGTTTTGCCTGTTCAATATGACATTGCAGACAAGATGGATGACGCTCAAGGAAAATATACTTGGGAAAAAATCTTGAGGGATAAATGAATTACTATCGACCATCAACCGCGGCAAGAATGTCTGCAAGTTCACTGAGGGGATATAATATTGAAATATTTAATCAATCTGGCAACCTTCGTGACCTTTAATATTTAAGATTCGTTGTAATATCAATTTTTATGCTTGAGGTATTTCCTAGTAACATTATATAAACGCGAACGTTCACGAGTATGAATGTTATTATTATTTGGATGTCTGTTACTCTTTCACGCAAAAACTACGGAACGAAATTTGATGAATGTTGTGGCAATAATATTACGTCGCAAATGCTCAATAACGCTTAGTATGCGTCACCAGCACTGAAAGCGACAATGTTTGCTTAATTCCTTAAATTGTCATCAGAATCGTATAATACTGAAGAGATACTGATAATTATGTTTAAAATCAACTTAACGAATCTCTATCTTTATTTTACACCAAACATGACTGTTATATCAAATGGTGAAACCCCGACTTTAGAATTAGTCTGGCAACATTACAATGTATTGTCCGTTACTTCCACAAAGTCACAGTTTTATCAAATTTTGATAACCTCTTAGGAGCTTTGCTACTAATAATCTTAGGTACGCAAAATTCAGTGCTTCAACAACTTCGTACTAATTAAAGGAGTTTCTGTACTTGAAGTTGCACTTCAAAAGTATAATAATTATTCAAGCGATCCAACAATTTATTCAAGTTATCGCATATCGTGATTCGTAGCTCTCTTGTCTTACTGTTAGTATAAGACTAGCTGCCTATTAAAAAAAATATAGATTGCCTCTTCTCTTCTTCTTAGTGCCACTCCATTACTGGAGATAGGTAGGTAGGTAGATTGCCTATAAACACACAATACTACTCATTCCATGTTCTCGTTAATTTATCTACTCGTATACCCATGACAGAGACCCGAGTACGAATATTCGAAAGCTGCGTCACGTAAAAACGAATAGTAAACGTTATCGAGTTTGTATGACGTTTGGAACAGCGCCCGCCCGTGAGCGTATTTGGAACTAAAATTTAGTATGAGGTTTCTCGATCTCGATACGATAACCGTAACGTTACGCAGGATTCGACAAGTCGTGCTCGACCGTCTGCCTTAGTCTTGCCAGCTGGATCTATATCCTATACAACTTATTCCTAAAGTACGTAGTGGTATTCTAATACTGAATACCAGCAAACTGTGAGCAGGGCAGCGCTTTCCACCGGCCATTTAGAGGCGTGCGTGGTGATGCTCGTTAGTAGGTACAGAGTAAGGGAGGGATTGGGGGCTGATCGGCGCGGGAGAGGCCTTTTAACATCTTCCATTTGACCCCTGACAAAAACGAGGGGTGTTATAAGTTTGACATGTGTATCTGTGTGTCTGTGTATCTGCGTATTTGTGACTCTGTGTATCTGTCTGTGGCATCATAGCTCCCAAACGGATGGACCGATTTAGATGCGGTTTTTTTAATCAAAAGCTAATGTAGTCGAGATGGTTCTTAGCCAAGTTTCATTTAAATCGGTTCACCTGTGCCCTAAGCATGACTTGTCAAATCCTGCGTCACGTAAAATCGAATAGTAAACTATAACGAGTTTGTATGACGTTTGAAACAGCGCCCGCCCGTGAGCGTATTTGGAACTAAAATTTAGTATGAGATTTCTCGATCTCGATACGATAACCGTAACGTAACGCAGGATTCGACAAGTCGTGCTTAGGGCACTGTTTCAACTTTTCTAATTCATGTTTGTGCCATGTAGTACTTGTAGTATGTTTGATATCGAAACGCCACCAAGGCCAAGCCTACCTACGTTTTGTCGTAATTTTAACCCCCGACGAAAAAGAGAGGTGTTATAAGTTTGACCGTGGTTTGACCTGTGTGTCTGGGTAACTGTCTGTAGCTCCTTTCAGCTTTTCTTAATCAAAAGCTAGTTTAATCGAGATGGTTCTTAACTAAGTTTCATTAAAATTGGTTCACCTGTTTTTGAAATGACAATGTCGGGGGTTTTTCAATTTTTATAAGTTGGTTAGGTTGTAACATCTTCCATTTTTCATGTTTGTGCCATTGTTTGTAGCACTCGATAGTGAAACGCCGGCAAGACTGAGAGCCGTCATTTTTAACTCCCGACGAAAAGGAGGGGTGTTATAAGCTTGACCTGTGTATCTGTGTATCTATTTATCTGTCTGTGGCATTGTAGCTCGCAAGCGGATTTACCGATTTCGATGCGGTTTTTGTATTCAAAAGTTAGTTTAATCGAGATGGTTCTTAGCTAAGTTTCATTAAAAGCGGTTCCCCCGTTTTTGAAATATTGAACTTTGAAATGACAATGTCGGGGGTTTTTCAACTTTTTTAAGTTGTTCTGTTTTCATTCTTGTCAAAAGTAGGGTAGCACACTTTACACTAATCACATCACTCAATCGACCATAGTTTTTGGCCAAACCAAGGTTTATGCGAGGTATTTTGGCACCACGAGTAGAGTGTAAGTGAGAAAATGCCTTGATTAACAGCTCCAACTTTTGTGCTAGTTAATTGGTTGAACACAAGGTATTTAGTTTTTAAAACCTGACGTCGCATGCGGAAAACGGTGGGGCGTTGGAATGCGATGACATTCTCAGTCTTTTTTTCTTTTGAGGCGCATACACTCTTTTCTTGTACCCCGATTTAGTTATGTGTTCCTTCAGATATTTAAAACCCTCCGTCGACCGCTTCGCCTATCACCCCGTATCAGCCCCGACGCACTATCTATCTAGCAATTAGGATGATTCCGACCGCTCGCTGCCAAATGCTCCGTAATTTCAACACAAATCGGCAGATAAGGCGTACGTAATGCCCGTTTATGGGTTATTATGATCCAGGATCGGACTTTTATTGTTGTGAATTGAATTGTAAAGACGCTAGAATTGGAAGGGTCGTAAAGATGCTATTACTGCCCTTAGTATTAGTGTTGCTTTAGCGAGGGTCACACTGTTACGGCTGGCCCTCATGTTGCCCACGTTACAAGAATGTCAGAGATTCTTGTGACGGCTGGCCCTCATGTTGCCCACGTTACAAGAATGTCAGAGATTCTTGTGACGGCTGGCCCTCATGTTGCCCACGTTACAAGAATGTCAGAGATTCTTGTGACGGCTGGCCCTCATGTTGCCCACGTTACAAGAATGTCAGAGATTCTTGTGACGGCTGGCCCTCATGTTGCCCACGTTACAAGAATGTCAGAGATTCTTGGCGGAAAATCGGCAAGAGTGGATGGTGTCAATCAACTGGATTTTTGTTTCTGTGCCCAAATAATAAATCATCATCATCATATCAGCCGAAAGACGTTCATTGCCGGGCATAGGCCTCCCCCAAAGCTCTTCACTCAGACCGGTCTTGTACTTTCCGCATCCAACGCGGTCCCGCGACAGTGCAGTTAAGTGGCAGTGGGTGCTAAATTGCTCGCAGAAGTGACGGCCGGTGGGGTCAGAAGGTTCTCGAATGGCGTCCACGGACCGGGAGATGCGCTGTCGGTAGGTCTCCAACAAGATGGAGCGACGACCTGGTAAAGATAATAAATGTGCCCAGCAAATGAAGAATTAAAGTGGAACCGAGTATTCCCTCTGTTTGTTACCCCCAAGATGTTGCCGGCCGCTTCTCGCCGTAGCTCGCCTTAAAGTATGAGGAGCTGACGACTTTCGGAGCGGATTTCCTTTTCTTTATCTATTCCTGAAGGGATGAATTTTATGAAAAAAACAAGTGTGTGTCGGACTCTGTAGCTCTGGAGCACTGTGACATGTTTTAGGTGTTTTACCTTATCTATGTTAAAAATAAAGATTTTACGTAATATTTCAAAACGTCAAAACCCTACTCTTTCAGGACTGATCGTTTGAAACAAGAAAATAATCTTCGTAGCAAAAAATATTATTCAAATTTAATAAAAGAATTAAGAAAACTTAAAATTTTACGAGACATAAAACAATATTTGCATAGAAAAGTTGTTTAAAGTTCAGAGACATTGTCAGACAGCTTAATAGCTCTATTAATTCATTAAAATTAGTCTCCTTTTGCGTTTCAGTTCCTTCTTGAAAGTGTAATTAAAATTTTAACTATTGCATTAAAGCGAAGCGAAATAGACCTCTCTCCCTGCTATGATAGTATTACTCCTCAAGGGGTGTTACTCTCTAAGGCTATCCATCCATAGATGTTTCAGTGTTGAAGTATCAAATCGGTTGTCATTTAGTACAGAAAAGTGACAGACTGCAAGCGAAGCGATGCCTTGGTAAATAACAGTACCGTAGACAGAAATTAAATTTCTAATGAAAAACCTTTTTGTAAATTTTGTTCGATTCTTTGTTTTTTAACTCCCGACGCAAAAAGAAGAGTGTTATAAATTTGAGTTTGAGTTTGAGATGTTTGGGTTTGGTTTTGGTTGAATTTGTGTTTGTGTATCTGTGTGTCTGTCCGTGGCACCGTAGCTCTTAAACGGTTGAACCGATTTGAATAACACGTGTGTCAATAGAAACAGGGATTGTCAAAATCCGCTCAAAACGCATGGCGTAAATGCCAAAGCGTATTATATTATCCTGAGTAAGGAACTAAAGTAAATTATTTTTTTGTCGAATCAAAAATAATAAACACATAATTACTTTTTTTTTTCGTTCAATCGCAGTCACAATATTCTTCCTTTCTTTCCGGTTCAGAAATGATAAGAATGTCGGGGCAGGCCTAACTTTAAAATATATTTTTCTATTGAGAATTTTGTTCACAATCGTGTTTCATCTTTGGGTACCTACTTAAGACTTAATAGTCTTTAAGTAAGGGTTGAAATATTAAACTTTTATTTCAAATATTGAACGAGATATTGAGAGTCTAAAACGAGCATGAATAGCCCAGGTAACGAGTTAAGAGCACCAATTTTTTTGTAAGCTGTTTAAGAAAATTTACAAAACAAACTCACCATTTTCACTAAAATAAATAAATCTATCTATCTGTCTAAGCAATGATTAGGTTATCAGTTAACGAAACAATGTTGATCTCACACGCGCACAAAACAATTACCTAGGTATAGAAAATGTTTTATAACTAAATATATTTCAATTTAATTCTGTTACTCAACAATTACAAGTACCGTAGCTACCACAACCACAGCTCATTCGATGCAAAACCAACATCATTAACAAATAAAAATACTTCCACATTTCCATTTTAATTATCACAAAACAAAAGCAATGAAACTGACCTTTAAATCGCACCCGACTAGGAGCAAATAATTCAGCACCATAAATTGCTAGCCAAGTGGCCGTACTGAGGGCAAATTACGAAATAAGCGGACAAAAGTTCACTCATTACCGCGATTACGCGTACTAAACTCAATTTAATCGCAATATGAAAACAATCAAGCCATTAGGGTTAAAAACGCCTGTACATCATGGGAAGGACCGGAAAATTGAGGTCGTGCAGATTGTACTGACCCAACGACAACTTTACTAAGCAACAAAGCGATTGGTACGACTTTTTCTGATACATTGCTTGTGTTAGCAGCTCACTGTTTCACCAGAACTGTCTCGAGTGAGCGATGAACTGGGAACTAGCGAAAGGGTCGCCGGGTGGTCGGGTCTTCAGGTCAATTAAGTACCCGGATGTGGCGCTTACTATAATCCAGGGATGCAGTGTTTAGGCGAGTTGGGATGGACTTATTTAGTTGGGAATGTTTGAAGTTGGTGTACTCAGTGTACCGAGCGGCCATTACGCTCTGTGCTTGAAACTTGAAAGTAGGGACTGACAGCGTTACCGGGTAAGTACCGCTATTTGTCGTATTTTTACCGGTATTTTGCAAAGTAGCGTTATTTTCGTAACGATACCACAATGTACCGAAATGAATACTGATATGCTGAATACCTTCGTAAGCACGGACCAACCACCCTCTGGACACCGCATCTTCTATAATTTACTTGGAAAGTCATTACGAAAAAAGCCGCGGTGAACGGGCCGAGGAAATGCGTAGTGAAATGTCGCTTGTCATCTGATCGAAAGTGAGCCGCGATTCGTGGCTAAAGACACTTATAGGTGCAAATGAGCATATGCATTTCGGAAACGTTCGCCCTGACATTTGGTGTCCAGAGGGTGGTTGGTCCGTGTTCGTAAGGATATCCCGCATTAACTCAAAGTGACGTTGCCAGCTCGCTCTATTCGCTACACCTTGCCCTACAACACATATTGTAAGAAAGAGACAGACAAGACGTGGCGTTATGATTACCGGTACCTATAATCATTTCGTTACCAACTTCATTTCTTTTCACAAAATACCGTTACCTCAATTTTTTACCGGTTTACTATGGTAGCAGTATGTTAAATTTATTTAACGATGCACTTTAGTGGCGCCATCTAGTGTAACCGGATGGTACTACTTGCATTTATCATATATCTTAATGATTGTCAATACTAGTAAGGAAGCTGTAGCTAGAATTAATTTACGTATCATCCAAGAGATGGCGCTGTTCAACTAGTATATAAGGATTGTTATAAAGAAATAAAGCCCTCTTTTTCACTACCACCGACGGCAACGGTCGGCCCACTAATCTGGTATTTGATTTTTCCCAGCATACTCCATTTGCAATTTAACATGTGGTGACCCCGAACAGAACAATCCTCGCTGCTGCATGGTCCAGGGTTTACGCAACCACCAGCGTAACAACCAGCATTCAGGCTACCTACAGCGCGCAAGCACGAGGAAGAGACGAAGCACGCCCCACGTGGACATCGCCAGCAACTAAGAAGGGCAAAGCAGGGAGTCCACGCGGAGACGGTGAGGAGTACATCGTGTTTCGGTAACGCTGGTGACGAATTCTCACCGAAACACCGACGAATCTGGGAAGCGATACGTGGCCGACACGCAACGTGGTAGCACCTCCGAAGATCAAGCTAGCAGCGGCTCGACGTGGCTCACCTACAACCGAGCAGAGCATCACGCTGCAAGACCGAAGACAAGGAGAAAAGGCAAGTGGGCTGGCAAATTTCCTTCCAATTTCCCGAGTTTCCAATAATCATACTTAAACGTGAGTCTGTAATAGCAAATTTATTGCCTTCTTATTTAAATAGTTGTCAAATATGTCCGAATATGAAGAATCAATTAGCGAGGCCAGAGGGCGGGAGCACGTGGACTTGCGGGAGTTAAAAATAAAGCGGGGCACTAAAAAACGAAAATTAACAATGTTTAAAAAATTTCTTGACACTGTACAGGTCCAGAATATTAGGGCGGAGACTAAATTAGAACTAGAATCACGCGTATCGCATTTACCAAATGTATTTGCAGAGTTTGAAAGCACACAAGATCAAATAGAATTAATTAGTGACGATTGGGAAATCCAAGCGATTGAACGCGAGGAATTTGAAAATGAATACTACGCCTTATATTCTCGAGCTAAAGCCATAATAGGTCAAACCGCGCAGCCGAGCAGTAGCGTGCAGACCACGCCGCTGGCCACTCCGAAACGGGAGCCAACCTCTGCTAACTACAGCGAATGTAAGTTTCCCGACATTAATTTGCCCACGTTTAATGGTGATATAAAACAGTGGTTAGAATTCCGGGATACCTTCGATGCGCTAGTTAATCATAGTTCATTAAAACCCATTTTAAAGTACAAATACCTACGCGGATGCCTCCAAGGTAGTGCAATTGAGGTTATAAGCTCACTTGAATATACACACGATAGCTACCCGATCGCGTGGCAGATGCTTTGCGAGAGGTATAACAACCCTAGACTTCTAGTGTTTAATCATTTAAGAGCTTTATTCAACATCGATACTGTGCCATCAACGGCACGGGGCCTACGAGGTTTACTAGATAACATGAATAAGCATATTCGAACGTTAAATTCTTTAAATGTACCCACAGAAGACTGGGATGTTATAGTGATATTTTTTATGACTGCCAAATTAGAAAGACCCTTGCAAATAAAATGGGAAGAGAAGATCGATTCAAGAAAATTGCCTTCGTTGCAGGATTTCAAATCATTTCTGCGTACCAGAGCCGATCTGCTGGAGGCTGGTGGGGTGAGCGACCCTCATTCGAACACCGGCAGGAGAGCCTTGGTAACCACGTCCTCGAACAACCTCAAGGTAACATCCACACATAACACGCACAAGCCAAATCAGTGTCCTCTTTGCAAAAATAACCATTACATTAACCAATGTCCAAATTTCCTAACGAAAAACCCAAATGATCGAGTATCCATAGTCCGCAAACTACGATTATGTTTGAACTGTCTAGGTTCCAATCATTTATTACCGAATTGTCGAGCTAGTATGTGTAAAACGTGTAAGGGGAAGCACCATACACTACTTCATATACACAACCAAATGCAAAATCAATTTATTACCGATACGAGTACACGTCCAATGACGATGTACACACCCAGTACGAACAATGAGCATAGTAGGCACATTCCAAGCCGTTCTACAATCCATCATCAGACCGAGACTCCACAACAGGAGTCCGTCGTCAACAGTTTAGTTAGCAGTAACATTTCGAGCAAACAGAGCGGCGAACCAATTACGATGGTAACGCACGACTCATCAATAATCCTACTTTCGACTGCTCAGGTTAATGTTTTGGATAGCAATAACCAGCCGCATATAATGCGTATTTTACTCGATTCCGGCTCGCAATCAAACTTCATTACTAAGGAAGCCTTTGCAAAACTTAACCTCCACAAAACCAAATTAAATTTAGAGGTTACAGGTTTTAACAACACAACTACCCATATAACACATACTTGTAGTCTGATACTGCAATCTAAAATCGAACAAGAATTTAACCTAAATTTATCCTGTTTTATTGTGCCGACGATATGCAGTTTAAATTATAAATCATTGAACGCAAAATACCTACGCATTCCTGAGCGATTCAAACTGGCCGACGATGCGTTTCATGCGTCGGGCGAGATCGATATGATACTGGGCTCCGAACACTTTTATAACTTATTATGTATTGGCCAGCACAAATTAGGGGATGGTCTGCCTATCCTCCAAAGAACGCGTCTTGGATGGGTACTGTCGGGCCCGATTAAATCCCTATCAACTCAGTTGCGTAATCCAGTAATTAATCTCAGTTTGAATAATCAGTTAAAAACATTTTGGGAAATTGAGGAATGTAGGGACACTACCGACAAGACTGACACACTTAAACTACCACATGATGATGACATATGCGAAGAGATTTTTTTGAAAACTCATAAACGCTCGTCTGATGGTAATTTTATCGTCGAACTCCCCCTGCAGGCCTCCCCCACAGCATTAGGTAATTCGAGAAATGTAGCTTACAAACGCTTTATGGGACTAGAACAAAAATTTGCAAAAAACCCGAAATTTAAAGAAAAATATGTAGATTTCATCCGAGATTTTGAACAAGCGGGCCACATGATTAAGTTGAATAATACTTATGATAGCAAATTGAATTTTTTATCCCATCACGCAGTCACTCGACCGTCTGCAACAACACCTATCCGTGTCGTTACCGACGCATCGTGCGCGACCGACACAGGACGCTCTTTGAATGATATTCAGTACAAAGGAACAATAAAACAGGACGAACTAATTAACATATTAATGAGATTTCGAAGGTTTAAGTACGTAATCAGTGCTGATATAGAACGAATGTATCGCTGTATATATTTAAACCCTAACCAAAGATACCTACAATGTATATTGTGGAGGGAAGAAACTAACCAACCGCTGCAAACATATGTACTCACGACCCTGAGTTTCGGATTAAGAGCTGCTCCGCACTTAGCTACTCGTTGTCTGCTGCAATTAGCTCACGAAAGTGAAAATCAATTTCCAGCGGCGGCGGCCACTATCAAGAACGAGTTTTGGATGGATGACTGGATCCACAGCATGCAGGATGAGAGCCAGGTAGTCGAGACAGCCTTGCAGGTCGACAGCATCCTGCGCGGCGCTGGGTTTAAGCTGAGGAAGTGGAAGTCCAACTCTGCATCAATATTACAACAGGTAACGAACGATAAGCACACGAACACAAATACCTCACACATACACGATTCGTCGATAACCAAGTTTGGAGACGAAACCCATAAGGTTTTGGGCCTAGCATGGTCGAAAGAAGTAGATGAACTTTTGTACCCAATCGAATATCAACAAATGTCAGGTCAAATCACGAAGCGAAAAATATTATCGATAATTGCAAGCATTTTTGATCCCCTTGGTTTGTTAGGACCCATTATAGTACAAGCAAAAATATTTATGCAGCAATTATGGAAAGACAACACAAAATGGGACGACCCGCTACCAACACAGTTAAAAATAGAATGGGAACAGATTTACTATACCTTTTTCTTTGCATTGTCATTGTATGTTGAATTTCATTCTATGAATGTTTCATAAAAATAAAAACAAAAATAATCAATAAATCGATTATTTTCATTGATTCAGAAAATAGCTCCATCTCTTGCCACTAATGCGTAACTGTAGAAGTTCCGTAGTGGGTGAGCTGCTTGATTAAGCTACTCATAGATGGCGCTGAGGAGAGATCTTCCAAATAAAATATGCTTCTATATACCTATTTGCAGCATAATTCGGGTGAATTAATAAGTTTCTGTTCAAACGAAGGTATTCATTGGAAATGTATACCAGTATACACCCCCCACATGGGTGGGACGTGGGAAATTTTTATAAAAAATTGTAAATATCACGTGAAACGAGTTTTAAGCACATCACTACTTACTTATGAAGAAATGTCCACTGTTCTTACTCAAATTGAAGGCATAATAAATTCAAGACCATTATGTAAAATACCTAATTCCGATAGTGACCAATTCCCCATCCTAACGCCAGCCCACTTTCTAATTGGACGCACTCCCACATCACTGCCAGACTACGATTACGCCGATGTACCGAGCCACACACTAACGCATTTTCAACAACTTCAACAGCTGCAACAAGACTTCTGGAGACGATGGTCGAGGGATTACATCAGCACCCTGCAACAAAGGACGAAGTGGAGGAGCAGCAAAGGGCCCGCCCTGGCCGCGGGCGCGCTCGTGCTGGTGAAGGATGACCGCCTGCCGCCGTGCCAGTGGAGGCTGGCCCGCGTCCTGCGCACGCTGCCGGGCCGGGACCACGTCGCGCGAGTGGCCCTTCTCCAGACTTCGACAGGAACGATAAAGCGTAGCTTCGTATCGATTTGTCCATTGCCAATAAATAGCGAATAATTTTAAGTACCTAATTTAAGTGTTCGAAACTCTGTTTAGATTTATAGTGTACAATTAAACAATTCCCTTTTTTGTGTCTCATTGATCAGGCATATTTACATATGTATTGGACGTTGTTGAACAATGATGTGTTACGGCCATTTGCCGTTTTGTACCTTTTACTTAGAAACCTTATACCTATCCGTAATCATAATAACAATAACACATTATTGAACAAAACACCGTCCAATCAGCACTACCTTTGACACAGCTCATGCTACATTATTAAATTATTAGAGTCTACATATAATTATTTCATTACCTAACCGTTTCAAGAAATATTCATATTCAATGTATGAATACTTCTTTAAATTACAAACAGTTTTTTTTTTCAGAGCTGGTCAAAGGCGGGGAGTATGTTAAATTTATTTAACGATGCACTTTAGTGGCGCCATCTAGTGTAACCGGATGGTACTACTTGCATTTATCATATATCTTAATGATTGTCAATACTAGTAAGGAAGCTGTAACTAGAATTAATTTACGTATCATCCAAGAGATGGCGCTGTTCAACTAGTATATAAGGATTGTTATAAAGAAATAAAGCCCTCTTTTTCACTACCACCGACGGCAACGGTCGGCCCACTAATCTGGTCTTTGATTTTTCCCAGCATACTCCATTTGCAATTTAACACAGTATTTATTTTGTACCGTTATTTTTTACCGGTATTTTGGTCTCGGGCTTGAAACATGTCACGTTAAATTACTATTAATTATAAAACATATAGTAGTATGCTTAAACACGGAAGATTTTTCTATATTTTACCTCTATCTAGCCTATAAGTCTCGCAGTGTATCTCCAATTTTCAGCAATAATTTTCTGACGAGTCGAGTTTAACAACTAAGTGGGTTAGTATTATTACCTAGTCAATTTTTTCATGACTTTGTTATTGACGTATCGTGGTAAAATGGGTTTGTTGTTTTTATAATTTATCGTACTAATGAGCTAGGTGCAAACAAAATGTAACTAGTGCTGTAATTTAAATGTATAATTATTTAGACATTGAGTTATATTACTTTACAGCAGCTCGTTAATTTGGTTTAGTAGGTCGCCGGTGTAATGCGTAACGAATTCAGAGTAACATTAATGAATATGAGCTAAATATTCTGTCAGTTTAATTGCTAGTATTAAATGGAACTGGGCTGGTCAGCACAGCATGCATCATGGAGAGATGGGCAAGAGTTATCACTCGGTGACATGCTAATAAGATGATAATGCGAAAAAGAAGCGCAGAAAAGGCTACAATTGTAGCCTCTTTGGTCTCAGTCGCTCTGGAATAAGGTCCAAACTTGCACGCAAATTTCAAAATGTTTAGAACATGTTTTTGGATTGTTTTGTGAGCGTTATGACGTATCTTTACGTATAATAATAAATCATTGTATAAACATTAAGAGTTGGAGTTAGAGTGTAGATCATTGTGACTGCTTCGGTTCCTTAGGTAGGTAGTTTGCTGCTGACTGTACAAGGTGCTGAATGAACTTAGTCGAACTTTCATAGTCACGTTAAGTTTAGTTCTCAAGTTGTGATGCGTGTCTAAACAATCTTGATCCTAGGCGAAACTTTCTCGTACGTTACTACTTAGCAGGAATCTTATTAATTCAAGTTTTATTCGCCGTACTAAGTTAGAAGTGCAGTTTTGCAATTTTGCTTATAAGACCGCGAGTTCTGTTTTATCAAAAGAGGGTTACTTATAATGTGTTTTATTAAGTGTTGCCATATTCTAACACTTTCTGTGATACAAATTTTGTCGACGTGATTAATTTGTATATCCATGCCAATTTTCAGCTTTCAAATATAAATAGTCTTTGAGCTATATCGCGGACAGACAGATGGACATGACGAAACTGGAAAAAGTAGTAACAAACTATGTTTTTATGAAGTCTAATTACAGCTACTACTTCATACCGGAAAACCCAAGCTAACGAGAAGTCATTTTACCGGTAAACATAAAAGAAGCATTAGCATGACATCTGGATCTAGTCTGTCAGCGTTGATATGTTATTTTCCGCGCGCTGAATGCTAACTCTCCACCCACGACGATTTCCATTTTCTTAATACATTGCTGGCTTCACCAACTAACCGCTGTAAGCTGCACGTTTCCACCGTGCAATGAACAGAAACCCCATTCCGCCAGTCGCGCGGAACTCCCTTTCCGCACCTCAGCTATATTAACTCCATTCCGCAGTTGCTCACGAAATTCCGCTTTCCGCCTCGCCACACGTTCACAGCCACAATGATTAATGAATACCACGCCAACTTATCTGTGGGCCGCAAAAAATCATTAGGGGCCAGCAAAAAATCATTAACGCCTCACCTTGGCCAACTATTAATGATGGGACTCGATTGGGTTTTTGTTGGGCCGGAAGTTCAGGGATTTGTCACTTGAGACATTGGTAGTTAATTTTAAAGGAACTGTCACGCAAGAAATTGAAATAAGTCGTTCGTTTTACCGGAATTAAGCCATTGAGAGAGAGAAAGAGAGAGGGATTTATTCACACAAATTCGATGGGGTCAGAAGGTTCTCGAATGTCGTCCGCGGACCGGGAGACGAGCTGTCGGTAGGCCTCCAACAAGAAGGAGCGTCGATTTGGTCCGCGGGATCGCGGTGGATGCGGAAAGCACAAGACCGGTCTGAGTGGAGAGCCTTGGGGTATCTCCAGCAGTGGACGTCTTTCGGCTGACATGATGATGAGGAAAATGAATGCTACGTCAGCTGTCTTTGGGTTACCGTTACTGTAGCTGGTTAATGGGCTAAGCAGTGGCGTAGCCATAAATGGATGGAAAGTGCATAAATATCCATGGAGTAGAATAGAAATTATACCAGTTAGGATAGTCTATTTTAGACCACATCCCAACAGTCTCCAGTAGCGTTGCTTAGGAGAGACCACGGTTTCCTTGTAGCGAAACATCGATCAATAATAAAATTACTATTACATCTAAGTAGATAAACATGACGAATCAAAGCTTTGATAACCTAACCGATTTAGAAAAGTTGACCCCTGCGTCATTCTCATTTCAAAGTTCAATGTCTCAAAGAAAGAATGAACCGATTTTATGAAACTTAGTTACGAACCATTTTGATGAATTAGCTTTTGAAAAAAAAGCCGCGTCCAAGTCAGTTCCTCCGTTTAAACAGATACACAGTTGCATCCATATACAACTCAAACTTCTAACACCCCTCTTTGTGCGTTGGGGGTTAAAAACAATTAATACCAAAGTGACACTACAAAGGTGCCATATTCTTGCCTCGTTTTTTTTCGTGACTGGGTTGTCTAGATAATTATTAAATTGCCCGAATGCGGAAATGAAAACGTCAATCGTTGTTGATTTTATTATTTTTGCCGACAAGATTGCCTACAAAAATGTCTTCTTAAAAAAAAGATCTTTTTAAGCCAATATGAAAACAAACAAGCAAGTTAACCAACCAATGATTTGCGATCACTTGCCCAAAGACACACATGAATTGTAATTTTGTTGCCAACCTGGATGACTACAAAATGTACCTATGTGGTATCACTAATTCTCCCGACTGAACGTGTGCAATTAAATCCCTATTTTTGCTGAGCCAACATGTCAAATTAGAGTTAATTACTGTTTCTGCACGTAGCAACATTATCGGGGGTATTAAGCGTGATTAATCAGTGAACGGCCGTTAATTATGCGTTCAGGCTTAATCAATGCGACCGTGTTGTGTCAACACACTGCACTGATAAAATATTAAGATTATGTAATATTGAAGCAGCAGATATTAAGGTGGTTTGGTCATGTGGAGAGGATGAATGAAAGAAGACTGAAGGTATATAAGGAGCGAATGTGAGTGGTGGCGCCGGTAGAGGACGCCCTAGGAGAATTTACGCCGACAATATCGGTGATATTCTCCGTAAGGATCGTAGCAAGAGGCAAGCCATAGTTTCTGCCTACCCCCGTGGGAAAGAGGCGTGATATAATGTGTATTTATGAATGAAATAGATATTCGGCGGTCTGTTTAATTATCCTCATCACCACCTGATTACGTTCCACTGCTGGGCACAGGCCTCTTCTTACAACGAGAGAGCTTGGGCTATAGTTTCCACGCAGGCGCGGTGGGGATTGATAACTTCGTACACCAATGAATTACATTATCATGACACTTGGGACTTAATCATGTAAAAATATGTATTATTTAAATACCTCGACGTTTCGGACGCGACGTTGCGTCCATGGTCTCGAAGGGACCCAGTGTCACTCCGAGTGCCATCATAATGTGTGAAAATCGTGAAAGTTTAAATCAATACACCAATGAATTGCTTTGCAGAATCTTTCCCTTCACAGAAAACCACATGATAAATTACAAATCTAATTTCGTTACATTAGTACAACCTGGTTGAACTTTACTCTGTATTTCTTTGGCCTTTCAACCCCAACGAAAAAGAGGGGTGTTATAAGTTTAACCTGTGTATCTGTGTAAAAAGCCGTGATAGCCTAGTGGTGTGACCTATGGCCTCTCAAGCAGAGTGTCGTGGGTTCAAATCCCGGCTCGCACCTCTGAGTTTCTCGGAATTTATGTGCGGAATTACATTTGTAATTTATCATGAGCTTTTCGGTGAAGGAAAACATCGTGAGGAAATCTGCACACATCTGCGAAGCAATTCAATGATGTGTGTGAAGTTCCCAATCCGCACTGGGCCCGCGTGGGAACTTATAGCCCAAGCCCTCCCATTCTCAGGCCTGTGCCCAGCAGTGGGACGTAAAAAAGGCTGGTGATGATGATGATGATGATTTGTGTGTCTGAGGTATCTGTGTATCTGTCTGTGGCGTCATAGTTCCCAAACGAATCTAGGGACCGATTTTGATGCAGTTTTTTTTAATCGAAAGCTAGTTTAAACGTGGTGGTTTATAGCTAAGTTTCAAATATTAAACTTGGAAATGAAAATATCGAGGGTTTTACAACTTTTCTAAGTTGGTTAGATTACCTATTTCTTAGTTAAATTTGCAGAACTATGCCGGGTAGAAGGAAAGAATTAATCGATTTGTTTGCTAACGAACGTGTAACATTTGCGTAGGTATTTTGACGTCACTAGTATTAATCTACTGAGGAAATACCTCGATCAATTGTAAACAACAAGGTATTCAGAGGGTCGAGCACGACTTTTCGAATCCTGCGTCACGTGAAATCGAATAGTAAACGTTGTCGAGTTTGTATGACGTTTGGAACAGTGCCCGCCCCTGAGCGAATTCGGAACTAAAATTTAGTATGAGGTTTCTCGATCTCGACACGATAACTGTAACGTTACGCAGGATTCGAAAACTCGTGCTCGACCCTCTGGTCAGAATGACAAGAGAATGAAGAGAGACTGATGAAAAAATGAAAATAATCGATTTATTGATTATTTTTGTTTTTATTTTTATGAAACATTCATAGAATGAAATTCAACATACAATGACAATGCAAAGAAAAATTCGTTAAGCAGCTGGACTTGAACCAGCAACCTCGGTAATCCGTACTGGTCCAGCTGCTTAACGAATTTTTCTTTGCATTGTTATTGTATGTTAGACTGATGAAACATAAATATTTTAGATAATGTTCGTCAGAATTATGGACTTAACTGGACCAGAATTATGGACTGCACTGACGCTCGCAGTCCTTCTATTTGACATGCAATGTACATAAACTCTTTCTAGTACTTAAATGTTTCGTTAATAGTTTTAGGGTTACGCGGATTAATGGAACCTTATTTTGGGAAGCTGTACCGTCAGGGTTCCACGTGTGGCTGAGAGGCTGACGGGTGAGGAACGGTCTCTACGTGTGCGGGGCGCAAAGGGGTTGTTTTGAAGCAAACATAAGTAAATAGATACCGTAAAACGGGGTCAGTAGACACGGTTTTTAACTTCAACCATAGTTTTATTAACCCATTCAAATTGTATAGGAAACTAGGCTCATTTTAGTTTGAGTTATTTATTCTTGTGTGCATTAGTGAAATAAGCCTTGTTGCAGTTAATTGAGAGACAGGTATTCCCAAATAACCTAACCGACCTTAGAAAAGTTGAAAAACACCAGACATTGTCATTTTCAAAGTTCAATATTTCAAAAACTGGTGCACCGATTTTAATGAAACTTAACTGAGAACTATCTCGATTAAACTAGCTTTCGATTAAAAAAACGCATCGAAATCAGTTCATCTCTTTGGGAGCTATGATGCCACAGACAGACACAGATACACAGGTCAAACCTCTCTTTTTCGTGTAGGGTTAAAAATTACACATTGTTACGAATCCAATTAATAATGTTTGTGATTAGTCACACCATGTGTTTAATCTGCGATAAGCTTAGTTGAAAGTAGTCAGAAACAATAATCATTATTTTATAATTAGTTTGTACAACAAGTGAACAAAATGGGTCTTATGAACTAGTTGTAAACTTCGCTTTTCACATAAGTAGCTGAATTATTGACGGTTCATTAAAACCTATTAGCATAAGAACAACACCGTACTTCAAAACACACATGCAAACGTTCCATCCAATTGATTGGAAAGCGTACCTATTTGAAAATATTCACGACTTTCGGCGCGTGAACTCCTCATGTTACTCTGTGATGTGTGTCGCTGTCTGCCGGATTTATCGTTGTAATCCTTTGAGGCTTCCATTGATTTTCTAAGAATAGTTATGTATTCGGTTCCTGTTACATCTTTGGTGTACGCTTCATTATATAAGCACACATGGTCAGTAAATATTTCAATTTATATATTATCATCGTGGTAGGTAGATTTTCCTCACCAGGTCGTCGCTCCGTCTTGTTGGAGGCCTCCCGGTCTGCGGACGCCATTCGAGAACCTGGCCCCATCGGCCATCAGTCCTACGAGCAATGTGCCCCGCCCACTGCCAGTTAAGCTTCGCAATTTTTAGGGCCTGGTTAGGATCGCGGGACCGCGGTGGATGCGGAAAGCACAAGACCGGTCTGAGAGGAGAGCCTTGGGGGAGGCCGCCGTCCATGTCAGACGTGTTCTTTGAAATGACAATGCCGAGGGTTTTCAATTTTTCTAAGTTGTTTAGGTTATTTTGTCTAAGCTACTCTTGTATGATGACTTTTTGTCAACACATCCGTGAGTCAGCAATGCGAGAGTGAAATCAACAGTGTTTCACGTCAGTCACCAAAATGTGAATGAAAAAAAATCCTAATGTCGGTCGTTTTCAGTCTCCAATAACAACGCAAGCGCATCGCGGTTCGTTGAACCCGAATTAATTAGCCCTTGGTCCAATTCGTAATTAAAATTGATGCGGCCGGCAAATCAACAACACTCGTTTTGATATTTTAACTAACGTTTAGATGCCTGTTAATTATCGTTTCGCTAGGCTCGTGTAATTTGAAAATTGTTGGGTTTAAATTACTGAGTTTAAAGCTTCAGGCTCGCCGCAGTGGCTTGCTTTGTAATTAGGAACGTAGAACAGTGTGTTTTACTGACTGAGCGAGCAAAGCGAGCGTAGCTTCTCCTTTTCAAGTTGGACAAAAATACTTTTGTGGTTCTTGTGAAGTTTTGTGAGTAGGGTTTGATAGTTTTGTCGTTTTTCAGAAAAAAAAAATAAAAAAATAAAAAATAATGATCAAAAATAAGCTGATTCTCGTTAAACTTAGTTTCGATTTGTTATACAAAACATTTTTTTTTTTGGAAAATTTAAAAGAAATACGAAAAATTATCTACCTACCAAAAATGAGGCGTATTCTGGTGAATTTTGTGACTAGATTTCGATAAACACACTTTTTTTTAATTTGTTTTTTGGAAAAAAAAACGAGAAATGTTCAAAAATTAGCTCGCAGTGCCACTAGTTTTTAATTTGTTTTTAAATAAAAGTGTTTTAGTCATCAATCATTAATGAATCTCCGGTGTCAATCCAGCAGCTGGAAGTGGGGCAAAAATTCGCACAATTTGATTAATAATTTATTTTATTGTAATAAAATTTATTCGAGTAGGTACTTTATTTCGAGGTCTTTATTCTGATACAATGACAATGCAAAGAAAAATCCGTTAAGCAGCTGGACCAGCTGCTTAACGGATTTTTCTTTGCATTGTCATTGTATGTTGAATTTCATTCTATGAATGTTTCATAAAAATAAAGACAAAAATAATCAATAAATCGATTATTTTCATTTATTTTTTTCTTTATTCTGAGTTCACACACAATCACATAACTACGAAACTTTGATAGTGTTACAACAATGACGTACAAGATAATCAGGATTACCGGCGAAGGTATATTTACTTAGTTTAAGAGATCCTCAACTTACGGAGTTAATAGCCCTCCGTAGTTCAAACTACGCAGTTCAAAATGTAATCTAAACCTCACCCGAATTACTGACTAAGCATTGACAACAGTTTGCTGGTAAACTAGTTTTCTACTAAAAACCGGCCAAGTCCTGGTCGGACTCGCGTACGTGGGTTCTGCACATATTTTTGGTACCTATGCAAATATACTCGAAAGCAAAATTAATCGCCCACAATTTTTTCCTTGAATAATATAAAAACAGTTTATTTATGTGGAATTGGTTTGTCGATGAAGTAAAAACACCTTAAAACTTGAAAAATATAATAAAAATAAAAATAAAAAAACAATCTAAAAGGTACAACCGTCACAGCGCGCGTCTTTCGTCTTAATCCCCCTGATTTCTCCTCTCTTTCCCTCTCGTTCACTCAATCGTCATGCTATCTCTTTCAGCTGTCATACGTCATTCTTACATTCCGTTTCATGCAATCCTACATTTAAATAAAAACGATTTTTACAATAAATAGCAAAAATGCGCCGCATTAAGACACATAGCTTCACAACTACGTGCCTTATACTCATACGTTTAACCTTAAAATTGACAACTGTTCAATTGTTGTGAAGTCTAAAAGTATCAGTTTTTGCCTTCACCCTCCGTTTAAAATCCTTTTCATCAATCCATCATTTAGCTTGACGCGCCGTCAGTCCATAAAATTCGTTGCTTAGAATTCAGGCTTGGCGAAACGCCACGGATTACTTAGATATACACGTGCTACGGAATAAAGTATTCTTAGAATTTGCTATTCAATTACAATGCCTGAAAGGAAAATATTATGTTTAATAGCAAGAAGTATTCTTAAACTTGGTACACAAATAATGTTTTGGCAAAGCCCCCATTCTCTAATTACACTTATTATAAAAATAAGAAGGAAGCTTTTTGTTTAAAAAGCACAGGGTATCCTGATGGAAGACAATCACAGCCGCAAAATCGATTTTCCAAAAGGATGGGAATAGCAGATGCGTTCAACTGTGGGCTTTTGAAAGTTTCCTAAGTCGCATCTATGTATTTATCAGGGAATATGAACAAGCGAAAAAAGTTCCGAAAAAATGTGTCAAGTTTTGGACTGGCGACCATATAAGCGGCGTGACAGCCATAGTAGCCTAGTGGTTTGACCTATGGCCTCTCAAGCAGAGGGTCTTTGGTTCGAGCTTGCACCCCAAGCTCTCTCAACCTGAGAGGATTTCTGTGCCCAGCAGAGAACCATCAAGGTAGTGAGGACGGAAAGACAGGCGTTACCGAGAAGACTGATAGTGGAGTTTCAGTACCACACTTCGCCGTAAGCACTAAACTAAAGAGTTCTTTGAAGCATTTCCCATTATAGGGTACCGTGAAATTGTCTCAAGTCGCTTGCCCTAAACGTCAAATCCAAAAAGTTAACCACCACAGTTAGTAGTTAAAAACCACCGACATTGTCATTTCAAAGTTTAATATTTCAAAAACGGGTGAACCGATTTTAATGAAACTTAGCTAAAAACCATCTCGATTAAACTAGCTTTCGATTGAAAACAAAACGCATCGAAATCGGTCCACCATCGGAACCATGGGCCGGCATTTTCTAGTTTTATTCTGCTCTTACTATTACTGTAGATGTTCTTAATTATTTGTATGTATTCTTTCTCTACTTTTTGTGTTCTTAGAGTTTCCCACAAGCTTTCGTGCGATATAGTGTCGAATGCTTTCTGATAGTCTATATAAGCAATGTAGAGTGGTCTCTTTCTCTCTTGGTATTTCTCGATCAGGGTATAAGCAACATTAAACAATCCCATAAATTCAAGTATAACTTCCCTAAACCGTAAAACAACACTTTAAAATGGCAGGTAATAATTTACTAACCGACAAAGAGTGGTGTTTTATTGGTCGGTAATCTAACCTGAACCGGTAATATTTCTTAGAAAACAAAGAAGCATTTTTATCCAAGCGCCATTCGGAAAAAAAGTACAATTATTTAAAATGACTTAAATGATAACTAAAAACGTTCTTTGTAAGGAAAAAACATACTGCCACATACAAGCAATCTAAGCTAAGTAGAGAAATTACTGTGTCGCCGTAGGGTAAAAATTGTCGAAGAGCAAAAGTTGCATATTAAAATTATGACAACCACCATTTTTCCAAAAAAGGTAAACAATTTTGTCGCTAAGTCGACAAAAAAAAGTGAAAATCCAAAATGCAGAAGCGACATCAAAAGTCGTCATAGGAAGACGTGAGTTGGACCAAACGACGCAGAAAAATCAGGCGGTTCCAACTATATATATGTCGGAGAATCGATACACTAGTCGGTGTTGATCATAGTCTAAAGTTATAAATTACCTTCATTTGTTATGATTTTAACGAAACGTCAAGCGGTGAAAGCTGTCAAATAAATACTGCTTGGGAGTGGTCTGTGCTTGGTTCATTTGTGGTTAGTTGGTATAAGGTCGAAATGACATTTAGTAACTTTGAAAAGAAAAGGGCATTCTTGATCGGGGGGTCGGACTGATCACAAGTTGAACTCTCCAACGTTTCCAATATGGTACTTGCATTTCGCGTTAATAGTAACGAGTTAACTGTGATATCAATTGTAACTAATTTAGACCTCGTATGGTGTTATTATTGAAAAGATTATACCTCATTGAGTTTCTTGCCGGTATCTTCTCAATAGAGGTTATTTCCGAACCGTGCGGTAGAGTCATTAATGTAGGCCTTAATCAAATAAAGACTGGCCTAGAAGTGAAACATGATGTGTCTGCAGTTATTTCTACCACCTCAATCGACCTTGAGGATGAGTAAAGCTCATGACCAAGCTCTACTACGTGTAAAACCCATTTCATCCTGACACAGCTAGCTAGCAAACCAGGTCCGCTGGTGTGTGCGATGTCTCGTCCCGGTCCTCAGTCTCCGAGTTCAGATGTGGGATGGAACTGCATGTCCCACTTCAAGATAACAAAGATGATTATGACGACGGTTATGCTGATGATGATTGATTGAATTGTACGATCGATGCTGTTCGAGGTGACCATGCCAGTCTTCTTTGGCTGCTCCGGCTACCGTGCAAGTAGTTGTTTGTGAACCCCATTCGGAGGATTTAAATATGCCTGGTGAGTCGCTTTCAGTTTGTTAAATTTCTTTACTGAGTTTACGTGATTTGGTTAAAAAAACTGGTAGGGTATACCCGTGCCCTATGTTCGATACTATGGCAGTATGATAAGTAACGAATTCTAATAGGTACTCAAGTTCATAATTTCAATCGAGCTATCGTGATGTTCAGTGCAAGTGCACCGAATAGTCATTATTGTCAGGTAGACTTTGTTTAAATGGTTTGAACGGTTTGACTTTAAAAAGCAACGTGAGGTTTATACGATGGTAATCAGTTTATTTTTTGGATAAAACAAACATTAGCTATCCGTGTTTGTGTGCAAATCACACGTGAGGTTCTTGTGTAGTTAATCGGAGCCCTTAATAAGTGACAATGAATAATAAGAGTTGTGTGTTGAAATAATAATCGACGTGTTTTAAATTGTTTGTTTTTTTTGTACAAAGAAAATACGTTTCGATTGAGTACCTAACTAGAGGTAACGTTTGTTAATTATGTTGTCGTAGCGCTCATGTCGCTAGCTTTGAGTGGTAAGTACGTGTATGTTCGCGACCCAGTTTACAATAAATCATAGTTTTGGGTTTTGGACAGGCAAGAGAAGCGAGTGTTTTAATTTTTGCTAAGCAAGTTCGTGTAAATTGAATTCGTGATTTTGGTTACGCTACTGATAACGTGAAAAGATTAACCTTTTCGTGGTGTGAACCATTAATTCGAGCTCTTAAGATTGACAAGCAAAATTCATTTGATGTTCGTATGTCATGTGTTGTTGATCGCTGGTGTGAGTGTCTTTGGCAGAGACTGATTGCACCTTCGGTCATTCGTAGGCGTAGGCGTAAAATCGGGCCTCATTTCCCGTCGCAGTGCGGCCACGACTGTGAGTGGCGTGCGTTTGGCTCGCGGGTGTAATCGGTCGCCACGATCGCTGGATGGAGGCGATTGGTTTTGGATATCGCTGGATGGAGGCGATTGGTTTTAGATATCGCTGGATGGAGGCGATGAGTTTTGTGTGAGATGGATACTGGATGGAGGTATTCCATGTGATATTGTGTGTAGAGGTTGTTGGATGGAGGCAACTGACACAGCACTGTGCACTCATGTCATGCTGAGAGAGAGACTCGATAATGTTTAAACTTTGTGCTGATTTGAGTTTTGCTTGACAAGTAAAGAGACTTATGTTCACCAATAGAATTATTTTCGTTATTTCCTTGATTGTTAGTTTTTATGGTCAGGAAGGCCGAGTGGAAAAGTTTTGGGTACTGTTCAGATTTTCTTGTCCACAGATACCTCCCACGAGGACGTGTGAGACGTCAGAATGGCCGTGTCGGAGAATCGATACACTAGTCGGTGTTGATCATAGTCTAAAGTTATAAATTACCTTCATTTGTTATGATTTTAACGAAACGTCAAGCGGTGAAAGCTGTCAAATAAATACTGCTTGGGAGTGGTCTGTGCTTGGTTCATTTGTGGTTAGTTGGTATAAGGTCGAAATTACATTTAGTAACTTTGAAAAGAAAAGGGCATTCTTGATCGGGGGGTCGGACTGATCACAAGTTGAACTCTCCAACGTTTCCAATATGGTACTTGCATTTCGCGTTAATAGTAACGAGTTAACTGTGATATCAATTGTAACTAATTTAGACCTCGTATGGTGTTATTATTGAAAAGATTATACCTCATTGAGTTTCTTGCCGGTATCTTCTCAATAGAGGTTATTTCCGAACCGTGCGGTAGAGTCATTGATGTAGGCCTTAAACAAATAAAGACTGGCCTAGAAGTGAAACATGATGTGTCTGCAGTTATTTCTACCACCTCAATCGACCTTGAGGATGAGTAAAGCTCATGACCAAGCTCTACTACGTGTAAAACCCATTTCATCCTGACACAGCTAGCTAGCAAACCAGGTCCGCTGGTGTGTGCGATGTCTCGTCCCGGTCCTCAGTCTCCGAGTTATATAACTAATTTTGGCCAAAATGTCGCTTAGTCAATGTCTCCTTTCAGGCGTCGATAATATACATTATACCGCGACAAACTTGAGGATGTCGCGCACTCTGTCCACGCTTACACTGGAAACTATTTTGACGTATTGATGTCGTCTGTTGGAATGCTAACACCGAGTTAGTATCTTATCCAGATCGCTGCAAGTCTGCTAAGTGTGCTAGGCTCCGGATCGTCGGCGATTCCTAATTAATAGATCGTTCAAAGCGACGCGTGTTCGTGACGTATCATCACTGACGTCACAAATGACGTTTTAATTTTCTAACTCAGAGTTGGGAAACGTTAAGCCGGAGTTCAAGTCTTTTTAACCCCCGACGAAAAAGAGGGGTGTTATAAGTTTGACCTGTTTATCTGTGTATCTGTCTGTGTGTGTGTCTGTGTTATAATTTCAGACAGTGATTTCAGCTTTATTCAATAATGCTTTTGAAATTACCAATTAATAGTAATTCGTTTTAAAGGGTCGTTAAACTGAAAAATAAATACAAATTGATGTCAATGCGAAACAACTCCGTCTTAATTTACTAAGTATGATGATTCATGATCTCAGTAGGAGTATCTTTTTGTATTTTTTCTCCCAATTTTTATTTTTACGGTTTTCCCGTGAATATCAATTATATTTTTTATTAACTCACTGAAACATGAATACACAGAAAAAAACCAGAAAAATGCCAACCCCGGGAATCGAACCCGGATCCTCGACACTCCGGGTCGTGTGCTTTTCCCCTACACCACGGCTGGGCATAGAGGAAAGGCTGAATTTTTTCCATGAATTCAAATCTTAGCTTGTTTTTATCACTTTTTGCAGTGACTAGCGCCATCTATGCGATTACTTCGTTAACCGAAAACAACGCACCCTTCCGAAACTTATCAGTTTACCCAGGCTCAACGAGATGGCGCACTAAAGCAATCAATTCATGATCTCAGTAGGAGTAGTAGGAGGGTTAAAACAAGCTAAGATTTGAATACATGGAAAAAATTCAGCCTTTCCTCTATGCCCAGCCGGGGTGTAGGGGAAAAGCACACGACCCGGAGTGTCGAGGATCCGGGTTCGATTCCCGGGGTTGGCATTTTTCTGGTTTTTTTTCTGTGTATTCATGTTTCAGTGAGTTTATAAAAAATATAAGTATGATGATGTTAATGAAAATAGTCAACATAAAACCTCCTTAAAAAAAAAACCTTAGAAAAAAAACGTAAAATAATCCTCTAAAATAATGATAAATAAATAAAATGCGTTTATTTCGGACAACAGAAACTAAAGCCTAAAGTTTTATGGCCTAGCACTAAGCAGCAGAAATATGAAGTCGGTGCGGTGTGAGCGGAATATTCTTTGAATGAAGCACCGACTTCATATTTCTGCTGCTTAGTGCTAGGCCATAAAACTTTAGGCTTTAGTTTCTGTTGTCCGAAATAAACGCATTTTATTTTATTTTATTTATTTATCATTATTTTAGAGAATTATTTTACGTTTGTTTTCTAAGGTTTTACTTTGAAGGCGGTTTTACTTTTTTGTTAAAAGATTTTTATTTCACAATTTTACGTTGATTTAACATTTTCAGAATTATCCTCCAACTCCTAACCGTTAAGGAGTTGTACCTTCCATCAACAGCTCGTCAACATAAGATGATGACTACCGGACGCAAATACTTGAATAGCCTTAGAAAATATATGAAACACATGATACGTGCCTATACAATTTGAGGGTTGCCCTCGATTTCCCTGAGATCTCATCATCAGATCATGACTTGGTGACAGTGGGACCACCTCAGGAGTATACCCTTTCGAATAATGATTTAACATTTTCAGAATTATTCTCCAACTCCTAACTGCTAAGGAGTTGTACCTTCCATCATCAGCTCATCATCATGAGATGATGACTACTAGACGCAAGTACTTGAATAACCTTAGAAAATATATGAAACACATAGTACATGCCTATAAAATTTGAGGGTTGCCCTAGATTTCCCTGGGATCCCATCATCAGATCATGACTTGGTGATAATGGGACCACCTCAGGAGTATACCCTTTCACATAAAAAAAAATAATTGAAAATCGGTCTACAATTTACGGAGTAATCGATGAACATACATAAAAAATATATATATATACATACAGTGGAACGTAGAACCTACTCCTTTTTTTGAAGTCGGTTAAAAATTACAACCATCCGAAATTGGGTTTTCAAATACGACAAAAGCCAATAATCGGCCACATGAATAGGTAGGTATAAAATAAGGACCCAAAATCTTAACGTTCAAAAAAATATACAAATAACCTGGCATTATTATCCAACATGAAAGAAGTCTGAGGCAGATCAGTGAGCTAGATAAAAAGGCTTACCTTATGGGATCCTTTAGTAATAGCCTATATTAAATTTACTGAAGATAAAACTAGAATACCAAATAAGAATATTAAAGAAAATAACCTTATAAATACCGCAATAGAAGACCCTTTAGCATTTCACTGTACATACGAAACTTAGAAGTAAATCAACAAAGAAACCATGTTTTTTTTTTCTCAGACTGGTTTCCCAAGTTAAAGAAGTCAAATTATCACAAAAAAACCTTCCATTTAAAGTTAATGAATAGACTTAAATGGCTAAGTGTAATTTTCATTTTAAAGTTTCGTAAAAATTAAGACTTACGGCAGCCAAAAACAAAAAAGTGGAATGTGTTATTTTTAAGAGGAAATATTTAATTTCGGAGCGTGGCAACGAATCCACATAGCAAGTGAGCAACACAAAAAAGAATTTAGATCATTTTTTATAAAGAAGGGAAGCATTTTGATCGCTGAAAATTAAGACGTCAAAGCGATCGTTTTGACGTTTCAAAAAAGGAGCTGGTTCTACCAAAGCTTCAACCCCACTGGTGACAGGTGGCAGACTGTTGCAGAAGAAATTGTTTCATTTACACTAATAAATTTTTGACTAGCTGGTTGCTTGCGACTTGGTGGGAACCATGCAATTTCCTGCAGTAAAATGTTTTGTGTGTTAATGTAGATGCTGTGTGCCAAATTTCGTCCAAATTCACTAAAACGTTTTCCGTAATCGAGCAACAAACATTCCAACATCCAATCATCATACCAAACTTTCCCATTTATGATATTATTACGATTGTTTTTATGATCCGGAATCTAAACATCCAGATGGAAATCATAAAAAAATACATTGAAATATGTATAAAATAAAAACCATCTAATACTATAATAAACTGAAACAAAAAAAGAACTCCCTGAGATGTGGTCCTTTGGTTGGCAGCATTTCCTCGCTGAATTGCAATACTATGCAAAATTTATCATTGACACTCAGAGGCATCAATTAACTTACCTTAATTTACCTCTCTGAGCGCGGCAGGGGTGACAAATTGAAACATCCAGATCAAATGCTACTTACACAACAACTGTACAAAAATTGCTTCCCGTCGACTTTAGCTCAAGCTGACACTGTACCCCTCTCGTCAACAATGTCTTGCCGTGACGCGGTATCAAAATCCACCGTTTATGATAAAGCGACACGCAAGCAATTAGCGTTGCGACGTTGACGCCATAAATCTCAGCGACTAGGCAACGTCGCAGAGTCGCGACGATTAATGTTGCGGCAACGGAAGGACTGTTGTTATTAATTATACAGTGGCAATGATGTCTGGGCATCGGAATACAATACTATATTTAATTAACTCCGAGAAGTAATGGGAGCTAATGCCATTTGCTGTTAATGATTAGGGTCGGCTGTAGTGCAGGGATGAATGGACAAATGAAATGAAGGCGCCGTTGCCTTCGTAATGATTTTTTTTGGAATTGGAAGGCAAACGAGTAAGTGAACCCCAGGGGGATTGCATATGCGCTGCCAACCTAGAGTGCTAAGATGAAATGCCTGTTGTGTCCGTAATTTCCTGCTGTCTTACTCTCCACACCGGAACACAATAGTGCCAGCAGCGCTGTTTAGCGGCGGGATCAGCGATTTGAACTTTACTGACCTTTCATAATAGGACCTAGTACAGTCAAAAATCGAAAGACTTGTTGGTAGGTACGGTCAGCGTCATATATATGGTGACATCCAAAGTGATCAAATAGTTCGGTACATCATACAAATCGTACCAACAAGTCTTTCGATTTTTGACAAAAATTGCAGGATATTGAAATAACGACAACTAAAGGCTTCTTGGCGATCTCTGCTAAACTAAACAGCTTGATTTTTATAATTGTATAAATTAATTAGGACTATTTTAGAAGTATACTAGCTTTTGCCCGCGACTTCGTATGCGCATAAATATACAAATTCCGTTTATTCTTTAGCCCGTCTGAATTTCAACACATCCGTCCTTAGTGCTTGTCCACATCATAAAGGAAACCTCTGTGCAAAATTGTAGTGTTCTAGGGCCAAGGATTTCGGCTGTGCGTTGTCTGTTAAACACTCAGTAACGGAAGAGTTTTATAATTATATACCTATGTTGATTTCTATCAGATCGTCATACCATTACCTTTAAGCGTCTGAAGTAAGCGAAAATGAAAGTTAAGGTAAAGTATCATCGCTCGATTCAGATACAAGTGTAACATTTATAAATGTAACAGATATAATACCTACCATCAGTTTGGAAAAAACCTGCGCCGGGAAGCCGGCAAGAAACTCGGCGAGATATTTTTATTCATGAATGGATATTGCAACATTTCTTATCGTTCACCGGAGGAATATTGAGGCGGTAGATAGTGTGGTTAATATGGAAAAGTATATCCATAATTGTTGTTAGATCGATACCGATTTACGAGTTGGCCTTCGTAGGTTATTTAGCTGTTACGTTTGTTTCAAACGTGTCTAAAATTAAGTCGCTTATTTATGTAAATAAAAACGTTTCGTTACATTAAAGTTTTGCGACATATCATGCAAGATCATGCTCCGATACATTGATTACTCAACATCTATAATCTGTCTTCGTTCATGATCAAGATTCTAGAATTTTGATCAAAATTATTCTCAGGATTGATTCTGTGTACAATTTCTTGCCCCAGTGCCGAATAGCTGATGTCCGTAAAAACTTCGTCAATATTTCAATCGCCCTTGTATTTTGCCTCCCAATCCGCTAAGTGTTTTGAACGCTTCTTTTCCAGTGACTGGCGTCAAATAAAATTAGTGCGGAGTTTGAGGCGCTGCGGCTTGTCAGTTTTAGTTCTTTTAGTTCCATCGTTTTCGATATCGACGAAGTTCGGGCTAGCTCATTGCCGGTAGACAAATTAATTTTTCCTCGTTGTCTACAAAGTTTTTGTTCGGCATATTTTTCTGGGGAACAATTTGTCAATTGAATTATCTGGAAAGTTCTACTTGGCGACAGATTGGGAATACTTACGAACAAATAAAAAATGACTGGTAACAATTTATGTAGGTAATGTTGACGATCGATATTGATAATAAGAAAAATATAGTTCTATAACAGAAAAAATACGTCGAAAAGATTCATAAGCGTAAAACAATTGGGATTAAGCCATAATCCAGCTGCAATAAAAAAACTAAAACGTTAAAATACAAACGCCAGCAACGCCCATAAAAATGGCGCCAACAATTTAACGATCAGGGTGCAACTTTCAAAACTTCCATTGTAATTCAGCTCATGGTAAGGTTTAAATAAATAAATGATTTGGCCCAGGATAGGGAGTTGCGGAAGATTTGAAGCCTCTTCTTTTCCTAGCAGAAGAATTTTCATGTAACAAAAAAAAACTTAAAATAATCGACACTAATTGAAGTGGTCCCAAACTAATACCCTGTTATTCATAAACCTATTTTAACTAAAATGCCTTTAAAGTTCGTTTGTCCTTTTTTGTCACATTGGCATTTCCGTTAGTAAGAAGAAGACAAAACCTATTTTAGCTAATGGAGGCTTGAGTGACGTTTATGAATAAGGCCCATAGCCTTTATTACGGGTAGGTACTAGACAATCGATAAACAAACATATTAGCGCAGATACATGATTTTTTTAAATTTCATTAAATATACAAATTATTTGCCCCGACCGGAGATCGAGTCCGGAATCTCAAGCTTTATAATATTATAGTTCTCTAAGGATCTCAATGGAGTACCTTTTCCTCACGGCATTCTCGTTATAGCCATTATATTTTAAGCACTTACTGAAACCCCGGGGTTAGTTACATTTTTGTCTTTTTCTGCATTATTCTTGTTACAATGAGTAAGCTATATTACGATCGTCAAACTTCGGTGATGCTTATGAACTCCCGTCGCCCTTGATTTCCAACTAGCAGTGCCTATCAGTAACTTATAAAGACAGCTTAAGCATTTCTTCGATTCGGTTGTATCTCTCAACGGTGCTCATTTAAAGCTCAGTTATTTAGCTTATGAACTCAGTTTGCCCTTGATTCTCATTAGCAATGCCTCACAGCAGCTTATACAACATAAACCCGAGACGCAGATTTACCGGGCTTACCCACTGCCTTACAAATCTTCGGTAAGCCACGGCACTGCAAGGATTCACGTTTTATTAAGCGCGTCTATCTACCGACATCGATCACTGGATCGTTCTCAAATCTCGGATCCAAATTAGTTTGCAGCGGTTACAATTTAATGGCGATCCCAGGAACGTTAGTGGGGTTAATAGTATAGAATTATAGATAGACGATGAGGCTAGGGTGTTAGTTCTAGATGTAGAAAAGATAGTGAACACTAAAGGCTTTATTTTAAGTACCTAGTAAATTTAGAAACAAGACAAAGAAAGAGATTGCAAGATGACTTTAAAACAAAAGGTAAACGATCCAATTTTTGACACTTTAATTCCAATAATTTGACACCCTGCTTGCCACCCTCATTGCTATGAATCAAGACTGAAAGTGCCACCTCTGGAAAAAGCACAATGATGTCTGATGTTGAAGTCTGGCGCACGATTACCCTAGTTTTCATCGCCATTTTTATTATTGTCAAATGCAGGCTAACACACTACACTGATCAAAGTCACTTTGCAAAAGTTCGTTCACATCAACCGTTGACACAGTATTTAACGGGAGTTCCCCACTTGAACTAAAATCGTAAGAGCTAATTTCGCTTTGACTACAAACGTTAGAACGTATTTTTCATTTGTACTAATTTCATTAGAACTAATTTTGTAATCTCGAATTCATCGCTTAGCCTAATCTTCAGATGTGATAATGTTTATTTGTTCTAAACTTAAATTTATCTAATATTATTTACCCTAAGTATTATATTTCCTAACCATTATACAACTAACGATCACTAGGTCTAATGAATCAAACATTCATTTCAAACATTCAAACATTTATTTTACTAATATCGTTAGAGTTAATTTCGTTATGCCTACCAAACATTAGACCTTATCTTCATTTGTACCAATATCATGAGAGCTAAATTCGTATTACCTAATACTAGCTTGGTCTAATCTTCAAACGTTCTAATCATTACTTGTTCTAAGTATCATATGAACTAATATGATTTACACTAATTACTATATTTCCTAATAATTGTCAAACATATAGTATACTAATAATAAAACATACAATAATAATAATATAAACTACCCAGAAAAGAGATCTCCGTCGACCCTGTCACACAAAATAATCTTCATACTAACTACTTATCAACCGTTGGCATAGTTACTTATACGCGCTCTCTCGAAGGGGGTTCTAAAATTAAAATACGTACATGGATGGGCGGAATAGTAAAGGGGGCTCGGGGGGCAGAGCCTCCCGCAATAAAAAAAACCAGAGCACATGAATACTCAACTAATGTGTAGGTTAGGTTAGGTTAGAATTGTGGCAAGGCGCGAAGCGCCTCTACTATTCGCGGAGCTCCATCGACTTCGCCTCAAAGTCTTTAACTTCATAAAAATATTTGTTTTCTAGACGTGACATTTCTAAAATGTAGGTAATTAACATGACAGGCCATGAAAAATAAACAAAATAAAATAGGTTTTTAGCAATATTCGAAATAACATCGTTACATCTATAACACATTCTACAAAATAATATCATACAAAAAAACTAGGTATTTACCCATTTAAGTTAGGTAAACCTATTTAGATTTAGTAAGTATTGCGTATAGATATCATAATATTAGTTGTTTAAAAAAACCGTCTAGATTAAAATAGGGTTACTGAAAATTAGGCCTTCATAAAATAGGGAGTAAAAAATCGTAATATTAAAATTAGTCGTAATGAATAATACGGCAAACTAATAATTTGGATAAATGATACTAGTTTAACAGAATTAGTTTAAATGAAATTAGGACATAAATTCTTTGTTCTAACGGAGGGGAATCCTCATGAACAATAGTTGTTATAAAGATATTATAATATTAGTTGTTTAAAAAAAACAGCTAAATGAAAATAGGACTACTGAAAATTAGGTATTCGTAAAACAGGAGTAATAAAAAATCGTAATATTAAAATAAGTCGTATTTGACAAACTGATAATTCGGATAAATAACATTAGTTTTAACAAAATTAGTTCAAATGAAATTAGGACGAAAATTCTTGGTCCAAGCGGAGGGGAACGGTATTTGACAGTCTTCCAACCGGTTACAGATCCGCTTATTTCACTATTGTGATTGAGTTTATCACGGTAGTTTAATGATAAGTAAAGATTTGTTAAACTTGATTATTGGAGCAGTGTCAGATCAATGCCTGTCTTAACCAATGTTAATGAAGCATATTTTTAAATGACTGGGATATTTAACATTGCGCTGGGCCGAGAGTTATGGAAGTTGCTTGCCCCGCTTTGAGATGCCAATGTAGAACACTCTAGAATTGCATTTGGTAGATTTAGTAGAAAGCCAAAACTTATCGTTTATGCTATTAATAAAGTTAAATGATAGAGGGAACGTTGACAATATTGAAGAAAATCTAGCTAATGAGACTACTGAAAAATGCTTTATTTCATTCAACACAATATTTGATAGTGTGACAAAATGTGGGGGCCTCCCAGTAGACACTATACACCTGTGTCAGGAGTACTCGCTCTTCCTTTAACGGTACAACTAATTGTGTAGCCTAAAATAAATCGCACCCACTAGCCTGAAGATGTTTCATTTTCACTTCTAAAAAATGTACTTAACTAACAACACAGTTCTCTCGAATGGGCTGTAGATCTCGATTCAAAAGGACTGATTGACGACTGGAATTTAAATAATTGATGAACATCCCAGATTCGATCCGAGCCGGGTGTCAAAGGAGCTCTACGAACAAATGTAAATAATACATCACTGGGATTAGCATACGTACGGAACCTTTCAACTGGTTTTGGGTATGTACGAAAAATGTTATTTCAATAAGATTAATCTAGTCTCGTGTGACGAGTCCTTTATTAAAGACCCCGGCTTCGGACGGATTTCTCCAAAAAATGTCTTCTTCTTGCCCCCTTCCCATTTCTACTGGGGTCGGGCCTCCTTGTACGCCGGCGCCAGGACGCTCTGTCCTGGGTTGTCGTTGGTGAGATATTCAGGGCTTTCAGGTCCTTCTCTATATGTATTGGTCTACCATGTGGACGGTGGTCTTCCTCTACCACGGGGTTTCGTAGGGATGCTCAGTGCTATCTTCACGGAGTAGCTCTCATCTCTTCTGTTTATGTGTCCGTACCATTTCTCCAAAAAATGTATTTGTAAACAATAATTATATACTTTCAAGTCTTTCCGTTCGCAAATTTTTGAGTTTGAGGGAACTTTACAAATGTTAGTTTTCATTTTTCATGACAATTCGGTGTCAATTGCTGACTTGAAGAGGTTTTGTTTCAGCGCGCTTCATAATTACCAAAGATGTGAGTTAGAAGCTTCGCTTTAGTGATCTTAAGGTGGACCGCATTCTCTAGTATCTAGTATTTTGTTGTTAATAATTTCTTTGTATCTTGTCGAAAATCAGTATCTCGAATGGAAAAGAAGTGGTTTTCCGAAAGTGCGGCATGTTTTTTTTACCTGAATATAATCTTAATGACGCACAGTTCTGAGAGGAGGCCTGTGCCCAGCAGTGGGACGTAAATAGGCTGATGATGATGATGATGATGACTGTGCTTCTGTTTCGATATCTCAGCTCGTTATGTTAATTAATTTTTCATTATAATTGTGAAATTTAATATCACTCGCACAAGTTGTTTAACCAAAACGTTGATGGCGTTATATTATGAACATAATGAGCGAAAGTTTTTTGAAATCATATTTTTCATGTTTGATACATCAAGCATTGTATTAAAAAATCAAATACAAAACATGACCTTTCCTTAATCACGAGCCTTAATTGTGTTCCATTTGAAAATTTAGACACATACCGCTTCATCCCCAATCTTGTTTGATTGACCTGTAAAATTTTATTCACTCATCAAACCAAATTAACTGAAACAATTCACAAAACAAAATACCAGGTACAAAAGGCCCTTAAATACTTCCAGCAGAGCGGAGGTAACATCGACCTCCCCTCGCAAGATAATGGTCGTCAAAAAAATATATAAAAGTTATAAATTTGATTTACGCGCACCTAAAGGACGTCGTGGGAATACAAAAAATACAGTTGATGTCGACGCACGAGAAACAAAGAGCGTCGTAACAGAGGAAGAACAAAATAAAAATAGATGTCGCGCAAATAATTGACGCGGCTGTTAAGTTCGGGCGCAGGCCGAGGGAAGTTTTGACTTATTGGCTCTTCACAATAAAACTCGCCCTATTCTGTAAACAACGGGAGATTTGAAGCCGTCTTATCCGGGTCAAGTATCAGCTCCTCGCTACAGTTAACAAATTACAATGCCTCATTGCCCGCCCGGACCCGCCGACCAAGTGATACCGATGGCTCTACTTAGCAATATCGGCCTCTTTTGTTTCCTCAATCCAATCAGCCAAATAACGAATGATTTCGCCATCAAATTCATCCACAAATCATCGATTAAGCCCACGTAGATTCAAAGTTAAACGCAAAATTAACAACTCATGGCTTCGTTAACGTCTATCTTCAGTGGAGTTCTGTAAAGTTCCGCCGACTAAATGGAAAATTTTAAGAAACGCCCCACGACTGCTTTGATTGTTTAGCGATAAATCGGAAGGAATTTTGAAGAATAACTCGAGTAATTTTGCCTCGGAAAGTTATTTCGTAAATTATAATGAAGTAGAAGATGGTTTGGAATTTGTAGTGCCTTATTAAAATGTCGGAAACGGTGACGTTGTGAGACGCGCGCGTTACGGAGGCGATAATGATTTAAGAATAACAAGATGCAGCGCACGCGAGAACTTATCAAATACGAGAATATAGCGAGGGTTATAAAAAGTTAACCCCGCGGCACTCGAGTTCATATGGAAAAAGTTAGGGGAACACTTTAGCAAATGTCCCGATTTCGACACCCCTCGCCGGGGAAATAACAAAAAAGTTTTGACTTATTGGCGTTCCGCGAACTTTCGCGTAAACATGTTAGGTTTTTTAGGGAAACGTTTAAGCCAAAGCCGGCTAGTTTAAAAGTTTCCGCCGTTTATGGAATGAAAAGACTCACTACAAATTTTCTTGGAAACACAAACTACCGACGTCGCTACAGAGAAAATTTGACAAATAATAATGTCGATGATAACAAGAAAAGTTTTCGTAGAAAACATTGCTTCTTTCTGTGCAGCTTTTGAAATACCACAGTTATATTTTGTGAATTCACTGCGAGAATTATTTACTTAATTAAATTAACTGCACGTTGCATGCAGTAAGGTCCGGTGCCTAATTAAGTTAATAATGTTTCATGTAAATTTTTAACGTAAAAAAAAGAAGTGAATAAAACGTTCGTGACCTTTATTTTTATTTCTTGCGCACATTATGCTGTGTGTTCTGTGTGTGTTAAAATGGTAAAAAAGAACACATACGGTGTGACTCGGTCAGCCAGTCCATCTGTCTGTCTGTCCGTCGCAGCTGGTTACTTCAAGAACTACTATTAATGCTATCGACTTGAAATTGGAACGGTTTTAAATACCTAATGCTTGCCCAAATATTTTCCAAACAGACAATAATTAAAAATATCAGGGGGGTTAGCACGCGTGCCATTTCGTCGCTTGTCGCTCAGTACGTCCTTCACTGATTCCATCACGTCACTATGAAAGGGACGCACTGCGCGACAATCGACAAAATGGCGCGCCGTGCTACATGTGCTGGTAATGAAAGTCATTAAACCTGGTTTATTACCTACCTAAATTAAGGTACCTTAATCCAAGTTTTGAAGGATGAAATCAAAAAATATAGGTATTTCGTAATTTTACTAAACACACAGTCAATGAGAAAGTTTATAATGACACAAATTCGAAAATCAACCAATGAACACGTTTCTCAACTCCAACCTGCAAAACCGCGAACTCGATCTCTATTAATTTTGTTTACCCTTGTTCATTTTCGATTTAACTTCCAATTGTCTTGGATTCAAATATCGTTGTGAACTCTTCACTTAACTTAAATGGGGTAACTTCAAAAGATAGGACGCAATCCTTTGCCTTCTCTTCTGAAGTACTTAAGGCACGAAGATTTGGCGAAGAATCGTGTTTGACCACTACAGTGTTCTCAAGAGACGTTGCGGTGTAAATATTTCCACAAACGAAGAGATCAGAACGACGAACCTCTGGGCTCCGATAAATTGGCCAAAATAGAACTAAAGAGCACCAAAATACACACATCAAAAGTGTCTAGGGAATAATGAGTATGAGTTCTCAAGCACAATTAAATTGATGTTTGAACTAATTTGAGCAGTATAGGTAAGTATAAATGTTATGTAAGTATCAGGCCCTTGGCCTGTTTCACCAATGCGACAAATCTCACATTGATGAAAATTAGGTGATGTGGTGACATCAGTCTATTGCCACGAATAGTATTAGCGAGCGCGGGTGGACGTCACAACTGTTCTACATCGCGCTATCGAAGTTTTTAAAGTCCAGTTCAATATTCAACTGTCTTCTTTTGAACTACCGTCCCTACATTACAAATGTCTGGAGAGAAATATTGGAGTGTCACCCAAAATGTACTTGGAGTTTTAATGCGCTCATATTGACAATGAAATGTAGACCAAATGGTCACTAACGTTGGTTGCTTGTTTTATCTGTGAAATAGGAGCCAGGATTTCAACATTAAAGTCGGCATTGAAAAAAAAAAGGTGTTTTTCTTAATTTCTTTTTCCACGCAGCCATGCCAACGTCTCCATTGTAGTATTCTTCTATCTAATTGCTATTGGTTGAAAGAAATCCTTCTTCGTAGGGTTTTTCCTTATAATTGGTATAAAGTTTGGGAAGCTAAATGAGGATATTTGCACCGTAACTCGCGATCGCTTTCCGGTTGCCGCGTTGTTTCGGTCGCTTGCTGTTTAAAACTTCTGTTACGTTGTAACACCTCATGTTGTTGGGGGGAAACTTCTTAATGAAAACTTTTGGCAACGAGGAAACAACTGAACAGAAGAACACGTTTTCCCGATTTCTTCAATGCATTGGTCTGTCTCTATCGCTCTTGTTGGTTTAAATGAGAGGGGAACATTAGAATGTTGGGTAAAGTTCGGCGTTGTAAGGGATCAGGCGTCGTGACTTGCAGGATGGTAAGCTTCATTGGGCTGGCTCAGAGATTGTATGCTCCCGTTTACAGACTATTTAACGTCTAATTAGCTTTATGGGCTTGAAATAGGCATAAAAATGCTACATCATTCTGTATCAGCAAGTCAGTCGGCGAGACTCTTTAGGAACTGTTTTTAACAATTGACGATCGTTTTAATTTAAATCGTCATGCCTATCCTATTTACGTATTTTTGCTGGTCTAAAGCCTCCTAGAAATTAAAGGGGAAGGTGAAATGTAGTTCACACACCTGCCAGTTGCTGAACTTCAAACATCATTAGATTGCTCACGATGAACTACAACGGCTATTGCAACGAAAACATCATCATCAGGCCATATCAGTCCACTGCTGCTAAATATAGGCCTCTCCCGAATCCCTCTCTCCGATCTTCGGCCCTCCAAAGCACGTCGACTAAATACCGAAGACCATGGACGCAACGTCGCGTCCGAAACGTCGAGGTATTTAAATTCAAATTTAAACAAAAGTTTTTTATGCGATTAAGTCCCGAGTATCATGATAATGTGTGAAAATCGCGAAAGTTTAAATTAATAAATACCGAAGGTAAATTAAAATACCGTCACTCACAGTCGTCAATAAAAAATGTCCCTAGAGTGCATTGACCTTAATTTGAGACCTGCACCGTCTGCCAAGTGGCACCTGTGCAACCTTTTCGCTATTTAGCTGAATGGCTTTAACAATCCGGTCATCAATCATTGTGGATTAGCCTGGGAGATATAACTCATACGGGCCTCCCACTTTAATCGCGTTCTAACGTTTCTGGGAATATTTTTGGAGCTAAGACTCCATACTGTGTTAGAAGTGAGGCAGTTTTATACAATAAGATTTATTAGACTGGTGGATAACGTAAAAACAAGTCTCAAAAAAAGCTTACTGTCTAATGGTAAAGCTGAATAATAAATATAAGTTCGATTGAAACAATTATTGCACTCACGAATCTATGTTTTGTATAAAAAACTGCTTGGCAGTTGCACCAACTTGGCAGTTACTGAAGAAACATTGGTAATGTAAGTAACGACACTTTTCCATTTTCATCGCCATTGCACAAGTTGTTTACAAGCAAAACATCAAAGCACGTAGGTCTAATATCACCATCCAAAACATGCTCATGATAATATTATAAAGCAACAACAGTAAAATCACAAAGCCACTTAAAACGATTAGCCGCTCAACAAAACGTTGTAGGTACAGAGTACAGATAAAACAAAACAGTCTCACAATAAACACGCCCATCCTGTGTCACGGCCTTGTAAAACGTTAACGCGTGCAGTTTTGAAATTAATAACCAACTGTGCTACTGGCAGGTATTATGTGTCTGACGACCTCTATCCACCACAGAATGCGAACGAGAGAATCGTCGGTCAATTGTTCATTGCACGGTCGAAACGCTTGCCACACAGCTGGTTTCTGGTAACACAGGCAATGGACTGTAAAATCGCGAATGTTGTGAATTGTCGTGATGCGACGGGGGTTTCTATCGTTCTATCTAACGTCGAGTTTCGACATTTTTAGATCCATCTTTGGAGTTTGAGATTTGTTTCTCGAATGTTTGCTTCGGTGGAGTTGGGATGTGATTGAATTTGATGTTATGTGCTGCAATCGCAAACAAGCATTACCTGCATTTCTTAATACTTTACTTGCAAAAACAAGAACTTGTACAGAAAATAACAGACAAACCTTAGTGTAAGGTATTACACTAGTGCAGCAAATATTTAAAATAGTTCTAGTCGTAAAATCTGGTTTAGGTCAGACGGTTCCATGCGTTTTGAAAAAAAATTGCACAAGTGGCTCCGAGTCACGTGCTATAAATGTAACTACACTAAACAAAGTTATTAATAGGTATACACGTCGTTTAAGTGTTAGTTATCATTTGTTTGATATCATTTATTTTGTTTGTTGAATCTGCTGAACAATGAAAATCTAAAAACTCTGAAGTACACGCTCGCTTTTGTTATTAGTGAAGTGATACTTGATTACAAACTCCGGACTGACGGGGGCAAAAATGCACCAGTTAATTAAATATCGACATAGTTAAACCGCAATTTTAAATCATAAAAACTCTTTTATTCGTCGACATGCTAAGGAATATTGATGGAATGAATGAATTGTTTTTTTTTTCTGACACACGTGGTTTGCGTATTGGCCACAGACGCGTTAAGTTAGGGAAACGTAGAAAAGGAAAAAATGCATTCAATGTAATTTGAAAGGTGGTCAAAATGACTCGAGTCAAGAGTCAAAGTTAGATATCGATTGTTTATAGCTTATAGTGTCTATGTATAGTACAGGCTTTGCCTAGTTTGCGACTAGGTCAACTGGTGTCAATTGTCCCATGATATTTATTTATTTTATTTATAAACTTAGTCGATAATTTATAATTAATCACTAGCACTGGTACATTTTTCCTCCCATCAATCCTGTATAATTTGTCATTTGGCTGTTGCGTTTTATTCTGCAGGTGACTTTTACTTGCTGAACGATAAAATGTAAGCGCAGTTCTACTGTGAAACTGCGCTTGCATTTTATCTGTCTGTCCATTTGTAACCTCTTCACGGAAAAACCGCTGCACCAATCTAGATGAAATTTGGGAAGTAGGTAGATAGAATAATATAGGCTACTTTTCATTCGGAAAGTTGTGTACTTCCCGCGGGATAGCGATTACCGAAATCTACGCAAACGAAGTTGCGGGCAACAGCTAGCTTAAGATAAATGTCACAATGTTTCCCACGTTAATTCCAGTTGAATTAAAATTGATGATGCAGACTATTGGAGCAGTTGTGGACACTAGGACATGTTTTATCTTGAGAGGTTTTAGATTTACAGAGTTTGTAACTGTATTTGAGTTAGTGGATCCACATTAGCTAGTAGATTGGATGATTTCGTATTCAGAAGTTAATCATGAAACCTTTTTAATAATCTCGGGGTTCCACTGGCAGTGAACGACCCTCGAAGACAAGGGTCCAGGACAACCCTTGGGACGAGATTGCAGCGTTTTATAAAATTGAATAACTTATATATATAATTATCTAGCTTCATACAAACGAGGTCAAGTTGATAAAAGAAAATACTTATACATACAATTAAAATGGGGTAGGTACTTATATTACTAAAACTAGCTTATGCCCCGCGGCTTTGCCCCCGTGAAATATTTCAAAATGGGCTAGTTCCCTATCCCGTGGGATTTTCTAAAATCCCTTCTTGATGCACCCCTAGGATACTCAAGGTATATGTTTGTAAAAAATTAAAGTCTCTAGGTCCAGTGGTTTAGGCTGTGCGTTATCTGTCAGTCAGTCAGTAAGTAACGGTACTGTTTTATAGGTATAGATAGATATTAGTTTATGAAAAGTGGAGGAAATAACTAGTTAACGGTAGTTAAGTCTAAAATACACGTTTTTCCAGCATTAGAAAGAATGTGAACAACCTTAACATTTGTCTTTTTATCGCAAGACGCTGTTTATAAATAAGCATTAAGCAACCGCTACGTATAAAACTTTAACCATTTATACAAATAATTATAATATCATTGTTATTTAATTGTTAGTTACTGTTACTTATTTATTTTTGTAAAAGTAGTTCGTAATAAAAAGACAGGTCATGCTTGTTTACCTTTTTCAGGGTTCCGTACCTCAAAAAGAAAAACGGAACTCTTATAGGATCACTTTGTTGTCCGTCTGTCTGTTTGTCTGTCAAGACCCTTTTTCTCTGGAACGCATGGAGCATGCTGAAATTAATGCCAAATACTCAAGCCTGCGGTCCCTTAAAGCCGTGAAAAAATTAACCTTCTAAGTCAACGCAATCAAAAGATACAGTCATTAAAAAATCTATTTCCATACAAATTGCCGAAATCGGAAAACCTACAGGATACTTCCAGCTGTCCTAGAAACTTGAAATTTGGTATGAAGGTAGCTCACAACCACTTCAAAAAGTCTTAAAATCTTAAAATTTTATGTCTGTCTGTAGATTTCACAGACCAATATAAGTTGACCCCAAACTGCGTACATTTTGCTTAGGAGCAGGGCTCTGATAACACTGGTCTTCTTGAAACACCGGGGAAAAGTGTTCAAATCTTTCTACAGAACCCTCGTGCGCGAGTCCGACTCACACTTGGCCGGTTTTCTAATACAAAAAACTAAGAACAGAAAATTCCAAAGCACTACACCAGTCATAGCAACTCGGTTACGCCACTTCCCGCCCCGTGTGTTCAAACGAGCCAGAGGCCCGAGCACGAATATTCAAATCCTACGTAACGTAATCGAGTATTAACCTTTATCGTATCGCCGTCTAGAAAATTCACATTAAATTTTAGGACCAAAAATAACTCGAATAACTCCAAAACTTAGTGGCAGTGGGCGGGCACATTGCTCGCAGGAGTGATGGCTGATGGGGTCAGTATGTTCTCGAATGGCGTCTACGGACCGGGAGACGAGCTGTCGGTAGGAGGTAGGCCTCCAACAAGATGGAGCGACGACCTGGTAAAGTTCGTGGATGCGGAAAGCACAAGACCGGTCAGAGTGGAGAGCCTTGTGGGAGGCCTATGTCCAGCAGTGGACGTCTTTCGGCTGACATGATGATGATAATGACGATGATTCGAGTATTCGTACTCGGGCCTCAGGTTATTGCGTTACCAAAACCACTCAAAAATAAAGCTTCGCGGAAGTCTTTGCATGCGATCCGTCAAAGAGGCAGGAAATTAAAGAATTGAGAGCGCCTCGCCTCGGCTTATTGGGTGGTGTCGCCCCGTTCGCAAGATTAGCCTTTGAGATTTTTTTGTTTTTTTTAGAGTTCGAGACAGGGGGGTGAAAAGTACATTTTAGAAGTGTGCGGGGTTGGATGGCTTAGTGTGGGAAATTTAGGTTTTATACATTTTTAACTTGCGTTAGGTTAAGTTATGTACTTCGCTTTGAGTATAATTAACGATAGCTGCCTTGTATTTTAATTATCAACAAATTGACAGCTTTGACTGAACGTATTGAGATTAATGCGAATATCTAGATAATTTATTACAAATAAATGAATATTTAATAAAATGATTGATCTTCTCACAGTATAAATCTTTTCAAACAGATGCAACGGTCAGTGAGATAATGGTCTCACAATCAATCAAATAACCGTGACTGACTGACTGACAGACAACGCACAGCCTAAACCACTGGATCTAGAGACTTGAAATTTGACAGACATATACCTTGAGTATCCTAGAGGTGCACTAAGAAGGGATCTTTCGAACTAACCCATTTTGTATTATTTCACGGGGGCAAAGCCGCGGGACATAAAGCTAGTTACGTATGGTAAAACTCTTCCATTACCGACTGAGTGACTGACAGACAACGCACAGCCTAAACCACTGGATCTAGAGACTTGAAATTTGACAGACATATACCTTGAGTATCCTAGAGGTGCACTAAGAAGGGATCTTTCGAACTAACCCATTTTGTATTATTTCACGGGGGCAAAGCCGCGGGACATAAAGCTAGTTACGTATGGTAAAACTCTTCCATTACCGACTGAGTGACTGACAGACAACGCACAGCCGAAACCCTTCGCCCTAGAAGGCTGAAATTTTGCATAGAGGTTACCTTTATAATGTAGATAAGCACTAAGGACGGATTTGTTGAAATTTCCAAGGGTTCAGAACCAGAAAAATAAATTTATAGTAACATTTCAACTCGAGGCGTGGGTGGCAATGAGATAAAAGTGTATAGTTAAAAAAAATACCAAACAAATGAACATTGCTAGAAAAAATGAAATGACGTTTCTATTAAATCGATATTATTTTTACGCATTTCTTGTAATTATAATCAAATCGATTATCAATGAAATGAAAACATAGACCCTTAACCCTCCCACGAGAATTAAAACATTAACCGAACGTCTAAATTTTCAAACGCCACCCATTTCAACAACAGCGATAAATTCAGTGGCTATTATTGACTTTCTATAAGTAAACGCGAAGGCCTTACTTCTGAAAGTAATTTGAACAAGTTCTCCCGAGAGATTTATTCTGTCCCCGGGAGTAAGTAGGCGAAACTACCCAACATTCAGGCTGGTCAAACGAACCGAGACCGAATAGGGTTGCTAGGAGATTACAAATGGGGGACGACACTTTTTTGTGGCGCGTTACGCGGAAAAAGCGTTGGAAATGGGTATAAAATACACAAACATGTCGTATACATTAGTCGTTTATGCAACTGCTACATAATGAGGGTCCTTAAAATACGAGTGAGTTTCATAATAGGATCACACGAGTGTTTTAAGGCCTAATTATGTGGAGTTGCATACATTACTTTATCTACACACATATTATAAGTACTCTAAGATGGGTTCAGAAGCCGAAGGCATATATCATACCCATACCTGTCACGAATTTGACTGTTATTTTTTTAATCATAGACAAACATACCGAGCTGACGTTTCGTAAACGGTTTTTTTTTTGAAAAAAAAAACAATATCACATTACTAATTATACATGTCGGACTGAACTCGACTTATGTACGTGAGTGATCCGTTTTATTTCACTATGATTGTAAATTACGTTGGTCGTCAAATTCGAAAAATTTAATTCGATATCGAAAAGTCATTACGACATCGAATTCGATGTCGTAATGACTATTACTTTACTGCAGGACCTGCTGTGCCCTAAGCACGACTTGTCGAATCCTGCGTTACGTTACGGTTATCGTATCGAGATCGAGAAATCTCATACTAAATTTTAGTTCCAAATACGCTCACAGGCGAGCGCTGTTCCAAACGTCATACAAACTCGTTATAGTTTACTATTCGATTTTACGTGACGCAGGATTCGACAAGTCGTGCTTAGGGCACTGGTCGTGGTGGTTGGCGGCGGAGACGACGATGTACTGCAATGCTGGTCATTTTCTACGGTTTCTGAACGAATTTTAGAGGACTTATGATATGTGTGTAGATAAACTTATTTATTTTGCACCATCTATCGATATTATACAACATTAAGGATAGGCCACACACCTGTTCACTGTTCAGCGCTGACAAAATGCAGCCCTCACTCATTAGCTGTCATTAGATTGACATAATGTCAAACATCAAGAGATACTAAGTCACCGAATCACCTAATAAATAACTTGTCCGCGCGCGGTCAAGCGGTGGCGTACCTATCTGTCTATTTTTGTACCTATATCAATGGCACCATCTGGTCTGTTATTTCATAGGAGATCGCTCTATAGCAATAAGTTTGCCTGTTGTTTCCGGTAATATTCTGTGTACCTTTTATCTGTTGTGTTTGTGATGTGGTATTCAATAAATAGTTTTGCATTGTTAACATGAAACTATCGTGAGATTCAATCGTAGTGAAATAAACGGATCACTCATGTGAAATGGTATGTGAATTGTTTGTTGTCGATACGTGCCACTAGTGATGCTGCTAATGTACCATACGTTACTAATTTACTACATTTACTATTAGTAATTCAGACGTAAACGCGAACGCGAGAGAGACGTTTTTTTTTTGACCGTTGATTACACTAGACGCTCTAACAGCACGCTTAAGTATTAAAATTGTAAGTTAATTTTAATTAGATAAGTACATATATTACCTACGACGTAGCCCGTAGAATTGCGAAACAGTGGGCGGGGCACATCGCTCGTAGAACTGATGGCCGATGGGGTCAAAAGGTTCTCGAATGGCGTCCACGGACCGGGAGACGTGCTGTCGGTAGGCCTCCAACAAGATGGAGCGACGACCAGGTAAAGATCGCGGGACCGCGGTGGATGCGGAAAGCACAAGACCGGTCAGAGTGGAGAGCCGCGGGGGAGGCCGCCGTCCAGCAGTGGACGTCAATCGGCTGACATGATGATGATGATGATTACCTAAAAAAAAAACGGCCAAGTGCGACAAGTGGGTCGGTGCAGAGACCTCTTTAAAGTGAAACTAGTTAGCGTATTTTAAAAGAGCGGAAATTTGTACACACATTAGCAGTTCCCTTGGTTAACATCGCCCTTGTATTTTACTGACAAAAGACAAAACTTACACTAAATGTAGACTCACTATACTCATGATATTATGTCTATATTAGTAGTATACGTCAGCTAACAATAGCTCAAAATAGCGCATTGATTACAGCTAGCCGATCGACGCGGATCAAGCCGTCAGTCACGGGACAATAGATGAAGCCGAAATCAATGGCTGCCCGCAAATGAAACGCTGTATATCAAGAGAATTTGAATGGTGACAACGAAGGCTATTTGAATGAAAGTGGGCTTATTACGGGAGGTTTTATGGCGTCGGCGTGCTTCTTTAGATTGATTGTAATTGATTCATTCTTTGAGCTCAGAAATGAGCTCCTACTTTGCTCTCTGTCCGCGCAGTCTAACTTTCTATACCTATGGCATAGTATTAGGCGTACCTACTTGCCTCTTACGATTTGACGACATTACATTATTTTTAACCCCTACGAAAAATAGGGGTGTTATAAGTTTAACATGTGTATTCTGTGTATCTGTCTGTGGCATCGTAGCTCGTAAGCGGATTGACGGATTTTGACGCGGCTTTTTTTAATCGAAAGCTAGTTTAATTGAGATGGTTCTTAGCTAAGTTTAATAAAAATCGGTTTAACGGTTTTGAAATATTAAACTTTTAAATGTCTCAAGTTCGGATCCCAGATGTGAGAGCCCGTTGATGTCTTCAGTATGGCTAAGTTCGGAAATCCATAATGAGCTCGTTGATGTCTTGGATTTTTTAACCCCCGACGAAAAAGAGGGGTGTTATAGGTTTGACATGTGTATCTGTGTATCTGTGTATCTGTGTGTCTGTGTATCTGTGTATCTGTCTGTGGCATCGTAGCTCGTAAATGGATGGACGGAGATGAATCGATATGGTTCTTAGCTAAGTTTCATAAAAATCAGTTCAATCCTTTTAAATGTCTCAAGTTCAGATCCCAGATGTGAGAGCCCGTTGATGTCTTCAGTATGGCTAAGTTTGGAAATTTTAATCCGGTAGCTCGTTGATATCTTGGACTTTTTGTTGGTTTAAGTCAAATAATAAAATATATATTGTGAAGTGAATTAAAATGTAAAAAATATGAAATAAAAAGCTTAAATTACAAATAAAAAAACCCCCTACGAAAAAAAGCAGACAGAAAGAAAACTAATCGCTAGTCAACCGCAAACTAAAGTATGTTGTTTTATAGAAAGAATAACTGTGGTTGACTTTAGCGATACCTCGACACCGACGACGCTTAGATAATATAGATAATTAATTCTTCTGAAGTCGCGGGCAACAGCTACTGCATTATTTTTTACTTTTTTTATTTTTCTTTGTGTCTGCTTATTTTTCGTAGGGGGTTTTTTTTGTTGGTTTAAGTCAAATAATGAAATAAATATTGTGAAATGAATGTAAAAAATACAAAATAAAAAACTTTAATCAGAAATTTTAAGAACCCCCGACAAAAAAAGCAGACAAAAAAACCGACAAAAAGGAAACTTAAAAAAATTAAAAATAAAGCCAAAAATTAAAAAATATTTTGTTAGTATGGATTATTATGGATGGAAGTATGGATTGGCCCTTTCAGTTCAATATACCTAGCAAAATTTTTATCTAAGCGTCGTCGGTGTCGGGGGATCGCTTAAGTCAACAGCAAACTAAAGTATGTTGTTTTATAGAAATAATAGCTGTGGTTGACTTTAGCGATCCCCTGACACCGACGACGCTGAGATAAAAATTTTGCTAGGTATATTGAACTGAAAGGGCCAATCCATGCTTCCATCCATACTAATCCATACTAACAAAATATAGTAGACATTATTTTGTACTTTTTTAAGTTTCCTTTTTGTCTGCTTTTTTTGTCGGGGGTTTTTTACGACTAGTTGTCTGTCTTCTGTTTGCAAAGAGGAACACAACAATAGATTTCTTTTCTCGATAAGATTCATTTACTAAATGAATATTTGTGTTGACTATGCTTCTTTAGCCATCCAACTTACATAGCCATGCCAAATTTCATGATGATGCAATTAACCGTTGAAGAGTTCCGTCCTGCGCAGACGATTCTGGCAGGGTCACCAGAAATTTACTATCAGTGCCCTAAGCACGACTTGTCGAATCCTGCGTCACGTAAAATCGAATAGTAAACTATAACGAGTTTGTATGACGTTTGGAACAGCGCCCGCCTGTGAGCGTATTTGGAACTAAAATTTTGTATGAGATTTCACGATCTCGATACGATAACCGTAACGTAACGCAGGATTCGACAAGTCGTGCTTAGGGCACTGATTATTGTATTGTCATTGGACTTACATATCAATCGCTTCAGGATAACTACTTTAAAGTTCAGTTGGTAGTTAATAAAAAGCTTGAAATGTGCAAGTTTTAAGCTGTGCCGGGCAAGTGACTGAGTTGAAGAAGTTAGTGCACATTATTTCTTATTTTTCTTTCAACAAACTAAAACAAGTTTACACAATAACGCTTCTGACCTCAAGTGGGTAATTAATTTTCATTAAGTCTTAGAATACTTTCGGTACTCCATGTCTCGGGAATGTAGTTTGAAATTTCAAGAAATTCCTTTTGATCAATTCCATCCAAACTGACCGGGCCTTGGTGGGGTTGTTGGTAAGAGTGTCATAAAACGGTAAGCTAAGAAATAAAGCGTTTAAAAAAATATCGTTTTTAATTTTTATCGAAATCTCTGAGTAACCACAGGCGATTTCAGGCAAAAGAAAGATTTGTAAGGCTTTTGGGATAAAAGCGTTCTCAGAGACCAAATAACACACATCAATAAAGCTTTTTGATGTCAACATTGATCGAAAATAAGTATTTTTATTAATATACTTAATGCTTAGAAACAGCCCAGACAGACAGCCCTACCAAGGTAAAGACCCCGATAAATTCTAAATGCCTGTAAAAACTACGTTCAGAGCTGAAGAAACCAATTTGGCTGAAAAATAATCTAGACGACGCGTAGCCCCATTTAGCCATGATTGACGCAAGATCCGCTAAGCTAAAAATGGCTAAGTTTACCTTTTTAACCGACTTCAAAAAAAGGAGGAGGTTCTCAATTCGTCGGAATATATATATATATATATATTTTTAAGTATGTTCCCCGATTGCTCGAAGACGCCTGGACCGATTTCAAAAATTCTTTTTTTGTTTGAAAGGGTATACTTTCTAGTTGGTCCCATTGTCACCAAGTCAGGATCTGATGATGGGATCCCAGGGAAATCGAGGGCAATCCTCAAATTTTATAGGGACGACTTGCGTCTGGTAGTCATCATCTCGTGTTGATGAGGTGATGATGGAAGGTACAACTCCTTAACGGTTAGGAGTTGGAGGATAATATTTTAAATATTAACGTAACTAAAAATTGTGAAACAAAAAATCTTTTAACAGAGAGTGAAACCGCCTTAAAAAAAAACATGAAGTAATCCCAAAAAAGCCATGAACTTTATGGCCTAGCAGAAATATGAAGTCGGTGCTTCATTCCAAGAATATTCCGCTAGCACCGCATATGTTTTTTTTTCTGCGGTTTTTTTTTTGAAGGCGGTTTTACTTTTTGTTATTAAACTAAAAGAAATAATTTGGGTTTTTTTATATCTCACTGTTCGGTAAAGGCTTTTACTCCATACAACACATACATAATAAAGCACGCTGTTAATTTTTTTGCGAATACAAGCATAGTCCGTGGAAAATAAAAACAGGAACATTGTTACATTGTTGTTGTTGTTGTTGTTGTGTTGTTGTTGTGTGTTGTTGTTGTTGTTGTTATTATTGTTGGAACGTTTCAATGACAATTCGGTGTCAATTGCTGACTTGAAGAGCTTTTGTTTTAGCGCGCTTCATTACTGGCAAAGAAACGTAGTACGAATTGTCATTGAAAACTGACATTGTAAAATTGGTGAAATAGAGGCCTAATTCTCTGTCAATAGTTTACATGACAATTTGACCTTCAAGCCGCCACATGTAATTCCATCTCGTCGACAAAAACATTTCAGAATTTGACATCGCCTCATTTACCTCTAAAACGGATTACGCCCAAAATTCCGCATTAACACGACAACAAAAATAACCAATACCAACTAACAACTAGCAGGGGTAACACGCTATTGTTCAACGTACACTGCGCGGCACATTTGTATTCTAATGTTGACATGTCTTGTTAAGCCGGAAATGGAGTTTGTTCGTACAAAGTTTCCGCGAAGTTGGTAATTTTAATGTAGGTTGTAATCTGGGTTGATGTGGTTGTTTCGCAACTCTCTCAGCGGGGATTATTGTGCGGCAATTCTGAGGGTTTGCTTAAGAAATGGACTGCGCCGGGGCCATCGTTTTATTGGCGCCTAAAAGGTTATTTCGTGTAGGATTTGGCTTATATTATAGCACGGATGATTTGATCGGCGGAGCGGCTTTTGTAGTATCTCTTTGTTAACATTTTTGTGTCGTATTCCGGATATAAGAACTATACGTTTTTTTATGCGATAAGGTGGGCAAACGAACAAGTAGCTCACCAGGCCCCTAATTTCATCAACTTTACAAACGTCAGCTTGCAATGACAATGCGATCTACATTTCATTGCTAATATCAAGCGCGCTAAAACAAAAGCTATTCAAGTCAGCAATTGACACCGAATTGTCATTGTAATCTGACATTTGTAAAATTCTAGTGAAATAAAACGGTTCACTCACGTATATAAGATGTCGGGCTAAACTCGACTTATATACGTGAGTGCTCCGTTTTATTTCACTATGATTGAGTCTCACTGTTGTTGTAGTTTCATGTTAAAAATGCCAGCAGTTTTGCGGGTCCTTGTGCGAGGTACGTCCGAATCGCTACCATCATCTTACTCGCTAATCCTGCCGCTAAGCAGCAGTGCTTGCACTGTTGTGTTCCAGTGTGGAGAGTAAGACAGCCAGTGTAATTACGGGCACAAGAGGCATTTCATCTTAGCTCTCTAGGTTGGCAATGCATCTGTAATCCTCCAGGGTAGCGGGTGTCTATGGGCAGTGGTGGTCAATTACCATCAGGTGACCCACGTGCTCGTTTGCCTTCCTCGTCGTATAAAAAAAAAGTTATACTACCAACATTACTAGCGACAGCAACAGCAGGAGCTACAATTCTTCTAATTTCGTCAAATACCCCTATATTACATCCCTTCTAATCTAACACAATGTTACAAGCCACATGCCAACCTTCCTTATAAGCCCCGTTTCCAACAAATGTCTAATACAAAAGACTAATCCAAACAAGTCGGTACATTATCGCTTATAATTTACCTGTGCAGCTGTCTCGCTCGCGCTAAGCCAACAGTGGATGTGCTTGTCTCACACTACAAGCTGCGCGATATATTCGCTGAGCCCCTCCAAAGTTCGAAATTCGAATTTCGTATCCGACCGTCCGCGATTATTTCTCGCTGGAAAAATCGAGTAGAAAGCGGAGAAAAGAGAAACTAAAATTTCTCATACAAATTCGTTGCTACATTTAAGCAATACGAGACAATGTGAGATATAGTTAAATTGCGAAATGTTTTTACATGTCAAAGTGTTTATGACTTTGACATAGGATTGATTTTTGCCTGATCTGTGGAAAATCTTTTTGCACTATACCTATACGAAGAAAGCTATGCCCTCATTTCATTTTCACTCTTTTTTGCCAGGCTATGTAAATATGATGGCGTGAGCAACCGGTCGGATACAAACTTCGAATTTCGAACGTCGGAGTAGCTCCTCTGAGGGTCGAGCACGTCTTTACGAATGCTGCGTAACGTAAAATCGAATAGTAAACGTTGTCGAGTTTGTATGACGTTTGGAACAGCGCCCGCCCCTGAGCGGATGTGGAACTAAAATTTAGTATGAGGTTTCTCGATCTCGATACGATAACCGTAACGTTACGCACTCGACTATCTGACTCAGGCAAGATATTTATGAAAGTTTCTAGTTAAGGTTAATGTAGTATTTAACAAGAAGAAAGAAGAAAAAAGAGTACACTTAAAATTATTTTTTTAGGTCGGGGGGTTAATCAGACTTAAACCACAGTCTTGCGGGTGGTAGGACTTTGTGCGAGGTCCGTCCGGATCGCTACCACCATCTTACTTGCTAATCCTGCTGCTAAGCAGCATTGCTTACATTGTTGTGTTCCGGTGTGGAGAGTAAGACAGCCGGTGTAATTACGGGCACAAGAGGCATTTTATCTTAGCTCTTTAGGTTGGCAACGCATCTGGAAGCCCTCCGGGGTTGCGGGTGTCTATGGGCAGTGGTGATCACTTACCATCAGGTGACCCACTTGCTGGTTTTCCTTCCTCGTCGTATAAAAAAAAAAGTTCACTTGTAAACCCGTTTCTGCTAAATGCCAATCCCAACTCCAAAACATATCATATCTCCCACCGGGTCACAAGCTTTCCCTGTTTAGAAATTAGGTCGGCAGGGGATAAATGGGTACGCAGCGACAGGATCCGTCTTGACCAGCGGATTAATACTGCCCAGTCTGCTCTAATGCCAACACTGATGGTTGTTTCATAAATATTTATTATGAACGGATCAAAGTGTCGGATTGCGTATGCTGATTCAGGTGCGTGTTGACATGATGAAAAAGTGTTGTAATAGAATCGATCGCGAAATTTACTTGTGTTTTTTAATGCAGTTGCTCAAAAAGTTGTACTTTTTGTGGCTGTGATCGTGCTGAAAATTGGATTTTTCGCACTAGTGCTTTTAACTTTTCCATAGCGCCCTGGCGCCTGGCCTCACCGCAGGCGCCAACAGATGATGATAGGGGAGCTCGCGACTGGCTCACCGCCTTTGGTTTCATTGCCACTTTTTGACAAATAAATGTACTAAAAAAACGTCGTTTGGTACACGAGCGGAAGTGTACCTACTTTCCGCACTTGAATCAAAAGTACTATTATAAAGAAGAAAATAGCGTAATAGGTTTATTGGTCTGCAAAAGATTTTCGAATTATTGGCTAATAAATTTAGGTATCTAATTATGACTTTATTTAATACTATCTCGAACCAAAAGCTGTAAAATTAAATTTCCTATTCAGTATAACACCTTATTTTGCTTAAAAAACAGCGCTATCCTACTTTCGCTCATTGTTTATTATAAAAACAGCGCTATCCTACTTTCGCTCATTTTTTATTATAAAAACAGCGCTATCCTACTTTCGCTCATTGTTTATTATAAAAACAGCGCTATCCTACTTTCGCTCATTGTTTATTATAAGTCAATTGACGATTCAAAAACAACGCTCTCGGAGAAATCCTCGCGAAAGCAGTGTTCGGGAAATCGAATCACTTGAACAGGCTTACATGCGCATTATAGAGCTGATCGTTCGAATTGAAATCCTATGCGTTGGGGATACAGTGCAAAGAGGCTAGATCCCATACGGGAGAGGATAGGGTATCTATGTCAAACAGTTCTTGTTGAAAAGCGTAAGGCTGTGGTTTTTGATGGGAATCGCGAGTTTTTATTATCCGTTAGTATAAATATTTTAACACTAGAGAGCGCCCGCGGCTCCGCCCCAACATACAAAATTTACACACGTAATATCATAATTTGAATTGAAAGAATTGAATTGCCAAAGAATTGAATTGCTTTGAAATTGGGAGAAATGAGTCAAAATGGTGTTGTAGAGCGCCATCCCGCTCTGTCTCGTTTTTTTTCCTGTTCTGGCGGTCCAAACAGGTCACAGATTTAATAAAAAGAGGATATAAATGGCATTTCACCATCTTTACAAATTGTCAGTTTTATATGACAATTCGAACTACATTTCTTCAACAATATGAAGCGCGCTAAAACAAAAGCTCTTCAAGTCAGCAGTTGACACCGAATTGCCATTGAAAACTGACAATTGTAAAGTTGGTGAAAATGGTCGCGTGAGTTTGTCATCGCGCTTGAGACGAGTACATACGCCACAAAGTGCGCGCATTGTGACTTAGTGTTGGTGGCGATACATATGTTCCTGGTGTTTTACTGTATTTAAAATTGTGGAAACTCATCCACATTGTGTAATTACCACGTACACTATAGGCCAGGCATTGAATGCGCTAACAAATGTATAGAGGGAAATTCTTGAAACACAATTTTGGAGTTCGTAACTTTGTTTGGACTAGTTAGGAGGTGAACATATCAAAAGTCCCCGCTCGTACCCCTTGAGCCGGGGGGGAGGGGGGGCTTCGAAGGTCCATGTTTTCGGATTTTTGCTTAATTCTCGGAAACTATGCGTCCTAGCGACATGACCACTATATACAAAAGAAAGCTGATTAAATTTGCTACAAGTTTGACTCGGTCAAGTTTTTCGATATCTATACCTATAAAACAATACCTTGATTGACTGACTTGTTGAATGACTGACTGACAGACAACGCACAGCCTAAACCATGGGACCTAGAGACTTGAAATTTGGCACTCATATACCTTATGTATCATAGAGGTGCATTAAGAAGGGTTTTTTTCGAAATTCCCACGGGATAGGGAATAAGTGGGATTTATATTTTAGAATCAAAGTGGCTCCTACCTCAATAACTATAATTAATTAAGATTTCAAATTAGGCGTGCAAGTAGGTGATAATAGCAGCTAACATCTCCTGCAAAATGCTATATAAGCAGAACAGCTGAAGAGCTGCAATTGAACATATCAAAAGTCCCCGCCCGCTTTATCACCGCCCGCTACATCCACTTTATCACGAAAAACTGCCACGGAAGGAGATGTACTAAAGGCTCTGTGAGCTGTATAAATGACCTGGGCCGTGTTTTATAAAGCAATTAAAATACAAGTTGTAATTTACAAGCGGAAGTCTCTTTCTAACAAAAGGTGAAAAGGTGGTTTTAACAAAATGAGACTTCCGCTTGTAAATTGTAACTTGTAGCTTTATAAAACACGGTCCTGGGGGGCTAGCACGCGCGCCATTTTGTCGCTTGTCGCTCAGTGCATCCTTCACTGTTTCCATCACTATGAAAGGGACACAATGCGCGACAAGCGACAAAATGGCGCGCATGCTACATGTGCTGGCAAGCTCATTTTTGAACAATTATCGTATTTTTTTAATTTCCAAAAACGAATGGACGACAAAATCTATGTAATTCTGAGCACAAAATTTCACGACAATCGATTGAGAAATCTGCATCGATCTGCATTATTATTATCCGATCACAGCCGGGGACAAATATTGGGGGGGGGGGGGGCTACCCCGCTCCCCCCTCCTTCCTCAGCCCGCGGATCGGACTGAAGTTTCCTCATGTTTCTTTCAATATATACTTCACCCAAAACCTCACACAACCAACGCCATACAAAAACTCTAAAACTGTGTTCAAACACGAGTTCCTGTTAGGAAGGAAGACCAATTTGTTTGCTGCACTTACAGGTCCAGCGGCTCTTGAGCCCTGGAGTGTTAGCACGCCTATACAAACCAGGGCTCTCGGTATACTGAACTAGGGTAATGAGGATGGATGCCATAGATGTACTATAGGTCTTTGACGGATTTCTCATCAACCTCAAGCACGAAAGTAGCAGAGCATCAAAGATCAAGCAATATATCTGTAAAATTAGCTAGTCTATTATATACTATAAATATGACGCATAGTTTCCGAGAATTAAGCGAAAAACCGAAAACTTGGACCTTCGGAGCCCCCCCTCCCCCCCGGCTCAAGGGGTACGAGCGGGGACTTTTGATATGTTCACCTCCTAACTAGTCCAAACAAAGTTACGAAGTCCAAAATTGTGTTCCAAGCATTTCCCACTATACCTTTTCATTGACTGGCCTAGTAATTGTGTGCGTGATTGCGTAGTGCTTTTGCGTGCGTGCAATAATAGCCAGTGGCGGGGGAAAAGCTGCATTATTGTTTTTTTTTTGCATTTCCATCGTTTTTGTGAAATAGGTGGATTAAAATTATTACTACTAGACTTCGGTACGCATTAACAGTGAGAGATGGAAATCAATAAAAACTAATAATGCCATAAAATTTGTTTTTTTTTAATCATATTTTAAATAAATGTGGAGCTTATATTTTGGAAAGTAAACGAAAATAATGATTTTAAAAAAATATTGCCAAGTAGCTTCTAATTGCGTCTTCTTCTCGCCACGCTACATTTTTAACCACGCCTTACCCGCAGCTCCTTCACTGGTTTAAAGGAAAACTTTATTTCGTTACAAGTTAAAGCAGTTGTTGACTCATTGAGCCATATTTGATCAAATGTTTGCGCAACGAGATGACATGAGGACGTTGATTGATTTTCGAGACGTGTGATTTCAAATGCCTTGGTATTCCTCCCGCAAGGTGGACGGACGATCTGGTAAAGACCGCGGGAAGCCACTGGCTGCGGGTAGCACAAGACCGATCGCCGTGGAGATCCTTTTGGAAGGCTTATGTAAAGTAGTCAAACTTAAACTCGCAGTCTAGTCGAAATTTTATGGTGCAGCACATTTTAATATTATGAAGTCGCTACGGTGTGGTCAGAATATTCGTTGAATGAAGCACCGACTTCGTATTTGAGCCGATAAACTGATGGCTTAAGGGTATTATTTTATGATTTTCTTAAAAGATTTTCTATTTTACAATTTAATGTTTAAAAATAAACTACTAAGCTGATTTTCATTGGACCAACTCTGAAGTCATCTCTATACCCTATACACAAAAAGGATGTTATTTAACTATCAAACTAAATAGCATATTCTATAAGACACCTATACTCCAAATTTCATCAATATATACCTCTTATAGTTTTTCGAGTAAAATGAATGTGATACACGGACGGACGGACATGACGAAACTATAAGGGTTCCATTTTTGCCATTTTGGCTACGGAACCCTAAAAAGAGGTACATATAGTATGTCATCAGCATACCAAAAATGTAGCCTCTTTGGCTTCAGTCGCTCTTGATTCACGTCCAAACTACACGGCCGAAAACCATACCTAAGTCTTTCCATACAGATGTTATTCAAACCAAAAATGGGGCTTGTAACTTCATAAATTTGGAAAACAAAGGGGATTTAATTAACAAAATTTCGCTCCAAGCTTGTGTACGACCCAGTTTATAGCGTTTCAAACATCAAGGTTTATTGATTCATACATTACGCTTCGGACTTTAAATCCCGACGTTAAACAGAGAGGTTTTACAAGCTTAACGTGTGTAGCGAGAGACCTAAGTATATTTACATCTGTTTTTTGCATCATAGCTAGAAAAGCTTTACTTTTTTATTTCACAATTTTAAGTTATTTCATAATATTTCATGAGTTATCTTTGAACTCCTAACCGTTAAGGAGTTGTACCTTCCATCACCAGCTCATCAACATGAGATGATGACTACCAGACGCAAATACTTGAGCCTTAGAAAATACATGAAAGCATGAAACACATAACACGTGCCTATAAAATTTGAAGGTTGCTCTCGTTTTCTCTGGGATTCCAGCATCAGATCCTGGCTTGATGACAGCGGTGGTCGGGAGTATACTCTTTCGAATAAAAAAAGAATTTTGAAAATTGGTATACAGTTAAATAAAAATACATAAGTACAGTGGAACGTAGAACCTCCTCCTTTTTTGAAGTCGGTTAAAAATAGGCTGTAACTGAACTTGTAAGCTACAAGGGCCTCATCATCACTGCACTGTCTGTCATGTCTATCTGTCTGTCCTCGGCTGAGCTCTGAAACTATTGGTACTAGAAATCTGTAACTCTGCATGGATATTATGGATAGTATTATAATTAGGTCAAGAAAGTGGTAGAATAAAATCTTAGTATTTTTTTCTGGATTCCTCTCCCCTACACATAAAGTGGGGATGATTTATTTTCTCGTCTACTATAGTATGGGGTATCGCTTGTAAAAAAATAAGCAAATAAGTTTTCATCCCACAAACCGTTTTAAAACCGTCTCACTCAGCATCGTAGATTTCTACATCGTCCGTGCAAACTTATCCTCTCTAGGAATTTTATATAACCTATTTCAAAAAGTTAACATTGCTTCTAAATTTGTTCGGTCGTAACTTAAAAATATGAATTTGTGGTATGTACATCGCTTTGCTTAAAAATTTCTAGTTTTGTAGGATTTCTGCTCCGCAATTGCCGAAGCCAGATTTCGACGATGGAGTTATTTCTTTTAGACAGCCCAAGACGATTTCCACATCAACGAGCAAGAAAGTTTATTAAGGAAATATTGAGCAACAACTCCTTTTTCATGACCGTTCAGAAAATATACCTTTTTCACCTTTATGATGATACTATTGAGACACTACTTATAAGGGGGCCTTGGAAAGAGTTGGGGAGGGAAGAAATATTCTGATTATGGTCGAGACTAGGAGAGGGAAAATGGTGGGCCATTTGTCACGCACGACATGACGATGTCATACTAAAAATTATAGAAGGAAAGAGAGAAAAGGGAAGGCCGAAGATAGAGTATGTAAATCAAGTAAAAAAAGAAGACAGACATTGTGTCAATAATCAAGAAGTTAAAGAACTTGCGTTGGAAAGAACGGACTAATAACAACTGCGTCGAAAATGGTGGCATGTTGAACGATTGTTAATTCAAGTTACTTTAAAATACAATAACTCGTAGAGAATGCCGAAACGCATCAGCGTTTAGTGTGGTGGTGGTGGTGGTGGTGATGGTTGTGTCTGTGTGGCATGTGTTGACTCGTGTAGCAGTGGAGGCGAAGATGTAGCATGGAAACATACATTTGCCGGACAGATATAACAATTTTGTCCCTTGTGGCCGCAAGTGAGCAAATTAATTGTTTTTAGTTCGTAAATATGGACCTCCGCAAAGTAACGCCTGATTCAATCAACGTTTCAATGTTCAAACATTTTAATGTGATTTGTGGTGACACTTCTATTGCTTCGAATTAAGATTGAAGGTGTCACTTATTGGGACATTTTTACCTTAGAACATTTGACTTGATTTTCATTACGAACACGTATAAATCATATTTCTATCCGTACGCTCACCCTATTATTACAAACTGGTTATAACCGACCAAGTATCAGTTTCGCATGTAAATTTCTCCCTTCTAAGTGGAATAACGTGAGAGGCATAATTAGATCATATTCAAGATAGGTCAACGCGACCGCGGACCCGGTTATAGGCAATCAAGGGACACTAATCAAGAGCTCTGAATTAAGGGACACAGAATCAAGAGCCACTGAGTAAAGGGATATGGAATCAAGGATGCTGAGGACCGAGGAGCGTTTATGATGCATAAATGTTAAATTGTAGTCTGACCCTACGAATAATATCTATGGAAGCGTAACTGAGTCCAAAAAATTGCTCCACAACTTAGATAATTATAATTTATTGAATTAGGCGTTACTTTGCGGAGGTCCACATTTATGAACTAAAAACAATTAATGAAAATAATCGATTTATTGATTATTTTTGTTTTTATTTTTATGAAACATTCATAGAATGAAATTCAACATACAATGACAATGCAAAGAAAAATTCGTTAAGCAGCTGGACTTGAACCAGCAACCTCGGTAATCCGTACCACGCTCCACCAATTAAGCTATACTTAACGTTGGTGTACCTAACGAATTTTTCAATGCCTTGTGTCATATTTTATTTGGAAGATCTCTCCTCAGCTCGATCGATTCGAATCGATTATTTTCATTGATTCAGAAAATAGCTCCATCTCTTGCCACTAATGCGTAACTGTAGAAGTTCCGTAGTGGGTGAGCTACTTGATTAAGCTACTCATAGATGGCGCTGAGGAGAGATCTTCCAAATAAAATATGACACAAGGCATTGAAAAATTCGTTAGGTACACCAACGTTAAGTATAGCTTAATTGGTGGAGCGTGGTACGGATTACCGAGGTTGCTGGTTCAAGTCCAGCTGCTTAACGAATTTTTCTTTGCATTGTCATTGTATATTAAAAACAATTACTTTGCTCACCCGCGACCACAAGTAACTTAAGTAGCTTGACTTGTGGTCGCCGGTGAGCAAAGTAATTGTTTATAGTTCTTAGATAATTATCTTAATAGGCGTGGAAAATTTTAAGATCAAAACAATGCGTCAATCAGAGAGAGAGTTTCGATTGTGAACATTATTATGTTTTGCGTAATTTAATATTTTACAAATACGCCATCGTGTGTCGTGAAGTGGTCTAGAAATCATACGGATATGAAAATCACTAGAATTACCTTTCTCATGTTAGTAAATGTACATTTTAAAAACTCAAACTTGACAATCACGCCGTCTTCGCTAGACGGGAGGATTTCACCAAACATTGTCGAGAAAGGCCGAGCGCAACCGACGCATGTCGCCGCTCATTGGCGAGCTGCGATTTTCAATGTGCGAGTGTCTTGTGTACGTCGTAGTTGTGCGTTTCATGGTGTGATATTTTCGTGCGCCAATGTATAGGCATTACGCTTCCATATCTTTATAGTTCGCTGGTCTGACCCTATCTACCTATCTACAGAGTTATCCGAAGATATAGGATCTTGCGCTCAAGTGGGCACGTCGCGCTCCGCTGATTTTGTTTTGCGAATATTGGTTGTTAGGGAGGTTCGTTAGGATTATTTTCAACCCATAGGTTATAATAGGGTTACCCATAGGCAGGTTTTTCGGAATTTATGTGGGAAATTGCATTTTGTTATTTATCATGGGATTTTCAGTGAAGGGGAAAATGTATAGGGGAAAACAGCGAACAATTCGATGGTTAGTTTGAAGTTCTCTATCGCTCTGGGCCGGAGTGGGAACTATAGTCCCAGCCCAGCAGTTAATTGCGTGATAATAATGCAGAATATTAGGTATAGGTACGTAATCACGTACGAATATCAAGTGTTAATAGTACAATTACAAAAAAAAATCTTCTTTTAAGTAAGTACCTATAATGTAAGAACATTTATTCGATTTCATCTCCTGTACTTGAGAATCGGAGCTACAGATTTAGATAAACTTACGTCACGTAATTATTTTCCAAGGATCGCGCTAGGAGCTTAGATAGCAGAAATCCGTTAGTAATTAATAGTTATTTTGGGCTAAATATACTCAAAAGCAATAAAAACGGGTCACTTTGTATGAACAATTCCATAGAAAGTGACCCGTTTTTTTTGCTCTTGAGTGTAGGTAAACAGTAATTCCAACTAAACTTACTAATCAGCTCACCCTTGACTACACGTGTTACGATAGCTATGTCTACTCGACAAATGTATGTTTTAATGCCACACCTCCGTCCACTGCCACACGAATCAACACAAGTCACACAGCAAATATCTAGTCTATAGAATAACTGGTAGGACGGCTGGTTGAACGGAGGTTTTAGTGTTTTGAAAATGGGCTCGCGGTGGGTCCCGAAACCCGTCTGAGTATAATGCAGTTGTGGCGGTTGGGTCTGTGTGACATGAATGTGATGATTTGTGTGGACTGCCACACAAACTTACCTCCAATACTACCCTCTACCCACCTACCCTGTACTGCAATACTTATCATCGTTCACTGGAACACATATACATACATAACTATTGCAGGAAAACATATATTTGTAGCATACATAGCTGAGTTAGAAGTGTGGTTGCGGGAAAGCAAATTCAATTAACTAATCCCATTGACTTACCAACACCATCGACTTCGGGTTAGCGCTTGAAAACGTCCGAACCAAAAGACCACTAATTTGCCAAAAAAATACCACTAATCGAGCATCAGTCACTCTTAGTTTGGTCGAATGACAGCGCTATGACGTACGATTGTAACCAAAAAATGCCGTGTTGTACTGGGACATATTTTTCGTGAATTTCGTACTAGACTAGTAAGTAAGTAGTTAGTGAGTAAATGACTAATTCAGTCTGAGACAATTTTTAATTAGCTAGGTATTCAGTCGAAATACGAAATCACGAAGCATCAATTTAGGGCCGCTTAATACCTACCGTCAAAGTAGCTTTTCATCTGTTTGCAATTTGCTATTCAAAGTAAAATGCATATAACCATATAATTTGGCCGTAAACCAGGTTTACGGGCCGCCGGAATCTTTTTAACACACTTATAAAAAGTTTACCTCATCACTTTGCCCTACTCGTAAAATAAATTCTGAGAGAAACAGATAGTTTAATATTAATTATTTCCATCTTAACGGAGCTAGGGACATTTAGAACGCTGTTGTAAAATTTAAGGCCCCCAAACAAGGGAGAGCGGAAATAATTCATTTGAATTACGAATATAAAGGGCATTATTTCAACATTTTCGACGGCAGTTAAGTGCGTCGGGAGTTTGTTATGAAGCTAGTGTATGCCTGTAGCTTTTTCTGTGAGCTTTTGAACAGCTTCTTAGCGTACCTTTAGGGTATCTACTCGAGATATAAGTCCACCATAAATTTATTAAATCAGTAGTTAGATTACCTTTCCATATCCATGAAGTATGATGTATGTGTTTCAGGGAAACATAAATTAAAGAAATATTGAACTTTAACTGTGTTTTATTAATTAAAACGAATTAAATTTACAGAGCGCGTGTAGTCGTTACAGTGGATGAAAGTAAGAGAGAGAAAAAAGAGTGAAAGGTAAAAGCAATGATATTGCCATAAACAATTATGGAGTTTAAAGCCTTGTTCAGTCTTGAACATACTCCCGGGCAAGGAAGTAACTAGGTAGGTAACTTTTACACAATACTAGGAGATTACTGATTACTTATTGTTCAGTCGTGTCAATGCTATTTTTAAATTGGCAATAATTTAGCTGTCAAAATACGGCACTTCCGTTTTTAGTTGTTTTTTTTTTTTCCCTTTTAAAAGGACTGGTCTTGTCGACTCCCTCGAGGATAGTCGCCCATCGTACTCGTTATCGCGGAACCCTCAACCAGTGTCGGCGAATTGCTCTGAACGTATAGAAATTAATGTCATCCAAATTAAAGACCAACTAAGATTGCGCTCGGGCTGTATGTGGTGTGTGCTTGTGGAGTTTAGCAGTAAGGGAAGTGTCTACACTGGGCCCAGCTCTGGATATAACCCTGAGGTACTGCTTGGATGACCGCCGCTTCGGAAGATCAGGTGAGCACGATCGCAATCATTTGTTTTACATCAGTTGTACCCATATTTAATATTAGGTCGGGAAACACACGTTAGAAATACCCCTTGTTCATACAGTCCACTAAAAGTTCGTCTTTCGTTAAAATCTTTCGGGCATCGCGCCACATTTTTGGTCATTCGATCGGATATTATTGAAAAGTGCCTTTTGTTGCGATTTCTTGCGTGTTTTTCTACGATTTTATTGATTATATTTTTATTTTTTGCGATGGGGGTAGTTTGGAAAAAGTACGTTGGTTGGGGGTTTACTGTAAAATTGTTATGAGTTGCACGGCCATCTTTTATTGTCGTTATCGTTTTGTCGTAAAGGTGGTACACAACTTCCTACCATAGACTAAATTAACTTGGTTTTAATTATCGGTTATTTCGTTCGGTTGGTGTTTCACAAGACGGTATTAATTATTTAATTTTCGTTCGAATTATTTACTCTGTATCGATTAAAATGTCAGATCACGGTGATTGCGAAATGTATGATTGCGAAGTTGACAATAACAAAATCGCGCGCGACTATGCAATTATGCGCGTTGAGTTTATTGCTGGTACGGACTTGTTGGGATTCTATGAGAATGATTTAAAAGAAATATCGGAACAATTTCATGACGCGCAACGGAAAGTTTCGTCGTCAGTGGAACCGTCCGCGCGGGTTGATGAAATGAAAGTAACTTTTGATTTTGAAAAGAAAGTGTCTGATATTAGGTATCGATTACGTCAGGGTTTGGTACCGCTAAAAAGTGAATCCAAACCTTGTGTTAGTGAGGCAGTGACCGCGAAGTTGCCTAAGGTTTCTATAAAACCATTTAATGGAACTTTGGAGAATTGGGTGAGTTTTATCCAGCTGTATAATTCTCTGATTCATAGGCGGAATATCTCGGATGTGGAAAAGTTGCACTACCTTTTGTCGAGTGTGGAAGGTACCGCTTATGAGTTAATAAAAAACTACCCACTTACCCAAGAGAGTTACCAAGATGCATATAATTGTTTATGTAAATATTATGATAAGAAGGGACAAATTGCTACACATTATTATGAAAAGTTGTTATGTTGTGAACCTATTAAAACAAAATCTGCTAGTGACCTTGAACGCGTTTATAGAACTTTCTCAGAGAATTTGTCGGTGTTGCATAAATATGGTTTACCAGACAAGAACTTCATGCTCTTCCATTTGTTGTGGTCTAAATTAGATAAATGCACTCGAGAAGCATTTCAACTGGAGCATAATAGTGATGAAATTCCAGTGTTCACTGATGTTCAAGCGTTCATTGAAAAACAATACAAGGCGCTAAACTTATCGAATATTACTACTTTGCCTACTAGTAATAACTCGGTGGTGTCGAATAAAAAAGTAGGTATAAATAAACAGGTTCATAATGGTGTGAGCAAACATAAAGCATCTTACGTCGTTTCTCATCAGATTTGTAACTTTTGTAGTGGCCAGCACAGCCTTACCACTTGTAAGGATTTCTTAAATATTGATCCTAAATCTCGTTTCGATTTCGTGAAAGAAAAGGGTTTGTGTATCTTGTGTTTTTCGAACACACATAGAGTAAAAACTTGTCGTGCCTCTCGTTGTAGTGTGTGCCAATGTTCGCATCACACATCCTTGCATTTTACTAGACCAACACAGACTACTCCTTGTCCTCTGTCAACTTCTCATCCTCCAGAGGGCAGCGTGCCGCTTAGTTCGGGTAACCCAGGCACTAATACGGTTTTAACTTCACTGGCTGGTGAAAGTACAGTTTTGTTTTCGACTGCCAGGGTTCAGCTTAGGGACGCTTATGGTAACTTTAAATCAGTGCGTGCACTTCTCGATTGTGCTAGCGCCTGCAATTTCATAACGGAATCCTGCGCTAAGAGTCTAGGACTCAACTTTTTTCGTGGTCAACACTCAGTAAATGGGATTGGCAACTCTGTCGCTCAACCGCTCGGCTCGCTATCGTGTGAAATAAAGCCGGCCGGTAATAAACCTTTGTCGTCGAATATTACATTAGATGCTCTCGTACTGTCGTCAATATGTGCTGACCAGCCTAACCAACCTGTTGACTCGTCGAGTTGGTCTCACATATTTAATCTTCGGCTTGCGGACCCAGACTTCACTCAGCCAGGACCTATAGACATGTTGCTGAATGCAGACATTTTCGCGTCTTCGTTGTTACCTGGTCTGAGGCGAGGGAAGCCTGGGCAACCCCGAGCATTGAATTCCATTTTCGGATGGATCGTTATGGGTGAGTGTGATACCAGCCAACTCACAGCAAACACTGTCGATCGCAGTAATAATAATAATTGCCTTTTCGTGTCCGTGTCGAATCATTCGTCAATATTGTCGTTGGATAATTCCATAAAAAAGTTTTGGGAATTAGAAAATGTTAGTTCTCCGATCAAATGTCTCTTGTCGAAGGAGGACCAACTCTGCGAAGATTACTTCATGAGTCACCATTCTCGTAATGAGGAGGGTAGATTTGTGGTACCTTTACCTTTTGTAGACCCTACTAGTAAACCTATCTTCGATAATTCTCGCGGAATCGCACTAAAGCGATTCTTGTCGTTGGAGCGTAAGCTCAATTGTAACCCTGAGTTCAAGGCAGCTTACGTCGATTTTATGAAAGACTATCAGTCGCGTGGTCATCTCGAGGAGGTAAACCCTCCTACTACTGGTGTGGGCCAGTTCAATTATATACCTCATCATGGTATACAGCGTGCTTCAGTTACCACACCCCTCCGCGTGGTATTCGATGCCAGCGCGAAGGACGGTAAGGGCGTCTCATTGAACGACACACTTCTCGCTGGTCCTAAACTTCAAGCTAATATTTTCGATTTACTCATGCGCTTTCGCTGGCATGCCGTAGTATTCACAGGCGATGTGAAACAAATGTACAGGCAAATATTAGTACCTGAAGAAGACGCTGACTACCAGCGTATCCTATGGAGGCCCTCCGCAGCTGAACCCGTGCGTGACTATCGTCTGTTAACGGTTACGTATGGTGTTTCTTCGGCCCCGTTTCAGGCCCTTCGGACCATGGCTCAACTTGCTCAGGACTCCGCTGAGATATACCCTGCTGGTGCCGCTGTTCTTGCTCGTGATATTTACGTCGATGACGTCGTCGCTGGAGCGGACTCCGTTGAACAGGCTCTCTCGCTTCAAGTAGAGCTCACAAAAATACTGTCGTCGGCAGGTTTCCACTTAAGGAAGTGGACCTCAAACAGTGGTGCCTTTCTGGACAGCCTGCCACTTTCGGATTTGTACTCTGAAGAGCTTAAGCATTTCGAAGAATTGTCTGACGCTTCGTTAAAAATATTAGGGCTCTTGTGGCAGCCTCAGTCGGATTCCTTTCGTTTTCGCGTCGCTGAGGCCAGCGAATATCGTTGCACAAAGCGTACAATTCTGTCCGAGATTGCCCGCATTTATGACCCTTTGGGTTTCCTTGGTCCACTTACGTTCTACGCTAAATACCTTATGCAGTTACTCTGGACCGCTGGTGTCGCTTGGGACGACGATGCGCCTTCTGATATCGCTCAAGAATGGCAGCGTCTAAAATCTGAATTGCCGTCGTTGGCATCAGTGTCCATTCCTCGTCGTATCGTTGGCCCTTTCGTTTCGCTACAGCTCCACGGCTTTGGAGATGCCTCGGAGCGTGGTTACTGCGCTGTAGTTTACTGTCGTTTCGTAGACTGTCATGGATCATGCTCTGTCGTCCTTTGTTGTGCGAAGTCAAGAGTCGCACCACTTCGTAAGCAGTCTATTCCAAGATTGGAGCTACAAGCTGCCGTTCTTCTCTCCGATCTTATGCACTCTACCACCGAAGCACTGAAACCGTTCTGCTCTGTCGATGAAATTCATGCTTGGTCGGATTCTAGTGTCGTCTTATCATGGATAAAGTCCTGCCCTTCGAAGTGGAAAACGTTCGTGGCAAATCGAGTTAGCCACATCCATGATATCATTGCTCCTGACCGATGGAGGCATGTCGGGACCCACTCGAATCCTGCAGACTGCGGCTCGCGCGGTCTGTTGCCCGTTGATCTCGTTAATCATGACATATGGTGGAAAGGCCCCTCGTGGCTTGCGGATCGTGAGGAAAAATGGCCCACTGCAAATACTCTATCGTTTTCGAATCCGGACCTACAAGAGGAGCAGAGAATCTTTAGCCTTGTAGTTTCTAGTGAACCAACTTTTATGGAATCGTTGTTGAATAAATTCTCGTCGCTTTCAACATTAAAGCGAATTTTATCGTATTGCTTTCGATTCATACATAATTCTCGACAATCATCCCCCGAAAAGCGTCTCGGAGGACCTATAGAGCCATTTGAGTTGCACAGAGCGTTTGAAATTTTAATAAAGTCAGTGCAGGAGAGAGTGTTCTCGTCGGAGATTGAGCACTTGAAGAAAGGGTCTCCCAACTCGCTGCCAAGAAGTTTGAGAAAATTGACACCTTTTATCGATGAAGTAGGTCTTCTCAGGGTGGGCGGTCGCCTTGCTAACGCTAAGGTTGGATTCGAAGTCAAACATCCGTTGTTGTTGCCCCGCTCACATCGCCTCACTTCTCTTCTAATCTATGAGTATCATACTCGCTTCATGCACCCCGGTGCACAAACTCTTAAAAATCTCCTCTCTCGACACTTCTGGATCCTATCGTGTAAACGCGCTATTCACTCTGTTATCTCGAGCTGTCTTAAATGTTTTCGTGTTCGTCCGCAACTCGCTCCCGCTCCACTCATGGGTAACTTACCTTCGTGTAGGGTAAATCAAATTAAACCTTTTTCGAGTTCTGTCGTCGATTACGGTGGACCGTACAGCGTCGCTCTCAGGCGCGGCCGTGGTGCAAAGACTTTTAAAGGCTACATTTGTGTTTTCGTCTGCACCAGCACGAAGGCTATTCATATCGAACTAGCTTCCGAGCTGTCGTCGGAAGCTTTCCTGGCTGTACTGAGGAGGTTTATCGCACGTCGTGGTCGTTGTAGCCATCTTGTCTCCGATCAAGGTCGTAATTTCGTTGGTGCAAGTAACTATCTTGGTTCCATAATGCAAAAGGCTGCTGGTTCGGAACAGATTAAGTTCTCGTTCAGCCCTCCTGGAAGTCCTCATTTTAATGGTCTTGCAGGAATCAAGTCGGTTAAGACACATTTAGCTCGCGTTGTCGGTGCTCAACGACTCACCTTCGAAGAGTTCTACACAGTTTTGGCACAGATAGAGGCGATGTTGAACTCGCGCCCTCTGACGCCACTTAGCTCGGACGCTAATGACCTCTTTGCCTTGACTCCGGGCCATTTTCTGACTCTGGAGCCTTTGTCGATCATGCCAGAGGAAAACTTTGTCGGTTCGAATCTTGGCGTACTCCAGCGTTGGAAACTAATCCAAAAGATGCACCAAGATTTCTGGTGTAGATGGCACCGTGAGTATATGCACACGCTACAACAAAAGTCTAAGTGGGACAAGTGTAATTCGAATATCACTGTGGGAACTATGGTACTTATCGTTAATGAACTATTGAGTCCACTTAACTGGCCTTTAGGTCGTATTGTCGCACTGCATCCCGGTGCAGATGGCATCTGTCGAGTGGTAACCGTAAAGACTGCGACTGGTCAGTACAAAAGGCCTCTTGCCAAGATGTGTCCTTTGCCTTTGGCAATAGACATCTAATTAAACTCAACTTAAATTTTTTACCGCTTACACTACTTTCACAAATACAAGGTAGTTGTAACTTATCATAATTAGTTCGTAATCTATAGTAAAGTTAAGTTGTCTATAGTCTCTCGTAACCACCTTACGCGGTTTCCAGTTATCGCTCTGTTGTAAATGCCGCGGCACGTCCCGGTATACCGTCGGATTTAGGTGGGCGGAATGTTCAGTCGTGTCAATGCTATTTTTAAATTGGCAATAATTTAGCTGTCAAAATACGGCACTTCCGTTTTTAGTTGTTTTTTTTTTTTCCTTTTAAAAGGACTGGTCTTGTCGACTCCCTCGAGGATAGTCGCCCATCGTACTCGTTATCGCGGAACCCTCAACCAGTGTCGGCGAATTGCTCTGAACGTATAGAAATTAATGTCATCCAAATTAAAGACCAACTAAGATTGCGCTCGGGCTGTATGTGGTGTGTGCTTGTGGAGTTTAGCAGTAAGGGAAGTGTCTACACTGGGCCCAGCTCTGGATATAACCCTGAGGTACTGCTTGGATGACCGCCGCTTCGGAAGATCAGGTGAGCACGATCGCAATCATTTGTTTTACATCAGTTGTACCCATATTTAATATTAGGTCGGGAAGCACACGTTAGAAATACCCCTTGTTCATACAGTCCACTAAAAGTTCGTCTTTCGTTAAAATCTTTCGGGCATCGCGCCACACTTATAAAAGAGTATACTGTTAACAGACACATTTTATTGATTGGCCCTTGTCTAAGCACAGCTATACATTATACTGTATACAAACCTTATAACATTACTATTGGTAAGTGAGACAGCAGAGGACTTAGTTTTAGTTTAAATTAACTTAAGATTATTTTGAAATCATTTAGCAGAACTAACAATGACTTAAAATATATTTAGAAATAGATTGCATTTGTAATGCTTGAAACATAAATTAACATGGAATTATTCTATATATTTAACTGTGTAGGTACATGTGTGAGATCAATTGTTTCTTTAAATTGTATTAACCATATTATTAAAATTGGTGAATAGGTTACTTAAAAATTAGTTATTGCATCATGTAAATGGGGCTTAATCTATAGGTAACACACATAATTTGTTTATAGACCGGCGGGTTATACCCGTGGCGGTCTTTAACTCGGCGACCCTCACCCTCTGATCCTGTCCCCGAAACAACTTGAGGACTCGAGCCATTGGCCGTTGCAGGGGAGGAACGTTGTCACCTTGAAGCAAGACGAGGGAGCCTTCCTCAATGTCGGGCAACTTTTTATGCCATTTTGGGCGACTATTAAGTTGAGAAAGGTACTGCTTGTGCCACGCATGCCAAAAATGCTTAATTGCTTAATTTGCGTACAGCGACGCCAGAACCTGAGTCTGTTGGAGGGGATGTCGGCGAGATCTGCCTCAGGGAAGCTAGTAATGGGCCTGCCGATTAAAAAATGCCCCGGTGTTAAAACAGACAGATCTGTGGGGTCTCTAGACAGAGGTGTTAGTGGCCTTGAATTTAGGACACCCTCAATTTCAACCAAAATGGTATTTAACTCTTCGTACGTGAAGCTACTGGCTCCAACAACACGCTTAAAATGGTGCTTATAACTCTTGACCGCTGATTCCCACAATCCTCCGAACGTCGGCGAAAAGCTGGGTATGAATTTAAAAACAATGCCTTTGTCAGCAGCGGCCTTGACTACGGAAGTTTGATGGGAGTCAGTTTTGTTGAGCGAATACAATTCGCGAAGCGTGTTGTTGGCTCCTTTAAAAGATTGGCCATTGTCACAGTGGATTACCTGGGGCAAGCCTCGTCTGGCAATTAACCTCTTTAGGGCAGCCAGAAAGCTCTGAGTGGTCATGTCGGACACAAGCTCTAAGTTAACGGCCTTAGTGGCAAAACAAACGAAGACTAACGTGTACCCCTTAGTGACAACAGACCTCCGCAGGCTTGATTGCTTGACTTGGAATGGGCCACAGTAATCGACTCCAACCTTGGAGAATGGATGGCTTTCAGTGACCCGATCAGAGGGCAGGGATCCCATGAGCTGGCTGGCACCTTGCGCCTTGAATCTGTAACATTTTACACATTTATTTAGGACTCCTTTTACTTCACGAGAAGCACTAATGATCCAATATTTTAAACCTAAGCTGCTAAGAGTCAGGGACAACCCAGAATGAAGTAATGCAATGTGCTCATTTCTTATTATTAATTTGGTGACATGACACTTATTCGGCAAAATTACAGGGTGTTTTTGTGAGTATGGTATTGAGGCATTTTGTAAGCGTCCACCAACTCTCAGTAAGCAATTGTCTAGGAAGAGGTTTAAATTTTTTAAATTGGATTTTAAATCCTTATTGTCCTTAATGCGATTAATATCGTCAGCAAAATACTTAGACTGAATTTGAGAAATTATTTTGTACATTGAATTTCTTATTTCATCAGCTGTTAAGAACCCAGACCGTTTTTCATTATTTTTACAATTGTATGTAAGCCGGTGTATCCAAGCTACAACTCTAAAGAGACGACCCCATGATGAAAACTTATTAAAAATTTCCTCACTTGCACATAACTCATCTGACTGTTTGTTTGTGTCTATATATAAATTGCATGTGACATGGGCACATGTAGGCATGACAGATGGAGTATAGTCTGCATGTCTAAGATGTTCTGGGCCGTTGAACCACAAATCATTGGCTAAGAGCTGCTGCGGATCACATCCACGCGACAAGCAGTCAGCTGGGTTTTGTATGCCAGGAATGTGACACCATTGACAATCAGATGTGAGCTGGTTAATTGTGTTGACTCTATTTTTTATAAAGGTCGGTAAGTTTGTTTTGGCTGAATTTATCCAGCATAGAGTAACTTGAGAATCGGAAAATAGGTAAATTTTATTCACTTTAATGGAGCAAAGTATAGAGGCGACCTTGGAGTATAGTTGGGCGAGCAATTGTGCCGCGTTCAACTCCAGTTTAGGTATTGAAAGACTGTTTTTAATTGGAGCAACTCTAGACTTTGCACACAATAAAGTGAATGTAACAGTGCCGCTTTTGATTACCTTCACATATATGACGGCGGCTATAGCCCCGGCCGATGCGTCACAAAATCCAAAAATTTGAACACTGTTTGCATTGTGAATATTTAGGCATCGATTTACACATAATGTGGGCATGCTTTTTAAACATTGATAAAATTTCAACCAATCCTTCAGAAACTTTTGTGATATTGGGCTATCCCATTCTAAGTTTTCTAACCACAGCCTTTGCATGAATTGCTTAGCCTTCAGTATGACAGGTCCTACTAGGCCAAGTGGATCAAAGAAGGAACTAATAAAGCTGAGCACGCTGCGTTTTGTCCAATTGGCAGGCTCACTACTGGGACATGAGATTTTAAATTGGTCATTGCTGACATCATAAGAAACGCCCAGTGCTTTCATGGACAGATTTTGCTCAGTCAATTCTCGTTCATTAAAATGTTGCTTTGGAACAGGTATATCTGCTAATAAGGCAGGATGATTGGCAGCCCATTTGTGTAGTTGGAAACCGGCAATGCCCAATAAGTTCATGAACTCATTCCTTACCTGCAACGTGTCTTCAATGGTGTCAGCTCCGAACAAGCTGTCATCCACATACATACTTGTGCGAATCACCTTGGCAGCCTTGGGCATCACTGCATCATATCTGTCAGCAAGCTCCTGCAGACATTGTGTTGCGAGGTAGCTGGAGTTCTTGAGTCCATAGGTGACAGTCTGTAATTGTAAGATTTTGTTAGTTCCATCCTCATCAGTCCATAATATATTTTGTAAGTTCCTGAAGGTTGGGTCTATGTTGATTGCTCTATACATATGCTTTATGTCGGCTAACAGTACATATTTGTGGGTTCTAAACAGCACTAAAATGTCGAATAAATCGTTTTGATTGTTAGGTCCATTTAGTAACACCTCGTTCAAGCTGTTGTGATTAGAGCTAGCTCTAGTATTGCCATTAAAAACGACCCTTAGGCGAGTAGTTTTTTTGTCATTCCTTATTACAGGATGATGCAGCATGAAGTAGCAGTTTTGTATGTTTTCCTTATTCAAGGTAAGACTTTTTGCATGACCTAGTGCTACATAGTCATTAATGAAGTCAAAGTAACCCTGCTTCAACCCTTCATCCTTTGAAAACCTTTTTTGTAAGCCCTGTAGGGACTTGGAGGCGACAAAATAAGTGCTACCTAAATTAGCTTGATCAGGGGGGCATTGGAGCGGTAGGGGGACTTGGAATTTGCCATTAACCAACTGTACCGATGCTCTGAATTCGGCTTCGCAGGAATCCTGCTTTGCTGTAACCTCCATTTTCGTTCCAGGGACCATTTCAGTTTCCCAAAACTTTTGGAGGAGGTGACTAATATTGTCATTGGTACTAGTTACCACTGCATGCAAGGTGACAGGGTGGCTGTTAAAACTTGGCTCATTATTTTTTATTTCACCCGACAATATTGATCCAAATTCGGTGTCTATTACATACAAGTCACTATTTTGGAGTTTGGATTTGCCAGGCAACAATATTTTAAAGAAAATGTCAGCTGAAAGTAAAAATGCAATATTGCCCGGAGTGTCAAATTCATCATCTGCAAGCTTCGCAGGCTCCGGGATGGTTATATTTTGCATGTTCACTTTATGCTGAGGTAAGCTTGTTGTTATTTGGTCAACTATTGAGCAGGTCACTTGACATTTAAAATCTGTTTGAAGCGACATGAAATTGACATTGACAGCCTTAGAAGTGGATTTAGTTTGCTTGCCTAAGGCTGTGATATTTAAATTGTTGTTGAAGGATTTTAATTGCAGAGAATTGGCAAGTGCTGTTGTCACAAATGACACTTGGCTACCACTGTCTACGAGCCCTTTGGCTATTGTGTATGACTTTCCATCCTGGCTGAGAATTTTGGCCTTGATGGTGGGTAGCAGTACTGTGCTTGTGATGCTTTTGCTGTGCATGGAAACCTTTGCATCCTCAATACCATGTAACAATGAGTTGTGCATTTTACTTTTGCATTGTTCACATTTAAAATGAAAATGACACTTATTTTTATGTGAATTTAAACACAATTTGCACAAGCTATTAGTAGACGCGAATTCAGTTCTTTCCGGAAGGGACAGGGCTTGGAATTTGTCACACTTGAATAACTTGTGAGATGAGGCATTGCAAAATTTACAAGATGACATAGGTGCCGTGGTATTGCTTGCAAAATTTGAGACCTTATTTTTAATAAAATTTGTTCGGCTCTTACCTTCGCTTTGCTGGCTCACTTCGAAGCTGCAGGCTCTTCTTTCCAGAAATGTGAAGAAGTCCTCCAGCGTGGGCAGCTCCTTGGACACACGCTCGCTGTGATATGCACGGCATGTATACTGGTCGACCTTCCTAAGTAAAATAGGCAAAAGTAACATGTCCCAATTTTGGGGAAATTGTCCCAAGGTTTCCAATGCGGCTAAGTGTTGGCGAGAGTTGGACACTAGCTCACGCAAGTTGCTAGACACACCCTTGGAAATTGCTGGGAAGTCGAGCAATGCCTGTACATGATTTGTGATCACTAAGAATTTATTGTCATACCGATTGCTGAGCAGCTCAAGTGCCTTACAGTATGAATCCCCAGTAATAGGCAGTCCTTCTATTAAGGACAGTGGTTCACCCTTTACAAATTTTCGCAGGTAAAATAGTTTTTGAATGTTTGCTAACTTACTGTTCTTATCTATTATTGCACTAAACAACTCGATGAATGTGTTGTATTTCGTAACGTCTTTTCCATCAAACACAGGTATGTCGATGTCTGGTAGTCTCACGGCAGAGCTGCTGCCGCACACCTCCGAAGGGTCTTGCGTCTTGAGCAGCTTCCGCAGATTTGACGTAACCGCTAGGCATCTGTCCTCGAAGTCGTCGTCGATAAATTCGGACTCTGCGCTCTCTTCGTTGAGCAGATGCAGTTGTATCGACAAGTCCTTATGACTCGCTAAGACACTATCGAGTTGTTGTAGGCGCGTCTTAACAGCTTCCTTTTCTAAAGGTCCTTCTTGTTGTTGTTGTTTGCGCAAAAAGTTTTCTGCCTTCGTTAAAGAGCCTTTACACTGTGCTATCTGTGCTTTTAATTTTCGTTCTTCTGGGCTGAGCTGTGGTTTAGCTGAGTTATCCAACGTCATTGTGAACTTATACTTATGCAGTATTCTATTGAGTTCGAATCGAAAGTAAACTTTTGCTTATCACTGGTGGAGCGAAGAAATGTCAAACTCGATGTGACGGCACGGCACTGACGTCCTAAACGTCAACGTCAGTTTCGAATGACAGTTGTGCTGTCTCTTTCGCACTCGTATGTCGACGAGCTGTTCATTCGCTCGAGCCGACCGAACACGATTTTTTACGAAGTCTCACGACGAGCGACGGGATTCTCGGAACCGGTGAAAAAAAATATGGCGGCCGTTTTTGCAAGCTATTCTGAACTAGAGAATAAAACTTTCTTCGATATGTTGAATGTTGATTGCACACACGTTTCTACAGTTTTAGTCTCTGAAGCACTTAAATGTTATTATTATTTGTCTTTGGAGCACTTGTTTTGGCCTGATAAGTCTACCGGCGCACGCGGTCACACGGTTTCACTTTCTTGAAAAGGTATGAAAACTTGCTGCGCGAACGATTTTACTTTTGTTTCGGCACCATTATGTTTCAGGGAAACATAAATTAAAGAAATATTGAACTTTAACTGTGTTTTATTAATTAAAACGAATTAAATTTACAGAGCGCGTGTAGTCGTTACAGTGGATGAAAGTAAGAGAGAGAAAAAAGAGTGAAAAGTAAAAGCAATGATATTGCCATAAACAATTATGGAGTTTAAAGCCTTGTTCAGTCTTGAACAGTATGTATGGTTTTTATGACTCATGTGGCAGTGGAGGTGGAAACATACATTTAATTTTGTCGGATAGACGTAGCAATCTTACTGGTGTGAGCAAATTAATTGTTTTTAGTTCATAATCAGTCTACATCTAACTAGAGTTGCAAAAGCACTTGGTCACTGCAACTTGTGACCAAAGGGCTGTCAGTTTTCTCTCTCAAAGAATCAGCGAGGCAATAACAATAACAAGTACTGCCTTCTGTATCTTACCCTTGACCCAACCACCTATTTTATTTGTTATTAACCTGGATGTGGTGTTAATTCGATCTGACAGGTCACACGTGAAACAAAAGATGGGGGTTGTTCTCACGCGATCGCCCCGTTAGCAAGAACGTTAAAATAATTTCAAAAATTCAAAAATTCAAAATTCAAAATTCAAAATTTTATTCAGCAAATAGGCAGTTGAATGCTCTTTTACACGTCATTTTTTTGAGTCTACCAGCGCTTTCGGAAAGACCATGATTGCCAAGAAGAATGCGCCGCAAGAAACTTGGCACAAAGTCATTTTTTCTAAAAACAAGTTACATTAGCTCTTACAATACGCAACCACAGACAAACTACACAAAGAAACCTCACTCTGTCATTAAAAGATTAAGAGAGAAAAAAAAAAAATACCGCATTTTAGAAACAAGTGTAAAAAGTAATTATTAAAACAGCAAAACCAGAACACTTTACTTTACTGGCACGTTTTATTTGAGCAGGAGATGTATAGGGTCTCCAGGTCAAATATCTGTGAAAATTTAAATTACAAAGGGATGTATAGGGTCCCAGAATTAATACTATAATATAATACTTAGTCTAAATGGCTTAGAGATGTATAGTCTCTAGGGTCAATTTAAACTAAATTAAAATCAGCAGAGGTGTAAAACGCCTCCACGGTCAAATAATAAGTATAATAATACATATACATAAACTGGAGATGTATATGGTCTCCAAATGTCAAATAACAAAAATTTATGAAATATACATTTCATGTCATCATGTCAAATAAATAAAACATTATTTCATTCATTACATCATTTCATTCGCGTTTACAAGTTGCGTTAATAGATTTGTTAGTTAACTTTAAGCTTGGTAGTTGTATCACGATTCATTTCTTAACCTGAGGTTGTATGACGGTTCTTTCGTAAAATGGTCGATGTTAATAATTATTTACATGATTTAGAGTTACAAGTCTCGATAAATATCTTGAATTCTCAATGGTTGGTTATTGTGCGTATTTGTGAGTAAATTACTGGTTAAATTAATTGTAACAGTCACGAAAGGAGTTACCTGGGTATTTTGGACTACGAATTACTTACTTAGTATTACTTACTAACGCGTAATATACATATTCATGTGACAGCCGTTCCCAAAAGTCGGATATCTTTTGTTTTGATCTACTGACGAATCACACAGTCCAACAATTTGCGATCAGTAGATGACCCAACATCCTTCCATCGATAGAGAGCACGCATAGACTGTACCTATTACGACCGGATAGCCTAGTGGTTAGAGACCCTAACTATGAAGCTTGAGGTCCCGGGTTCGATCCCCGGTCGGGGCAGATGTTTGTATGATGAATACGAATGTTTGTTCTCGGGTCTTGGATGTTTAATATGTATTTAAGTATGTATTTATCTATATAAGTAGGCATGTCTATCCGTTGTCTAGTACCCAAGACGGCTTTGCCTAGTTTGGGACTAGGTCAACTGGTGTCAATTGTCCCATGATATTTATTATTTATTATTACCCACCGACAGGAAGTTTATAAGGACGGCAAAATTGAAGATAGATAGATATTTTTATCGCCAATAGACCGAAACAAAAGATAGATAGACATTTTTATCGCCAATAGACCGAAACAAAAGATAGATAGATATTTTTATCGCCAATAGACCGAAACAAAAGATAGATAGATATTTTTATCGCCAATAGACCGAAACAAAAGATAGATTGAGTATCGGAAAAGGCTGTTGTAACACGAGTGATTTGTTTATTGAAGATAGATAGATATTTTTATCGCCAATAGACCGAAACAAAAGATAGATTGAGTATCGGAAAAGGCTGTTGTAACGCGAGTGATTTGTTTATTTCACTATGACTTGCTGTCGCCATTAAACTAGCATTTAACCGTGTTTAGACCCCCGTGTCATATATCACGCAAACAACTCGAGATTATCACATCCCTTAATTCGAGATTAGCCGTAACGACTCCCCCTTTCACTCAAGGACTCGTTGGTACCGCAAAGGAAGCCTTATCTATCGCTGCGTTTGCTCATTATGACGTTATTTTGTAATCTGATGAATAGTTACTAAGATAATCATCATCATCATCATCGCCAGCCCTTTTTACGTCCAATTGCTAGGCATAGGCCTTCGCTCACAATGAGGTTTGGGCTATAGTTCCCACACGGGCCCAGTGCGGATTGGGAACTTCACAGACATCATTGAATTGCTTCGCAGGAGTGTGAAGGTTTCCTCACGATGTTTTCCTTCACGGATAAGCTCTAGATAAATTACAAATGTAATTTTGCACATAAATTCCGAAAAACTCAGAGGTGCGAGCCGGGGTTTGAACCCACGACCCTCTGCTTGAGAGGCCATAGGCCAAACCACTAGGCTATCACGGCTTTTTCCATTACTATGATGTGTTAGTAGAAGGCCGTGGGTTAGAATCCAGGCTCACGCTTCTGAATTTTTCAGAATTCATGTGCGAAATTACATTTGTGATAGTAATTTTCACACACACCATTGAGTTGGTTTGCAAAGAGTGTACAAGTAGTGCCCAAACAAAGTTTTCTATCACAGAAAATCTTAAAAATTACACATGTTTTTGAATGCAGGAAAAACGTTGCTATATTACGTTGGGTACTAAGTTTCGAAGCTTTATTTACTCGTTTTAGTTGGTTTTCTGAATCAAAACATTTTTTACGTGCTATTAAAAAAATGTGTCTTTAAAACGCATTTTCGTATTCGCTTAAATTTTTTGTGCCGAATGGAAAAGAGGGCTTAATTACTTTGTATTAATATTTCAATGAAAGGCAAAAAGTGAAACATTCAACTTGTAATTTTCGCTCGTTCAAATTAACTGCAGTTGTTACAGAAGCTGTTTTTCTTTTGCAGTAGTTTTACTTTGAAGGGATAGGTAATTAGTTTTCTTTTTTTTCTGCAATTTAATTTTTCTTCGATTTTGTTTCACTTTATTTTAAACTTGAAAACTAAATTCACAGTGTTTAATGCCTTTGTTATGAGCATTTAAAATATGATTTTTCAGTAGGTAGTGTGTATGTTCATACCTAAGTCTATACACACATAAGAAAAGTTCTGATTGTCTGACTAGTAAACGCCCTGGTCCCTATTTCACCATCTTTACAATTGTCAGTTTTACATGACAATTCGAAGTCCATTTCTTTGACAATATGAAGCGTGCTAAAACAAAAGCTGTTCAAGTCAGCAGTTGACACCAAATTGTCATTGAAAACTGACAATTGTAACACAGGATTGGACCTAGAAAGCTGAAATTTTCCATAGAGGATCCCTTTACGACATAACATGCATGTATGTATTATATTTTTTCATATTTTAGGCTTAATTATAAGGACAGGTCAGGAGTACCCAAAACCGGAGAGCATACATATATGTAGAATGTTATGAGATTAAGGGAAGCAAAGGTTGTATGTCAGCATCGTAGCAAGTGGAAGTCCGTGGTGTCTGCCTGCCCCTCCGGGAAGCAAGCGTGACTGTATGTATTAATACAAATTTTCCACCACTCAAACAAACTTCGATGTTCTTACGACCACGTCCTAGGATTCATCAGGGTTACCACACCTCGGATGAAATATGGCGCAGCGGTGCTGATTTATCTCGTTCGGTGAAAAATTGGATCGCCTCGAACGCGGCGGAGTAAAATAATCAAACTGAGGCTTTCAGTGGATGGAATGCAAGAGGAAAAAATGTTATTTTCCTAAGCCTAAATAGGCCATTTTATAAAAAGTTGTACACACTTTTTTCTGGAATTTTGAATGTTTGATATAAAATCGACTTAGAATCACGAGTACTATTGATTTTAATACGCGAAAAAAAGTGTCCCAGAATGTTGCGTTCCATTCCGTTACCAGTTTCAAATACCTCTACAGCTTAGTGTAATGAAAACGGATCACTCACCTATATAAGCCTACAGCCCCAGCTACAATACCTCTACAGCTTATTATGGGAGTAACGGAATGGAAGTACAAAAAAAAAATGAACATTTTGGGACACTTTTTCACCTATTAAAGTCGATAGTGCTCGTGATTCTTAGTAGATAATAACATAAAAAAATCAAAATCCGAAATGAAGTATTTATCATCATAATCATCATCAGCCCACAGCAGTCCACTGCTGGACATAGGCCTCTTCCATGGCGCGCCGCAGCACTCTGTCTTCGGCCCGTCGCATCCACCCGCCGCCAGCAACCCTCTTAAGGTCGTCCGTCCAAGGTATTTATCTATGGTGGTGCCATCCAACTGACATACCTACTTGTAATATTTGACCCCAACATAATTATATACATAGAAACACTGCAAAGCGTTTAATATATTTAGAAGAATGTTACACCAAGAAAATTTTCAGTTTGATGCCTATGAAAATGATGATTTGAATAATTATTATTGAGTTAATGAAATGGTTGAGACTGAAGCCGCAAGTAATTTTATCATGTCAATTAATTAATTTATTATGTCTAGCTCAGAGATTCTACGAATTTTTGGGCAACCCTAATATTTTAGAATTATACCCCGTTTGATTAACGTTCAAAGCTAATATTATTAAATTGTTATTAATGTTGTTTTTCGCTGATAAAAGGATATTTTACTTCTGCCAGGGTTTATTTTAATTCGTAATACATTTTGACATTAATTCTTCTTGAAGAGTAAATTTTAGTTTTTATTTACGTCATTATCATCAGCATCGCCTATTTACGTCCCACAGCTGGGCACTGGCCTCCTCACTCAATAAGAGGGCTTGGGCTATATTTCCCACGCGGACCCAATGCGGATTGGGAACTTAACACACATCATTGAATAGCTTCACATGGCTTCCTTACTATGGCTTACTTACAAAATAAAATGTAAATTCGCACGTAAATTCGGAAAAAGACACGGGCGAGCCAGGGCTCGAATCCACGACCCTCTGCTTGAGAGGAAGTAGGTCAAACCACTAGGCTGCCACAGATTTTATTTTAGTTGTTAAGTATGGACCCCCGCAAATTAAAACCCGATTCAGTCCATATCGCGCTCATGACAACTTCAACCCTGCGACTGCCGAGGTAGGTATGTGTGTAACTACAACGAAGAACCCAATATTCAAATTTCAAAGTCAAATATCTCAAAAATGCATAAAAATGAAACGTTTAGCAAAACTCTGTCGTTAGTAGCCATAAGGCCGCTCATTGCTACCTTGCATTTACTTCGTACCTTTTTCTGTTTTGTATATTGTGTGATGTTCAAAAGACTTTTGCCTAAATAAATGTTCATTATTTATTTAAAAACACATGATGATAGGAAATAGGGTATAGGGAGACGAGCTGTCGGTAGGCCTCCAACAAGATGGAGCGACGACCTAGTAAAGATCGCGGGACCGCGATGGATGCGGGAAGCACAAGACCGATCAGAGTGGAGAGCCTTGGGGGAGGCCGCCGTCCAGCAGTGGACGTCTTTCGGCTGGCATGATGATGATGATGATGAATGATAGGAAATCACGAAATAACCACCCTCTTTACTTGGAAAGTCATTACGAAAAAAGCCGCGGTGAGCGGGCCGGGGGCCGGGTCGTGATTGATTCATAGCTTGTCGTCTCGCTTGTCATATGGTCGAAAGTGAGCCGCAATTTGAGGCTAGAGAGATTTATAGGTGCAAATGAGCATATGCGTCTCGGAAACGTTCGCCCAGAGGGTCGAGCACGACTTTTCGAAACCTGCGTCACGTAAAATCGAATAGTGAACGTGGTCGAGTTTGTATGACGTTTGGAACAGCGCCTGCCCGTGAGCATATTTGGAACTAAAATTTAGTATGAGGTTTCTCGATCTCGATAGGATAACCGTAACGGTACGCAGCATTCCTATAGTAGTGCTCGACCCTCTGACATTTGGTGTCCAGGGGGTGGTTGGTTCGCGTAGGAAATACATAAAACTTTAATCTAAAAAAGAACGAGTTCTTGTATTGCATTGACCGTGGAGGCGTTTTACACCTCTGCTGATTTTAAATTTAGTTTAAATTGACCCTAGAGACTATACATCTCTAAGCCATTTAGATTAAGTATTATATTATAGTATTAATTCTGGGACCCTATACATGCCTTTGTAATTTAAATTTTCACAGATATTTGACCTGGAGACCCTATACATCTCCTGCTCAATTAAAACGTGCCAGTAAAGTAGTGTTCTGGTTTTGCTGTTCTAATAATTACTTTTTACACTTGTTTCTAAAATGCGGTTTTTTTTTCTCTCTTAATCTTTTAATGACAGAGTGAGGTTTCTTTGTGTGATTTGTCGGTGGTTGCGTATTGTAAGAGCTAATGTAACTTGTTTTTAGAAAAAAATACTTTGTGCCAAGTTTCTTGCGGCGCATTCTTCTTGGCAATCATGGTCTTTCCGAAAGCGCTGGTAGACTCTAAAAAATGACGTGTAAAAGAGCATTCAACTGCCTAGTTGCTGAATAAAAATTTGAATTTTGAATTTTGAATTGTAAAATTATGCCGATTCTAGGAGGTCATTCAAAACATTTAAACGGAATTACGCTTGTCAAAATGTTTAACCCTGCGACTGCCGAGGTAGGTATGTAAAACAAGTCGGCCCGTCCCGGCCCGCGCGGCCGGTCACGTTGGCTGTCGATATTCTATCTGGTACTTGGGTAATTTATGAACCCTCTAGCCTGTATGAATTATGGCCGTCTGAGCCCACTCGGCAGTGGAGTGTTATGTTTTGGGGTTTTATAAGGAACGTGATATGACAACACGTGACAGGCAGTTATGGTGGATAGAATATTCGGGTTTGGTGAAAGATCTTGAAGGTTATTTTTTACTTATTAAACATGTTTAATTCCCGACGCAAAATGAGTAGTTATTAAGTCTGACTGATGTCTGTCTGTGGCATCATAGTTCCTTAACGTATTAACCGATTTGGATGCAATTTTTTTTAATCGAAAGTTTAAAATCTAAGTTTCAGCAATATCCGTTAAGCCGATTTTGAGTTATTGAACTTTGAAAATGGTTAATCAAATTTTTGAAGCTTTATTTAATTTTTTTTTAGTAAAAGATTAATTGTGAGTTAATAAATATTTTTGCATTATTTTCCGTTTGCATAATACGTGGTGGTGATGTATTGATGATGAAGTGAACACTTGAACACTCTGGTCAAGAAATGATGAAGACCAATCAGATTTTCCTTTCAATTTTGTGGCGCAGGTATCATAATAAGGTTACGTTGACCTCTTAAAGATTAAGGTATGAACAAAGCAATCCTTTCTTACAGGACAAACAGTACATTGACACGACGAGTACCTACTGTTAAGAACTCCTTTCTCTGTAATAAGGTCACCTTATAAAGCAATATAGAGTTACCTACCAAAGTAATTTCTATTCATTAACCTCCCCACTCACTTATCCGCTTGTACATAATAACCCAACAAAAGCATTTATTTTGTGATCCAGGATATTTATTTTGTGATCCAGGATGTACCACCGCACACATTTTGTTCTCTAGACATAATTATTTTCTCAACCCTAGAATCATCTAAGTGTATTTGAAACCGTCTGACAGCCTTATTCCCATCCTGAAGATAAAAACCGGCCAAGTGCGAGTCGGACTCGCGCACGAGGGTTCTGTAGAAAGATTTTAACGCTTTTCCCCAGTGTTTTAAGAAGTCCAGTGTTAGCAGAACCCTTCTCCTAAGCAAAATGTACGCGGTGTGGGGTCAACTTATATTGGTCTGCGAAATCTACAGACAGACATAAAAAAATTAAGATTTTGAGACTTTTCGGAGTGGTTGTGCTATAAGAAATACCTTCATACCAAATTTCAAGTTTCTAGGACAACTGGAAGTACCCTTTAGGTTTTCTCAGTACGGCGATTTGTATGGAAACCACCTTTTTAATGACTGTATCTTTTGATTACGTTCACTTGAAAGGTTGATTTTTTCATAGCTTCAAGGGACCGCAGGCTTGAGTATTTGATATAAATTTCAGCATGCTACCGCTACGCGTTCCAGAGAAAAAGGGTCTCGACAGACAGACAGACAGACGGACAACAAAGTGATCCTATAAGGGTTCCGTTTTTCCTTTTGATGTATGGAACCCTAAAAAAATGTATGTCAACATAGAATGACAATGCAAAGAAAAATTCGTTAAGCAGCTGGACTTGAACCAGCAACCTCGGTAATCCGTACCACGCTCCACCAATTAAGCTATACTTAACGTTGGTGTACCTAACGAATTTTTCAATGCCTTGTGTCATATTTTATTTTGAGGAGAGATCTTCCAAAATAAAATATGACACAAGGCATTGAAAAATTCGTTAGGTACACCAACGTTAAGTATAGCTTAATTGGTGGAGCGTGGTACGGATTACCGAGGTTGCCGGTTCAAGTCCAGCTGCTTAACGAATTTTTCTTTGCATTGTCATTCTATGTTGAATTTCATTCTATGAATGTTTCATAAAAATAAAAACAAAAATAATCAATAAATCGATTATTTTCATTGATTCAGAAAATAGCTCCATTTCTTGCCACTAATGCGTAACTGTAGAAGTTCCGTAGTGGGTGAGCTGCTTGATTAAGCTACTCATAAATGGCGCTGAGGAGAGATCTTCCAAAATAAAATATGACACAAGGCATTGAAAAATTCGTTAGGTACACCAACGTTAAGTATAGCTTAATTGGTGGAGCGTGGTACGGATTACCGAGGTTGCTGGTTCAAGTCCAGCTGCTTAACGAATTTTTCTTTGCATTGTCATTCTATGTTGAATTTCATTCTATGAATGTTTCATAAAAATAAAAACAAAAATAATCAATAAATCGATTATTTTCATTGATTCAGAAAATAGCTCCATTTCTTGCCACTAATGCGTAACTGTAGAAGTTCCGTAGTGGGTGAGCTGCTTGATTAAGCTACTCATAAATGGCGCTGAGGAGAGATCTTCCAAAATAAAATATGACACAAGGCATTGAAAAATTCGTTAGGTACACCAACGTTAAGTATAGCTTAATTGGTGGAGCGTGGTACGGATTACCGAGGTTGCTGGTTCAAGTCCAGCTGCTTAACGAATTTTTCTTTGCATTGTCATTCTATGTTGAATTTCATTCTATGAATGTTTCATAAAAATAAAAACAAAAATAATCAATAAATCGATTATTTTCATTTAAAAATGTATGTCTTTAATTTTGCCGTTTTAATAAACTTACTGTCATTAGGTTATAAAATCACCCCACTGTCGCTTAATGATTTATTTCACGAACGCAAAATGCCCTAAACGCAAAACGACCTAAGCGCAAAATGACCCAAAGATCCATAAAAATAAGATGGTTAAATTTGTGAAAACAAGAGATTGGAACTGCTGTAAATAAACTTACTTGTCAGTGTATCCGTTTATTATAACTACGAGTACTTGTAACCATGGACTGGAATTCTCATAGCAAAAATCAAAAGTTAATAGGGAGACAACATTGTAATTTATCGACTTTTCCAGTTATGGATTATTTCATTTTAGTTCAAATTTGTCACAAATGACATGACATGCAAATGACCAAGAGCGGATTTGAACTAGCCATTACTAAATTAATACGGATTTGAGTGGCAATAAAACAAAATGAATGTAACTTATCGGAACAAAAAGGAAAAAGCTACTTGGAAGCTTTTGTAAATTTCCAGGAAAAGATATTTCTTTATTTGTCTATCCGTTGTCTAGTACCCATAGTACAGGCTTTGCCTAGTTTGGGACTAAGTCAATTGGTGTCAATTTGTCCCATGATATTTATTTATTTATTATTTTATTTATTAATTTAATCTTTATTGCACAAAATGTAAATGTTACAGAATAATGTTAAAAGTCTATAACAAGGGAAGAGTCGATTCGATAACATCGATAACATCGATAACTGGAATAGTCGATAAAACCTATATGTATCTTCAATTCCTCGTGAAGTTTGACCCGAAAAATAGCCAACCAAATAAATAATTATAACCCCAACAAAACGGACGCAGCCGACAATAATCACGTGTGAAAACACTATTGCTTAGGGATCCTTGGGCAGGAATTCGCCTCAATCCGATAGAGAAGTCCTTTTATTATTAATCTTGACTGATCCGCCCCGTCCTACGATATCGGCTTTCTATTTTATTGACATAGCCAGTATTGTGAGAACCTCGTTTGCAAAATAAACCTAATATTTGCCTTAGGAAAGAGCTGTTTTACGCAGTTTTTTTTATTAGTAATGCCAGAATAGCTAAGACAAATATCTTAGTTAAAGGCGAACTAACCAAATAGGTCCCGGGAGGGTAAGTATTTTTTTCATAAAACATGTGTAAAAATATTCATAAAGTTAAGTTAAGAAAACAGAAAAAACGTACAAAAAAAAGGCGGCCTTATCACCTACTCTAAATTAAGATTGAAGGTTCTAACTATAGAATTACAAGCAAAGTTTCAAATGCACAGTCACCTAAACATCCGGAATCTGCTAGGTTGCTGCTTGGTTGAGCTATGATGGCTAGGATCGCTATCGAGTGAGGTCTATCTGTCAATTTCTACCAATCATAGGCCAGTAACTTGTCTCTCGTTGCCGGAGAATGACAGATGGACCTTACTCCACACTGAGGAGTACTGGACATTAATCAAATGTTGTAGTAAAAAATCAAAGAACAATTCCACACCAAAACTAAATTAATTACAAAATCCCCCGAAACGTGTTGAAACTTGATTATCCGGTTACTTATACCCGCCCGAACAAACATTGCAACCTAAACTTTGTTCATCACCATTCGCCGAACAGAATTGAATCACCGCCGTTGTTATAATTCCGTTCTTTCTCGCTGTTTCACTCAAATTGTTAGCCCGCTCCATTTGTCATTCCGCGACGTAGTTGAAACATCACAATTTGAGTTTGTTTCAAGACAAAAAACTAATTTATTTAGACAAAGGTCGATTGAAAAGAGAAAAACTAACTCATTTAATTGTATATTATTAGTTGAATATTATAAGGAGTGCAGCCGGGGATTACAACCTATTACAAACGCATCGTTTTTTAATGATTGACTTTTGACTTTACAACAAATTGGTTGACGTAACAATCATTAAAATCGGCCTACGCGCATAAGAATAAATAATAACATAGTAGAACGGGATCTCTTTTGACAGAGTCCAAAACGCCGCCATTATATACCTACTTCCCCCTTCACATCGTTACACCCCTCTGTCATCCAGGCGTGTTGCTAGGGTTGCTTGCTGTTAAATATTAGGTACTTACTCGTACGTCTAAAGATAATATCACTAAGACTTAAGTTTTTCTTTGCTTTGAAATCATTATTTTATTCCAGTTTTATTTATAAATCATTACGTACCTACATAATTATAGACACTTCTAAAGAAGTTATCATGAGTCCCATACCAAATGAAGCCATTTAAGGTGATTTAAGTAAGTTTTACTTACCTACAAATATAAATTAAAATACATACAGGCTTACGTAAAACTATTACAACCAAATTATAAACAACAAAACGCGCGTGCGGCGACGCCGGCCGTGACAGCCTGACTGAGTAGTCTGTTTAACGAATACTCTAATATCGTGACCTTGAGCCCGTCCGGAGCGGGAGTTTCCGTTCTACTATGTTATTATTTATTCTTATGCCACGCGTTTGGTTTCCTAGAGTGCCGCAAAAGAACAAGCATACATAAATAGGCTGCCTACCTACTAACACATTACCCTCCTTACCCTAGTTCGAACACACACAATATTAGGACTACTTGAAGTAAGAAATATGCGTTGAAATTTGAATAATGGTAGAAAAACGTAAGAGCATACCATTCTCGCATCTGAGGCCCGAGTACGAATATTCGAAACCTGCGTCACGTAAAATCGAATAAACGTTATCGAGTTTGTATGACGTTTGGAACAGCGCCCTCCCGTGAGCGTATTTGGAACTAAAATTTAGTATGAGGTTTCTCGATCTCGATACGATAACCGTAACGTTACGCAGGATTCGAAAAGTCGTGCTCGACCCTCTACATAGTTTTTATAGCAGGTGTATTTACATAGTTTTTAACCCCCGACCGAGGGGTGTTATAAGTTTGGCCGCTATGTGTCTGTATGTCTGTCTGTGGCACCGTAGCGCTTATACGGTTGAACCGATTTGAATGCGGTTTCTTTTATTTGAATGCAGGTTCTCCAGCGATGGTAGTTAGACACGTTTTATCAAAATCGGTTCAGCCGTTTTTGTGATATTGCATTTTGAAATGAAAATGTCGGGGAGGATTTTGTCAAGTTCATTAGACGACTAGGACGAAACGAATGTCTTTTGTGCCCGTAATTTCCTAGGCTATCATTACCATTGCTGCTTAATGGCAGTATTAGCGAGTTGAACGCAAAACATCAATTTCAACGTGAAGAAGTCACGAGAACATTAGAAGTTATCTCCTCAAAAATTATTCTCGTCGTTCGACAGTTTTTCATCAAACGTTTTCCTGGAACGAGCAGATCAGTGAAGCGAAGCCTTCGTACATTAGATGCCTTCCCCGTTCAGTTGACTTTGGATGGAAAAACATTGAGTTAAGGGCGCACTCTAACAATGGGCTCGTTGTTATTGTGATACCCAAATGTTACTATCATTTTTGTGTTGTGCTCGTTCCACATAGCTGTATGTTGAGCTTTAGTTTAGGGGCTCCACTGTAGGCCGAGCACGTATATTCGAATCTTGTGTAACGTTACATTATCATATCGAAATCTAGTAAACCTCGTACAAAATTTTTGTTACAAGTACCTACGCTCACGGGCGGGCGCAGTTTCAAACGTCATACAAATTTCTCGATAACGTTACTACTCGATTACGTTACGCAGGATTCGAAAACTCGTGCTCGACCTTCTGTAGAACAACGCTGATGCTTGGAAAATAATTGTGCAAAGCTGTCGTTAAATTAGAACATTTTCATTCCATTTATAAGTTATTTAACTGCCCATATAATGTGATGAGTAAGTGGACGAGGTGAGAATGAAGACGTGTTGAGAAAGCAAACAAGTGGAGAATGAAGACGATTTGAGAAAAAAAACGAGTTGAGAATGAAGACGGGTTGTGAAAGTGGACACTGGACGAAATGGGATTGTTGACGAGCTAGGAAGTTGACAAAATGAGAATGTGGACGAAATGAAACTAAACGATCTTTTAACATGAAACTACCGTGAGACTCAATCATAGTGAAATAAAAACGGAGCACTCACGTATATAAGTCGAGTTTAGCCCAACATGTTTCGGACTAATTCGTAGTCCTTCCTCTGGGAGCGCACGACCCAGAGGCGGCGAAACGCACACCCGCCGCCGCCGCTGGGTCGTGCGCTCCCAGAGGAAGGACTACGAATTAGTCCGAAACATGTTGGGCTAAACTCGACTTATATACGTGAGTGATCCGTTTTTATTTCACTAAACGATCTTGTTTATCTTATCTTGTAAATAAGCTGACTCGACATACGTATCCTCTACTAATAAAACTGTCATTTCATTTCCTTTAAGTTCAATGATAAGTAATATTTCACTTGACAATATCTTAAAGCGACGCTGTAGGTACAAGAATCTAGCTGCGTTAAAATGTGGACATTGATAAATTTAAAATGTTAATTAGTACGAATGTGTCCGAAGCCACCGTGCCGTTTAAAATCACAGAGCAGAAAGTCATACATAACAATGAATATTATTTCCAATCGAAATGAACGCGGATACGGACCATTGACAATACCAATAACAGACGCGCCTCGCTGTAATCCGTGCGAGCTGTAAATATGTGAAACTGTCAAAGTACCGTAAATAATGTCAAGTTATCATCAGAGCTCGGACAGGTCATAGCAAAATAATTGCAACACGGTAATAGAACAAGATTAATAGAGTCGCATGATGTACAGTTATTTAATTCTAATTTTCAATTACATTTATAACAGTAACCCAAAATTCAACATAATTATGTTTGTGAAGGTGTTTCCATTAACATTTTTTTTAAAGCTGATGGTTATTGAACATTTTATGCAATCATCAACTACTTACTGCATTTTCTGGAACAAACCAATGTTCTTATTTAATGCTATTTATTATTTCATTATAAATGATAATTATTATTCACTATTTTCATTTCATTTCATTATAAAGTAAAAATGTTAAATTACGATAATATCCTCTTTGGATAATTATAATCTTAAGTGTCGACTCTATTGAGTATTGTTTTGTGTCCATATCTGTTTTTGCTATGACCTGTCCGAGCTCTGGTTATCATGCAACTGATAAGGTAGACTACGACGCGACAACAATATTACACTAGGTGCTTTTTAATGAGCTGTCAAGAATTCAGCCAGGATTTGAGTAAGTCTAACAGAGCATCTCTGAGAAGAGTTTTTTGAATACCTATTGAAAAAAATCTCCCATACAAATTCGTATTGTTAACCAGCAGAGGCAATAAATGTATGGGAGAATTAGCTGTTGCCCGCGAATTTGTGCGCGTAGATTTCGGTTATCGCTATCCCGCGGGAACTGTAATGTATAATTTTTCCCTGGTATAAAGTAGCCTATGTTGTTCCTCAATATTCAAACTATCTTCTTACCAAATATCATCTAGATTGGTGTAGCAGTTTTCCCGTGAAGAGGTAACAAGCAGACATTCGCATTTATAATATTAGTTAGGATGATTTCTTTCCAAATAAAAACATTACAGGGGTGTTCACTTATACTTACTCAACACCTGGCTGAATTCTTGGGAGTTCATTAAAACACACCCTGTATACATTATCGTGTATAACTAATGCTTTATAAAGTTTAAAAAACTCCCAACATCTTGACTAGACTAGTTCTTTTACAAAAACCCGCATCCAAACCATGATCCGTTTAGAAGCTACGTTGCCACAGACCGACGCACGGAATACACATGACACAATTTTATTATAAACACCCCTCTTTTGCGTCAGATATTAAAATTGGCTGTCAAGACTGGCAAGTTCATAATGCTTTTGACTCAAACTCTACATTGCCTTTTCAGCTTTCTAGCACTATTAAGATCTAAAGCTGTGCCGATGAGAAAAGGCCCTCTTCTATTCATTAATCTTGGCGGGTGTAAGTACTGCCGTGTTTCTAGTTTAACTCTAGAGTTGTAATACGGCTGTAAATGAATTGTTTATAGCATGGGCATATTTATAATTATTTCACTTTTATCTACCATCAAGTTGTTAATTTAAGTAAAGTTACAATGACAGTGTCACAACTATAATATCTCCTACTTTTTCAAGAGATCTCGAGAAATAGGTAGGCATTAAATTTTTTTGAACAATTAACGTACCTTGCTATATTGAAAGTCATTACGACTGATTGAGCTTTGCCTAGGTGCATAAAACGTGTCTAAAGTACTTTCCTTTTATATGATGTAAGGTCAAATGTTTGCCTGCGACCCCACATGATAATATAATACCTTTACTGATTACCTCTTCAATTTCTGGGTCAAAAGCAGAAATATTAAAAATCCATTTAAATTTCCGCGCAAGAACTTTTTACCTGCGCTACTATGGCTTGCATGATTATAATTACAAATGCATTGATTAGCTCTTTAATTAGCTTAATAACCTGAATTCTGAGGTAGTTTTAATTGCATCCATAAATATTTTGTGCGTCACGACTCAAATCCCACTTCTGATGTTCATTTTAAAATAAAGTACCTGTTTATTTTCATCACTCCAGTTCGCACGGAAACTTTGGACATGGGCTTTTTAATGTGACGTTCGTCACCACTCTTCTTATCTTAGTTAACTTTTTCATTCGTGAAAGTCCATGTTCAAGATCCCAAAACCAAAGTTTGCCGAGACACCCTAAATTAATAAAAAGATTTCGCAAATTGGTAGCCTTGTCGCAGATAATAATGAGATGGAGGAATACGGAGGGCTTTGTTCGCTAAGTAATCCTTACTTAATTAATTCGTTGTGGAGTAAAAAAAGTTTGTTAAATTGGAAACCAAATAATACGGCCGGTCCCCGAGGACGAGCCCACTTCGCTGCTTAATTTGTTCACAAGTCTCCCGTTCAGAAATTTCTCTTAAAGTGGGTGCCGTCTTTTCAACTCAACACAACGCTCGCGGAAACAATGTGAAAGTTCCACCTCAGGCCTGATCAATTGTAGAGGGTAATTTAAGCGCCCACCTCCAGGCGTCAATCTTCAGTATTTTATACAAACGTCGCCAGAATTAGATTAGTAAAGTTCCGCAATAATTTTCAAGGAATTGAATCGAAAGTTTCCCTTTAGCTGTAATAATGGCAGTTCTCCTCCCGTGCAATCAGGCGTTATTAGAAACACATTTGGCAGGAACTGTATTTCGTCGAGTATCGTGCCAAAAAAATGTGTTTCGCCAAACGAAGGCACGTAACCCCGAGCCATTCGATAACGAAATATTAATCCGGACCACTGAACTATACGGTTACTCTATCAATCATTCAGCAAGTATCCGAAAGTTATGGAATTACAAACAAGGGAGTAACTTACGGTCCCGGCGAGTCCGTCGATAACAGGCACTACCACGTGTCACTTCACTCAGAGTTTACTTGTATCCGCACTTGCCAAATCTTTATTAGCCACTTATGTAAAATTATGTCAATTCAATACGATGTTTTGACGTCTCGCAGTGATTACAAACACAAACACACGTAAAACTCGGGTTTTATACGTCACTTGGCACTTGTTTAATCACAGTATTACGTTTATGGTGAGTAATTACGATCTGTTGCAGCTAAAACACTCGGACATCGCGTTAGTGCTGGATGGCGCCCAACGTGGGGCCGCGGGGAGCCGAGCAGCGTGGACGTATACTCGCGCCGGCGGCCGGCCAGATACTGCCGGGTGCGCACGCCTGAGCCCGGCCGGCCCCCCACCACCCTCACCCCTTTGGACCCCCACTGCAATTCGGCAACAAAAAAATCACATCAGAAAGAAACCATTCCCTGTCATTGCGCTTCAATAGACGCTATCTCACCCCTTGAGTCTTAAGTGCTAGTCTTTCAGTTATAAGTTATCGGCGCCATTTTGAGGTGTTAATGACGTCGTGGGGCTGATTTATGTTGGAAACGTGTACCGTACTAAATCAAGGGCTGCTAATTTATATAACTGAATTGAATGCTCGTGAAATTTGCTAAAGTTTAGAAGTGAGGCGCTTGAGCCGGTTCTTTCGGCGTTAAGATATTCGTGAACATCAAACGTTGGGTGTTCAAAGGAATTCGCACATTCGTATTCATTAGTAGCTCGTTCTCATTACTTGTTGGCATGTATTTTTATTTACGTTGTAAGTTATGATCGTTAATGGCTTCGCGATGAACCCACGTTGTTGTCTCTTTTCATGTTTTCTGACTAACAGCAGTTTCCAATATCTATCTTTAGTTTTGAGCTACTGACGAATTAAAACATCTATCTATCTTCGACTTTGCATTCTCAATAAACTTACTGTCGGAAGAGAATCCAATGTCTGCTTGCTATCCGTCCATGGGATGATTGTGGGTCATCTACAGATAGCAAAATTGTTTAAGTATGTCAATAGATCTAAACAAGGAATATATGTAATATTGCTAAGGTAAGGACTCGCTGCTTTAAAAATTCGTTCCTATTAGGGCTCAGACAAGCCTAGACTTCTGACACCTCGCTCAATTTGAGAAAATAAATATATTGAAGTTATTTTAGTGGTTCCGAGAAGCATTCCTTTGCTCTCAGTGTAATGGGGAAAGATGTTGCCTTGTTAACGCGTTACTCGAGACATTGACGAAACTTTCCTTTGTATTATGATTAGGTTAGGCTGCCTTAACCTTGTCACGTAACAACTTAACAAGTACAGCAGTATGTCAGGGAAAAAGTATGTGTTCAGATGATAAAAGTGTACTATTTGAATGGTAAAAATATGTCAGTAAGATTATTTAGGGAACATTAAAGGAAACGTCACGTTTATTTCTAAAGAAAAAAAAGCAAACGAGCGAGTGGGTCGCTTAAAATACTTAAGTGATCACCACTGCCTATAAACATTCGCAACACCCGCAGGATTGCAGATGCATTGCCAACCTGGACGGCTAAGATCAGCTGAGAAAGGTGAGTTTAGTTTTAAGTACCTGTCATCTTTACGTTTTAAAATTCTTTACAATAAGTAAGACGTGAGATAGTTTAGCTAATGAGATGAAAAGATTGATAAAACAAAGTATAGTTAAATCTTAATCCAGCAACGGTGTTTTATTAGCATCTTCGACATGGCGCAGCCGGTAGGATACGAAGCTACGCTCCCAAAGGCAATCCTGATTTCCTATCAGAAAATCATTACGTCACGACCTGTCCTTGTTCAAACCCCTGTCAAACGAATCAACTGTCATTACCTTAATATAAACGTATTATGATTAGCCTAGTGGTTTGACCTATGATGGCCTCTTAAGCAGAGGGTCGTTGGTTCGAGCCCCAGCTAACACTTCTGACTTTTTCGGATTTTATGTGCGAAATTACATTTGTTGTTTTATCATCAAGTTTTCGGTGAAGGAATACACCGTCAGGAAACCTGCACACTCTTGCGAAGAAATTCAATTGTGAGTGAAGTTCCCAATCTGCACTTGACCCGCGTGGGAACAATAGCCCAAGCTAGCATTTTGAGAGAAGGCCCGTGCCCAGCAGTGGGAAGTGAAATCGGCTGATGATGATGAATATGAATTAAATGCCAAGTTATTATACTAACGAAACTCATTTATGTAGGTATTACTCAAATCAATACTAAGTTATTATACTAACGAAACTCATTTATGTAGGTATTACTCAAATCAATACTAAGTTATTATACTAACGAAACTCATTTATGTAGGTATTACTCAAATCAATACTAAGTTATTATACTAACGAAACTCATTTATGTAGGTATTACTGATATCAGTACTAAGCCCCAGAGAAAACGTAGTGCTTAAACAAAGACTCGTATGTTACGTATTTGCAAAATTAAACTGTAGCGTGCCTATGTTTTTGCCTTTTAACTTGGCGGCAAGACTGCGAACGATACATAATTTAGGCTAGGGAAGTGTTGCGTTGCTTTGAGTCAGACATGCACGTGGGTAATGGGGATCGCTCTGTCAATACTGAGTTGAGATAAAAGTGCTCTCAGATGGGCAATTCTATGAAATATTTCTTAATTAAGACTCCAAAACCCCCTACCAATTGTACTAAGGGGCATGGAGACTATGATGGATGGGTGGAATAATATCACATCACACACAGCACCACTGCTGGGCACAGGCCTCCTCTCAGAATGAGAGGGCTTGAGCTATGGGAACGGGCCCAGTGCGGATTTGGAACGTCACACACATCATTGAATTGCTTCGGTGTGCAGGTTTCCTCACGATGTTTTATCACCGAAAATCGCATGATGTACATATATTACAAATTGGTTCAGAAGCCGAAGGCATATATCATACCCATACCAGTCACGAATTTGACTGTTTTTTATAATCATAGACAAACATACCGAGCGGAGGTTTCGTAAACTGTTTTTTTTTTATTGTAAAAAAAAAATATCACGTTATTGTTTATACATGTCAGACTGAACTCGACTTATATTCGCGAGTGATCCGTTTTATTTCACTATGATTGTAAATTACGTTGGTTTTCAAATTTGAAACATCGAAATCGATATCGAAAAGTCATTACGACATCGAATTCGATGTCGATTCGATGTCTGAACGCACTATAGAGGACTTATGATATGTGTGTAGATAAAAGCTAATAACTAACTTGAAAACCCCCGACATTGTCATTTCAAAGTTCAATATTTCAAAAACGGGTGAACCGATTTTAATGAAACTTAATAACTAAGAACCATCTTGATTAAACTAGCTTTAATGAAACATACAATGACAATGCAAAGAAAAATTCGTTAAGCAGCTGGACTTGAACCAGCAACCTCGGTAATCCGTACCACGCTCCACCACTTAAGCTATACTTAACGTTGGTGTACCTAACGAATTTTTCAATGCCTTGTGTCATATTTTATTTGGAAATAATCAATAAACCGATTATTTTCTTTTTTTTTTCTAGCTTTAATGCTTACAAAATTAAGACTTTAAAACATAAAAACAAACACAAACATATTAAAACTTAAACTAAAGGTAAAAAACTTGGCCTAAAAAGACTTTAAAAAGTGGAAATGTTTCATAAGAACTTACTGAAAGTCAATTCAATGGATTGTGTATTAAAAAATTTAAATTATGTTTCGTCCACATAAAACCCACTAAGATAATTTAATGTTTATTCAGTAACTATATATTCCCGTCAAAAGTTAAGGGTAACACGCGGTTAGTAGCCTTAAAACATGCGATGGTTTATGTCTGACTACATCACGGAAACTACTTAAACATAAACGATCGAAAATAGAAAAAAATCTAATCGGTACCCATGACGATTTTTAGTAAAATAAATGAAACTGTCATCCGCCATCTTGGATTCAAAAAATAATGTCAATGTCTGATTTCCTGGAGAATGGGTAGGGTTCTGGTTTGGGATGCGACCTGTGTCGATACAATAGCACCCTCACATCTCCAGGGAACCACACAAAAAGCTGCTGCGGCGGCAGAAACGGCCGAAAATAGAAAAAATTCTAAGTATCAATCTCTCGGTACGAATTATAGTTTTGTTCCTGTCGGTTTTGAAACTTTGGGTCCATGGGGTCCCGGCGCTTACAAGCTTATTTCTGAGTTCAACATACAATGACAATGCAAAGAAAAATTCGTTAAGCAGCTGGACTTGAACCAGCAACCTCGGTAATCCGTACCAGGCTCCACCAATTAAGCTATACTTAACGTTGGTGTTCCTAACGAATTTTTCAATGCCTTGTGTCATATTTTATTTGGAAGATCTCTCCTCAGCGCCATCTATGAGTAGCTTAATCAAGCAGCTCACCCACTACGGAACTTCTACAGTTACGCATTAGTGGCAAGAGATGGAGCTATTTTCTGAATCAATGAAAATAATCGATTTATTGATTATTTTTGTTTTTATTTTTATGAAACATTCATAGAATGAAATTCAACATACAATGACAATGCAAAGAAAAATGAATGAATGTTCTATGAATGTTTCATAAAAATAAAAACAAAAATAATCAATAAATCGATTATTTTCATTGATTCAGAAAATAGCTCCATCTCTTGCCACTAATGCGTAACTGTAGAAGTTCCGTAGTGGGTGAGCTGCTTGATTAAGCTACTCATAGATGGCGCTGAGGAGAGATCTTCCAAATAAAATATGACACAAGGCATTGAAAAATTCGTTAGGTACACCAACGTTAAGTATAGCTTAATTGGTGGAGCGTGGTACGGATTACCGAGGTTGCTGGTTCAAGTCCAGCTGCTTAACGAATTTTTCTTTGCATTGTCATTGTATGTTGAATTTCATTCTATGAATGTTTCATAAAAATAAAAACAAAAATAATCAATAAATCGATTATTTTCATTCATTTTATTTCTGAGTTACAAAAGCGCTTAGTTGATGCAACTTGTGACCAAAGGGCTGGCAGTTTTCTCTCTCAAAGAATCAGCATCGCTATTCAGCGAGGCAACGCTGCCAGCCTTTTGGGCACTATGCCACGGGGGCCTTATTTAGATTTAATTTAGTTCTAAGTTGTAGTTTATTTAGTTTAAGCTTAGATTTAATGTCATTGTAAATTGCTTTTATTATGTAAATAAAGTATTTCTCCTTAAACATAACTCCAACTTAACTATAACTTATATGTATAACTATAACTTTAACTTAATTAATATCAACCAGATGAGAATAAAGTGGTAATCCGTTCTGTTTTGGACAAACATACGAGTACACTACTTGTTCCTGTTTCAATAGAATAACTATTACATATACGTAACTATAGTTATTGTAATACACGTTTTATTGAGACCGACAATTAGTACAGTTTGTGTCCTCCGATATTTGGCCCGCTGTGCATCACACAATGAATAAGGATCTCGAATAGATTCGAAAATGTTGATCTAACTATTTTCATAATTTTTTGTTGAAAAATGGTGGCAAACGAGTACGCGGGTCACTTGATGGTACGCGATCACCGCCACCCATGAGACCCAGCAAACCCCAAGAGAGTCACTAGTCCGTTGCCGTTGCTACTCGTATTATTAGAGTTATACTAAAATAAACAGATAATTCACGTGTCTAAGTAGAGCGAACATCTAAGTCCAACCCGACGTGTTTCGGACACATGTCTAGAACTAGTAATTTATCTTCATCGTTGTCGACGTTGAAAACAAGGCTAGTTGTGCGCCGCTGTCAGCAGAGCTGCGCTTAGTAGAGCAGAGCGCTAAGCAGCAATGCCTACGTTATTGCATTCAGGCGTAGAACATGGAAATGCCGAAAAAAATGATTAAGACTAGAGTTAGTCCTTGTAAAGCCTTTAGACTGGCAACTTCGGTTAATAATTGTTGTGTTCCGGTGTGGAGAGTAAGATAGCCGGTGTAATTCCGTAATTACACCGGCTATCTTACTCTCCACACCGGAGACCCTAGACCCTAGACCCTAGAGAGCTAAGATGAAATGCCTCTTGTGCCCGTGCACAAGAGGCATTTCATCTTAGCTCTCTAGGTTGGCAACGCATCTGCGAACCCTCCGGGGTTGCGGGTGTCTATGGGCAGTGGTGGTCACTTACCATCAGGTGACCCACTTGCTCGTTTGCCTTCCTCGTCGTATAGAAAATCATACTAAATCATGATAGATTAAAGCAACGAAGACGGTACAGAAAAGAAGTGAGCATTGAGGATTTAAATGAATTTAATGAATGCTAGCCGTCGCTCACTGCTCTCTCCCAAAAAAACGCGAGAGATTGCAGATGCGTTGCCAACCTAAAGGGCTAAGATAAAATAGGTACCTTTTTTATAATTTACTGAATCAGGCGTTACTTTGCGGAGGTTCATATTTATGAACTAAAAACAGTTACCATGTGGTAATGGTGGCTTGGTAAATGGTTGTTGTAGTGTTTAGCTTTGATAATGGTCTCATGGAGAGTGCCAGCGTTTAGTTTAATGGTGGTGGTGATAGTTGCGTCTAGAGTAAGACAGCCGGAGAAATTACGGGCACAAAAGGTACCTATGAACTAAAAACAATTACTTTGCTCACCCCGCGACAAGTGAAAAATAGTTAATCTGTGCGGCAAATGCATGTTTTCATGCAACACCTCCGCCTCCACTGCTACACGAGTCAACACAAGCCACACAGACCTCGATACCGGAACATACTAATGCAAGCATTGCTATTTAGCGACGGGATTAGACATGAGGGTCGAGCACGACTTTACGAATGCTGCGTAACGTTACGGTTATCGTATCGAGATCGAGAAACCTCATACTAAATTTTAGTTCCAAATACGCTCACGGGCGGGCGCTGTTCCAAACGTCATACAAACTCGACAACAATACAACACAATACAAATATTCTTTATTGAAAACCACAAAACAGCAACAACAACAACGCTCACTACAACGTCCCAACAACGTAACACCGTAGTAACAACGTTTACTATTCGATTTTACATGACGCAGCATTCGTAAAGTCGTGCTCAACCCTATGAACATGGTAGCGATACGAACGGAACAATCATTCACATTATTATAAGCCTGGTAAAGAGTCCCACTCTAGGCAAAAGCCCTATGTCCTCCACGCATCCAGATCAGTGGTCTCAGGCCAGTCGTAAAACAAAAGATATCCAGACCGCCACCGTCGTCTAGGCCTGCCACGCCGCCGCCATCCATCCTGTAGTACTCTGTGGCAATTTTCGTCCACTAGCGTGGTTGCATGCGGCTGACGTGGCCTGCCTAGTTCCATTTAAGCCTGGCAGTCTAGGCAACCACATTGGCAATGCGTGTTTTTGAACGCAATACCCTCCTGCTTCCAACGGCAAATTCCAACAGAATGAAATTTGAATCATGATGTCTTTAATGTGAGTTCAAATTCACTTTTGACAATTACGTCCTTTATAAAGGACTTTGGGCCGCAAGAGGATACGTGTTTCGGATCCAGTCGATCTTTTCCACTCCGGAAATGCTGCGTTCCATTGCTCTTTGGCAACCATTTACATAATACATAAAATCTAAACTCCACCAAATCTATAGACTTTCCTCACCCACAAGGAACAAATCCACGAACATACATGACATGCACTTTTAAAGTAAAGGGAATAAAAAGATTTGTGTGCCTACGTTCGTAGCGTAGCGCAGCTACGGCGTAGCACCCGCTCGTAGCGGCGTAGCTGATAAAACGACCGAACGTCTACAAAAGACTCCTTGAATACCGACAGATCGCGTTCATACGAAGAGGGTTCCGCCTTTATGTTTATGTTAAAGCTTTGTGGATTGTTTGATTATTATACTTTAAATGCTCGCTGAAACAAGAATACTCATTGCTAAATGCTCATTGATACAAAAAATTGTTAGTGTGTAGGTATACTTTCTGCGTCATGGGCTGCCGCTGAGTCGTGCGCTCCCAGAGGTAGGACTACGAATTAATCCAAAATAGTTGGGCTGAACTCGACTTAAATACGTAAGTGATCCGTTTATCACTATAATATGTTTGAGTCTCACGGTAGGTAGTTTCATGTTAAAAGTTTTACTACCGGACTGAAGGAGGATTATGTTTATCAAGCGTATGTATGTACTATATGTCTAATTCTTTGGCACGTTCTACAGCCTAAACTGTTCGACGGATTTCAACGTATGAGGTGTCATTGGATTCGTCTCATTTCTGCAAGTGACATATTGTTTCCTAGATCGCAGTCAGATTTTTTGCTTTTAATTTTAAACAGGATAAGGTTATTTCAAATGTACTGTTTAATGTGAGTGTGAGAGAGATAGAGAGATTTATTCACACACATTTGACACACACACAACAAGCAGGTACATTTGAAAAAACTAAATAAAACAAAAGCAGAAACTTAATTACTATAACCACAGTCTATACAGTCGTCCGACGAAGGCCTCTAGACAGGTCAATCGTGTGGGGGGTGCGGGGTGCGGGGCGGGCAGGGCGAGCCCCCTTGCATACGCCGCCACTGCCCGATTAGTTAGGAACTTTCGCCCTACTTAGTGCTTTGGCCATGCGGTTGCGGTGTCGGCATTTACGCAATCATCAAAGGCGTCGGACCACTGGTAGGTATAAGCTCTTTACACTGTGCTATAACTGTGTGAGTAAATCTCACTTTCTCTCCCAATAATTTAACAATTCTTCAGTCGCAGTGGCATCGCACCCGCCCCGTAGTCATCGAAAGCTATTCCAAAGAAAGCGTTGCTACACTAATATTTCAGCCTGCAAACCGGCACCTCACTTATCTTCGATTCTTGATTCGGCCACAAGCAAAATTCCCCTCTAACCAACACAACTTAAAGGGGATTTTCGTACGTTGTCAAACTAGCAACATTTGTACTGCAATGAAAATAATGGAATATGGACTTTGGCGGCGTGAGGAGAAGGCGATTTTTTGAGGTGGTTTTGGGAATCAATTCGTACCGACACGTCTGAGTGTGGGTTCTTTTCTTCTGCCTTTGTTCTAATGTTCATTATGTATTCTCTCTGTTATTGGCGGGTATACATTTTATAGGTTTTGTTGTGGCCGTGTGTCGGGTTTGTTTACTGGTACTTTAAATATGGCCGGTTGCATTCGCGTGCTTTTATTTGCGAACGCGAGACAAATCGTATTCTGAGGATCTAAAATTATTGATTAGATTAGATTTTATTTTATCATCATCATCATCATCATCATCATCATGTCATGAACTAAAAAACAATTACTTTGCTCACCCGCGACCACGCCCACGCGTCGCAGCTTTGGTCGCGGGTGAGCAAAGTAATTGTTTTTTAGTTCATAAATATGGACCTCCGCAAAGTAACGCCTGATTCAATAAATTATCATCATGTCAGCCGATTGACGTCCACTGCTGGCCGGCGGCCTCCCCCGCGGCTCTCCACTCAGACCGGTCTTGTGCTTTCCGCATCCACAGCGGTCCCGCGATCTCTACTAGGTAGATTTTATTTATTTCAGTATAAAATATCATCATAAATTATCAATGAATTAAATTCCGAAAAAGGTAAAAAGAAGAAATAATAAATAATTTATAACTATTACCATTCAGTTGGTTCTCCACTAGGGATCGTCATAAAAATAAATTACGGTAATGAATCAATTCCTAATTATGTCATATCAAAGTTGGAAATCGAAAATGACTAGGTTTAGGTATTATTTACGAGACGTGAAAAAGCTCGACTTGCACCAACGTGTGTTAAACACTAACCGGGGTTAGCTTGACATATGTATTTGTATCGACGTAATATCATCCGCGAGTTAGCACCTAATCCAGCATGCTTATTGTCTAACTCGCTCACAATCAGCAACATGTTCGTTTTGTATTGGCTGACAATTGATATTCCGATACCAACTGACATTTCAGTCTGATGACGAGTGTCACCTGTTTCACCAACTTTACAAGTGTTGGATTACAATGACAATGTGGTCTCACTTTTATTGCTGACTAGCTTTTGTTTTAGCGTGTTAATATTAGCAATTAAATATAGAATTATCAATACAACCTGACATTTGTAAAGTTGGTGAAATACGGGCCAGGTCGGTGCGAGTCGGCCGCGACGCAGACGCGATGAAGGATTTCCAGGAATTCCCATAAGGAAGGCAACAGGCATATTTTCTTTTCATTTCACGATACCGAAGGAGCGGGCGTAATCTAGTCTTACACTAACGTTCAAGCTGAAATTTTCCCAATTAAAAATTACGTAGTGCGCTCCCAGAATCTAAGTTTTACAAAGATTAATTAAAAGTAATTAACATAAAGGTAGCTAATACTCGAGGCGGACTGCTGTATAAAATGGCTATAAATAAATGAGAAGTTGAAAAGTCCCGCGGAACTTACCGACAAACTTTCACACAACTTATTTAATAACTCTCGACGCCATTGTGTAGCAGTGGTGGTGGAGTAGACATCCTGTCAATTATAGAGGTTCACTGGAGGTACTTTATGATTGGGATGCGGTTTACTGTGGTGGGGTTGTCATAAAGTTGATGGTGACGCTTAGTAAGGAGAGAAATTAAGAGATGATTCCAGTTAGAAATATATCAGAAGTATCGTATAGGTAATTTTGAGGAACGATACATAATTTTAATGTAGCTTAACAATTCCTTGATATTGAAAAAACTGTGCCCTAATTCGAATTTTATTACGCTTTTCGTTTTTTTTTTTACTATAGTGTAGACTTGCATTTGATCACAATCACGTTTAATGGCTAGCAAAGAAAATGGTATCTAAATGGAGAAAAGTAAAAGTATTATACCTACGCCTTTTTAACAGCATAAAAAAATGGATTCTAAAAACAATCCATACCTATTTTAATTGTGTTTTCAATCCTTTGTGTTCGTATGTATGACAAATAGTTTTAACCATACTTTACCTTTCTATACAGTGCTTTGTAACTGGCTTAAACCACAAAAGTGGCTAGTTCTTTGTCTATTAATTGCAATATCACACTGTCTAACGATCCGAGTCATCTCCGCAATCCTACGAACATGCCCGATGGTCGGCGCGCACGCCGCCTTTCGTTGTAATCCATCGCAGTCTTAGCTCCTGAAGGCTGCCAAATTTACCCTAATCCGATTTGTAGCTTTTTCTGCCGACTACAGAAACGAATCATAGTCTTACAACTTCATAATGACAGCTAAGTAACAATAATAATACAATACAAGAACTCTTTATTGAAAACGACATAATTTAAACAAAACAGAAAAAAGGTACAAAGAAAATGTATGGTAGCAGTGGGTGGCCTTATCGCTACAGAGCGATCTCTACCAGGCAACCATAATGTAATTAAGGTAACAACAGTGTCCTAAGCACGACTTGTCGAATCCTGCGTTACGTTACGGTTATCGTATCGAGATCGAGAAATCTCATACAAAATTTTAGTTCCAAATACGCTCACGGGCGGGCGCTATTCCAAACGTCATACAAACTCGTTATAGTTTACTATTCGATTTTACGTGACGCAGGATGCGACAAGTCGTGCTTAGGGCACAGATTTTATTTATTTATTTTATTAACTTAGGTACAATAACATAATGCAAGCTAATTAAGTTACAAATAGCCACTCATTCTAAGTCATTATAGCGCATACATCACGATTATAATTGTACACAGCATTTAACACAACCCTAAAATTAAAAAGTGCCAATTCGTTACAATAAGCACAAAACTATAACTATAAGCACTTAACTGATAATGAAGACAAACAAAAACAAAACAAGATCCCGATTTTCAATTTTTAAGCAAAGTGTTCATTTAAGACTGACTTGAATTTTGTTAGTGTCATGTTGAAAATGTCTAACTCAACATCAATGTTATTAAAAAGTCTACACATTCTTACAATTGGAGCGTTATTGGAGACGTTATTATTACACACTAATGGCAGGGCAAACAAATTAAACGAGATGACGCTTTTTAGAATTTTTAGGAAATTAATTTATTAATAGGTAACTTAGGAAAATGCATAACGTAAGCATAAAATACACATAATTATACCTTGTTAAACAATGAGTATAGTGACACGATGCTACCCATTTTTTTTCAAACGCAATTTACTAGTAACTCAACATAACTTTTCTTTAAACAGTAAAGAATAGAGAGTAGAGTACAGAGGTAATATCATTGTATAAATCGTATTACATTCCGATATTCCGAGCCAATAAAAGTTGGAGAGTTTGCTTCGTAAGATCTTTCGAGTATAATGATGTTCCAGTGACGATAAACTCCTGGCCAATTTCGGTCACAGCGACTGCTTCAGCTCCGCCATTCGTTACGTTCATTTTGTTAAAATATTAATGCCACAAAGAACATAAATACACAATTACACATACGTATATATATATAGGCCTTTGCGTCTATTACAGACGATTTATGGCGTTCCGTCTGGGAGACAACGCCTTCTGTGGCTATACAAACCGATGCGAGAGCGACACGTTCTACCGCAGGTCTGACAAGAGAAGCTTGCGGTGGTTGTTGCTGAGCCGCCTTGATGTCGTTTCCTTCTCTTGTCAGCAAGTGTCTCGAACCAGGCTTCATCGCAAAACTTGCGATCCTCCACTACGCATTTGCGCCAATTTGATCGATTTTCCGCGAGCCTTTACCAGTCACGGTGGTAAATTTTAAAACTGGCCATGTCTCGTTTGGCGCAGTCCTTAAAGCGAAGCAATGGCCTCCCAACATCTCTTTTTGCATTCGCTACTGCACCTAACAGGACACGTCGTGGTAATCGGGAGGGGACCATTCTGTGCACATGCCCTAGCCAACGTAGGCGCTTCTGTTTGAGGATTGCGGTCAGACTAGGCAGCTGTGCGATTTCAAGAACCCTCTCGTTAGTGACTCTGTCTTGCCATGATATGCCCAAGATTTTACGAAGGCAACGCATGTAGAAGGAGTTTATTCGACGCTCTTTTTTTGCGTACGTTGTCCAGGTCTCAGCTCCGTACAAGAGAATGCTTAGGATAGAAGCTTGAAAGACTACCATCTTGGTCTTAGTGGTGAGATGTTTATTGTACCATACTCTTGCACTCAGCTTCCCGAACATGGTCACCGCCTTGCCAATGCGAATGTCAATCTCCGCATTAAGCGAGAGATTATTTGACACGGTCGACCCTAAGTAGCGAATTACACATAAAGAAGCAAAAATCATAAATACACAATTAAAATTGACGACCGGATAGCCTAGTGGGTAGAGACCCTGACTATGAAGCTTGAGGTCCCAGATTCGTTCGCCGGTCGGGGAAATGTTTGTATGATGAATACGAATGTTTGTTCTTGGGTCTTGGATGTTTAAATATGTATATAAGTAAGTTTATCCGTTGTCTAGTACCCATAGTACAGGCTTTGCCTAGTTTGGGACTAGGGCAATTATACCTAATTGGTTTCAATTGTCTCATGACATTTATTTATTATTGTTATGTATTCCATCAAAAACGATTTATTTTAATTGTTATTTCTTCACAGTCAGGTTCTTTAATCACAATGGCTATCCGGTCGTCACTTGAATTAAGATTGAAGGTACCAACTATTGAAGCAGTGTTTTAAAGCCTCTTTAACATTGGCATTCCACTTGTCTGGTATTAGCTAAATATTTGCCATGGCATTCCGTCTCTGTTCTTCACGTTAAAAACGAAAGAGAGGCGACGCTAATGTTTGCCAGACATGACCATGAAAAGTGTCAGCATAACCTCATAACTAGACCCCGGAATTCTATCGTAATGACGTCACAATAAGGTAGTTTGGGTAGTAAATGAAATGGTGTAATTAATACGACAATCTAGTCTATTAAAGTTCAACGGAATCAACACCGTTCTATTTACTCCCCAAACTACCCTACTGTGACGTCATAGCGACAAAAATCCGGGGTCTACAATATGTATAACATCTCGGCTTCCTACGCCTTATCATTCCGCTAAAACAGGAACAACCAACTCAATACATAAATCAAAACAGAAACAACACCAATTCAATACATACACATACACATACACATACATACATAAACCGTATGCAAAGTGCCAGTAAACATATCGTGTCCCAATTAAACTGTTGTCACCAAATTGCTCTTATGTTTCGGGACCGTCTCACTCGTTAATTAAAGACTTTGATGTCGCAAGATTAGATAAATGCCTCCAGTGTTGTCCTTTGAACGCGCAAATTGGAGACACCCTACAATCGTCGCCTTAGATTTATGCGCTACGGAGAGTCGCGACTTTGCTTGCGCCAAATATTTACGGAGCAAGTTGGGGCTGGTTGTATAGACCTCCAACAAGATGGAGCGACGACCTGGTAAAAATCACGGGATCGCGGTGGATGCGAAAGGAAAAAAGGAAAGCACAAGACAGGTCTGAGTGGAGAGCCTTGGAGGAGGCCGCCGTCCAGCAGTGGACGACTTTCTGCTGACATAATGATCATAATATCCCTATAAAACATTAGTGTAGTGACTGACTAACTGACAGACATACAATACAAGTATTCATTGAAACCAGACATCAGCCCAATGAGACAGCAAAAAAATAATTATAAAGTCGAATTGAGAACCTCCTCCTTTTACAAGTCGGCTAAAAACAATCAGGGTAGACAATAGGCGGTCTTATCGCTTAAAACCCTTTATGGCCCTTCGAGACTATAAGTTATTATAATGATTAATATACACACAGGCCTCCCCCATGGCTCTGCACTCAGACCGGTCTTGTGATTTCCGCATCCACCGCGGTCCTGCGATCTTTACCAGGTCGTTGCTCCATCTTGTTGGAGGCCTACCGACAGCTCGTCTCCCGGTCCGTGGACGCCATTCGAGAACCTTCTGACCCCATCGGCCATCAGTATGCTCAGTTATGCTTGTAACAATGCATTGGAATGGACTGGCGGCTGACGTTTTCCCATCTTGCTACGATATGTGCTCCTTTAAAAAGGCGAGTGTACCGCTTCTTGCAAGGCCGGCAACGCACCAACAGTTCCAATGGTGCTGTTTGCGTCTATGGGCGGCGGTGGTCACTTATCATCAGGTGAACCGCATGCCCGTTTGTCAGCTTTAGTATAAAAATTACAAAAAACACAGACAGACGCAACAAATAATTTTATTATAGCAACTCCAGGTCTCTCGACCCAGAGATCAAAGATCTATGTTCAACTTTGACAAACGGAACAACAATAACTGTGTAACGCACGCGTAACAATAATTGTGGTAAGTAGCGCTAAATAGGTTGGGGAAGTTTATTAGGGAGGTCTTGTCAAGGTACTTAAAAGGTTTTATAATCATTACTTGACTCTAATCACTATTTATCAATGACTGAAGCCTTTTTACCTAATGTTGTTAGAAACTCGAGTCTTGGAGTCTTATTTAATAAAACTTGAGCTATTTTTGAAGACTCGAGTCTTATAAATAACACTTAGAGCTCAAGTCCTTGACAATTTGGAGTCATTTGTAAAAAGACTAGAGTCCTGCCAAACGGAACTGAGACTGAGAATTTTCAAATTTGCTTTCAATGAATTGTTACTAATTTTTATTGCGCGATTTATTTTCATTCAGATTTCAGATTAGTAAATAAATATGGATGACGATATAAAACACCCAGTATTACCTATTATAATATTTATAATACACCAACTCAAGTTCGTTACTCAGTCTAGCTCGACGAACTTAAAAGACTCGAAAGGACTCAGAAGATACAAAGGACTCGGACTCATGTGACTAACGAGACCTAGTCTTGAAAATCTGCTCAAGTCCCGAAATGAAGACTAAAAGACTTGAGTTTTTTACAATACTGTTTTTATTTGACTGCCGACGGAAGATCCATCCCTGAAAACGAGCTAGCGGGTCAACTGATGGTAAGCGATCACCGCCACCCACGACCATCAGCAACCCCAAGAGAGCCACTAGTTCGTTGCTGGCCTTTAATGAGGAAAATTAATAGAGGAAAGAGGGGGGGGGGGGGGGGGGGATCGGGCCTCCGGCACTCTCACTGACCTAATGAAACGCAACAGTTGCTTCACGCCGATTTTCTGAAGTACGAATAGACCGGCCGGCGGGACAAGTCGGCCCATTCGTACGGCAGCTAATAGCTACAGTATCGCTCTCCCACTACAATACAAATGTATGTATGTATATTATTTATATGCTTCAAATAAAAAAAAAACACATTTAAATTGATTCAACCGTTTAAGAGGTACGATGCCACAGACAGACACAGCCACACAGACTCATACTACAGAAACTCGGACACACAGACACAATACATAGCGGTCAAACTTATAACACCCCTCTTTTTGCGTGGAGGTTAAAAACAGTAGTTATCGTTTTGCTTTTAAATATAATCTCGTGCACTATAGTGTTTTTAACTTGGCTATAGTTAAGTCAACTTAATCATTTGAACCATCTGTCGCAACTCTGACCTGGCCAACTTATTTAATATAGTCTTTAATCCGACGCCGCGTTTCGGCTTACGGGCCCGAGCCGGCTGCCACACAAACATTATAATTATAAACTAAAAACAATTACTTTGCTCACCCGCGACCACAAGTGAATATTACTCATTAGCCAATAGTCACTAGTGGTGATACTTGGGTCTGTGTGGCATGTGTTGATTGGTGAAGGTGTTGCATGGAACATACATTTGTCGCACAGGACTTACTATTTTTCACTTGTGGTCGCGGGTGAGCAAAGTAATTGTTTTTAGTTCATAAATAAGGACCTCCGCAAAGTAACGCCTGATTCAATAATTTTTTATAATTATAACCTAACCAACTTAGAAAAGTTGAAAAATCACCGATATTGTCACTTTTAACACGGATCTACCGTGAGACTCATAGTGAAATAAAATGGATCACTCACAGAGAAAGGACTACGAATTAGTCCGAAACAAGTCTGGCTTAACACGACCCACACACGTGAGTGATCCGTGTTATTTCACCATCCCCGACACTGTCATTTGAAATTTCAATATTTCAAAAACTATTATCATAATTAGTTCTCTGTTTCAAGGCCTCGCTATGTAACGCAGCTTACACAATTTTTCTGGCTATTATAAATTTATGGGTCAGTGTCATTGACTTACCAACACCATGGACTTCAGGTTAGCGCTTGAAAACGTCCGAAACAAAAGACCACACATTTGCAAAAAGACGAATCGAGCGTTAGTCAGTCTTAGTTTGGTCGAACGACAGCGCTATGACAGGCTGTCATCAAAAAATGCAGAGTTGTATTGGGACACATTTTTCGTGAATTTTGTACTAGACCAGATCCAAAATCCATGGTGTTAATAAGTCAATCGTCAGTATTGTAAGGTGCCCCTCAGTAATGGCGGTAACCACAGCGTTGTAACCTTTTTTCTACACCTGGCCCCTATTTCACCATCTTTACAATTGTCGGTTTTATAGGCCAATTCAAACTACATTTCTTTGACAATACGAAGCGCGCTAAAACAGGAGCTCTTTAAGTCAGCAGTTGACACCGAATTGTCATTGAAAACTGACAATTGTAAAGTTGGTGCAATGGGAGCGTGATAGTACCTATTTGTAAGGTGCAGCGGCGTTGCAAAGCGTGGCTAAGACTTGCGGGCTTTGCAACTTACTGAGCATTAATTATTTTTAGGGTTCCGTACCTCAAAAGGAAAAAACGAAACCCTTATAGGATCACTTTGTTGTCCGTCTGTCTGTCTGTCTGTCTGTCTTTCTGTCTGTCAAGAACGCGTGGAGACAGCATGCTGAAATTAATATCGAATACTCAAACCTGCGGTCCCTTGAAGCTGTGAAAAAATCAACCTTCTAAGTCAACGCAATCAAAAGATACAGTAATTAAAAATGCCGTTTCCATACAAATTGCCGATTTCCAAAAACCTAAAGGATACTTCCAGATGTCCTAGAAACTTGAAATTTGGTATGAAGGTAGCTCTTATAGCACAACCACTCGGAAAAGTCTCAAAATTAAAAAAAATTATGTCTGTGTGTAGCTTTCGCAGACCAATATAAGTTGACCCCATACTGCGTACATTTTGCTTAAGAGCAGGGCTCTGCTAACATTGGACTTCTTAAAACACTGAGGAAAAGCGTTAAAATCTTTCTACGGAACCCTCGTGCGCGAGTCCGACTCGCACTTGGCCGATTTTTATTTTAGACCCGGTGTAATATCTATTTGCTTGCCTCGAAACAACTAAATCGAACTCAGATAAACTGATTTTCAGGAATTGATAAAACATTCTTAAAATGAGAAAAAGCAATTCTGCACCTTGATGAATACCTACAATTCTCTTTAACCTAGGGATTTTTTTTTCAATGAAATACATTGTGAAACACTTAAGGCGATACCTTTAAATTCTAATTGCCTTAGATAAAATACTTAGTTTTCATTTTCATTTTTACATATTTACATGACAGGTTTTTTTTAATCCATCTACTTCCAGTCCACACATTTCCAAGCCTCTTTGTTGGGTTCTGTGGTAGTTTCATCACATCCAATAAGTAAATTCGTACTATAATACATCATCATCATCATCACCAGCCGTTTTCACGTCCCACTGCTGGGCACAGGCCTCCTCTCACAATGAGAGGGTTTGGGCTATAGTTCCCACGCGGGCCCAGTCTAAATTGGGAACTTCACACACTTCATTGAATTGCTTCGCAGGAGTGTGCAGGTTTCCTCACAATCTTTTTCTGCGCCGAAAAGCTCATAACAAGTAAAACTACAAACGTGATTCCGCAAATAAATTCCGCAAAACTCAGAGGTGCGAGTCGGTGTTTGAACCCACGACCCTCTGCTTGAGAAGCCATAGGTCAAAACACTAGGCTATCACGGGTTTACTAGGAGTTCATTATTAAGAACCGGACCGGAAGACGAGCTGTCGGTAGGCCTCCAACAAGATGGAGCGACGACCTGGTAAAGATCGCGGGACCGCGGGGGATGCGGAAAGCACAAGACCGATCTGAGTGGAGGCCTATGTCCAGCAGTGGACGTCTTTCAGCTGACATGATGATGATGATGATCAAGAACTAAAATGTACATACCTATCTATAGTCAGTAGGTACAAACATGTTTCATGCTTTAACTTATACCTATTGTAGGTTCGTGATGGATAATCCGTTGGAGTCATATACAGTTATACAATTAAAAAAATCTATTCTATTCTATTCGCTCCGTCTCGCCAAGAATCCCTAAGTCGACTTAGAAAAAATAATTGTAAAGAAAAATATAAAACGTCTCGCTTTGTTATTGAATGACTAATTGAATCTTTATTTAAGTACTTACCTAATTACTTTTTTGTTAAAAGATTTTTATTTCACAATTTTACGTTGATTTAACATTTTTAACCGACTTCAAAAAAAGGAGGAGGTTTTACGTTCCACTGTATGTATTTTTTTATTTTTTATTATTATTATTATCATGACTTGGTGACAATGGGACCACCTCAGGAGTATACCCTTTCAAATTAAAAATAAAATTGAAAATCGGTATACAATTAACAAAGTAATCGATGAACATACATAAAAAAAAAAACATACAGTGGAACGTAGAACTTTTTTTGAAGTCTGTTAATAACTACAAGATGTCGCCTAAGTGCGCGAAGTGCAAGCAAAGTCTTCAAGACAAGGATGTTTTAAAATGTTCGAAATGTACAAAGTTATATGACACGCAATGTGCCAGAAGACCCAAGCTTTTTCTACTCATGTCAAATGAAAGCAAAAAATCATGGACATGTTCACTGTGCCTAAGAAATAAATATTCTCCAACTACAGTCACGTCTAAGAAACCCTCTGACAGCATGATTAGCAATACTGCAACAAATAAGAAAAAAAAAAATTCTCCGAGTACGCCAAAACCGTCTACTTCCTCTTCGTCTGGTGTAACATTTTTTGGAAAAATAAACGAATCAACATTGCAAGAGAGTTCATTTGAGAAATCCAAATCAAGCAAATCAAATGAATCTGTGCAAGAATTCAATTCTGTGCAATTAACACACCGTCCATGGACAATATTACTCACAGAAAGCCACCTCTTAACAACATTAATCTATCAGTACAAGACTTGTCGGATACTGTAACAAACTCATCTGATAACTCGTTTGAATCAACGCGGTCTGAAATTGGTGATGGTGATACCATACTGGGTTCATTTAACCCTAATAGGAGCTGCCCGGAGTTGAGAACAACGTCAGAAGAAGAACTTGAGGAGTATAAAAATAAAGCAATGTGCTTAGAACTACGATTACAATCTGCTGAAAATGAAATCCAAAATTTAATTTTGGAAAACGGTTCGTTAAAAAAACTAATTGAGGCGAATGATAATACCATTAAAAAGTTAACTCTTATATGTATGCCGACTTCTAAAAAGGCTAAAAGTAAGACTCAACGACTTAACGCCTCAAAAAGAAGTTCCATAAAATCACGAAAAATTAAAATATTTGATCATGAAAATACTTTAGACCAAGCACCACTGGTCACCGATGACATTTCTCCGTCAAGAACTGTTAGTCCTACAGGCCCATTGAATGATACCCAAAACTCCGAGGAAGATACTGAAAGCCAGCTCGAGAAAGAAGTAACTCAAGATGGAGACAACGCCCAAGAGCTCAGTCAAGATAAACGACAGCAGACTCCAAAAATGTATGTATTTGGAGGGCAACAATGCGTGGGTTTGGCTGCCAGGCTACACCTAATGCAGCGAGATAGCAATAATAATATTGTAAGACACGACGTTAGTGCTTTTATTAAGTCCGGTGCGAATACAGCATCGATTTTAGAGGCTGTGAGCCATCTAAAGTTATTTAAGGACGACAAAATTGTGTTGTCGGTAGGAGAGCATGACTCAAATCCAATGGACATATTTACTAGCTTACACAATACTCTAATTACATTAAGAAATAACTCTGTCTTTATTTTAAGTGTTAGAGAAAATTTAGATTTGGACACAAATAACTTAAATTATATGCTAAGTCGTAGCTGTGTAAATGTAAATAACTTATTTTTTATACATGGCATGATGCATGATAAATTTGTAAATAAAAAAATATACAATAAAAAAATATGCATGAAATTGTTTTTGAAAATTGATCAATTACATTATAAAAATGCCTAATATAGTTATGTCGAAATTAAAAACGATTCGGCGCTTGGCTGTGCACGGTCCCAAAGTAGTCAAAGTAAAAAAAAAACTTGATACTTCCAACAATTTGGCCACAGTTTAATTGTGGAATAAAAATCTTTTAACAAAAAAGTAAAACCGCCTGCAAAAGAAAACCTTAGAAAAAAAACGTAAAATAATCCTCTAAAATAATGATAAATAAATAAAATAAAATAAAATGCGTTTATTTCGGACAACAGAAACTAAAGCCTAAAGTTTTATGGCCTAGCACTGGCTCTATTTTATTTTATTTATTTATCATTATTTTAGAGGATTATTTTACGTTGTTTTTCTAAGGTTTTTTTTGAAGGCGGTTTTTCAGAATTATCCTCCAACTCCTAACCGTTAAGGAGTTGTACCTTCCATCATCAGCTCATCAACATGAGATGACGACTACCAGACGCAAATACTTGAATAACTTTAGAAAATATATGAAACACATAATACGTGCCTATTAAATTTGAGGGTTGCCCTCGATTTCCCTGGGATCCCATCATCAGATCCTGACATGGTGACAATGGGACCAACTGGATAGTATACCCTTTCGAAAAACAAAATAATTTTTTGAAATCGGTCCAGCCGTCTTCGAGTAATAGGGGAACATACATAAAAAAAAAATCCGACGAATTGAGAACCTCCTCCTTTTTTTGAAGTCGGTTAAAAATAAAGATGAAGACCAGAGTAGTTAAACGCCGCTGTCAGAGTGTGCGAGCAGAGCCTTGGCGCGCAGTGTGCGTCTCGCTGCTCCCTGAGGGTCGAGCACGACTTTACGAAAGCTGCGTAACGTTACGGTTATCGTATCAAGATCGAGAAACCTCATCTAAATTTTAGTACCAATCGCTCACGGGCGGGCGCTTTTCCAAACGTCATACAAACTCGACAACGCTAACGCTTTGTTTCAGCTATTCGATTTTACGTTACGCAGCATTCGTAAAGTCGTGCTCGACCCTCTGAGGAAGAATTACGAATTATTCCCAAACATTTTGCTCTTAACTCGACTTACGTATCTACGTGAGTGATCCGTTTATTTCATTATGAATGAGTCTCACGGTAGTTTCATATTAAAAATAGTTTATAAACTAGAATAAAATATAAGCTATCTTTTATTCAGGAAATTGCATAATTCTACGCAAACTAGGTAGTAGGCAACAGATAGTACAAATTATATATTTTCCCCTCTGTCTTAAGACAAGTACCTACGGGTAGACAATGTTAATTAAAATTGTAACCAACGTACAAAATAAATATTGCTATTGTGTACCTACCGGCCAATCATCATTTGACGACCGGATAGCCTAGTGGTTAGAGACCCTGACTATGAAGCTTGAGGTCCCGGGTTCAAATCCCGGTCGGGGCAGATGTTTGTATGATGAATATGAATGTTTGTTCTCGGGTCTTGGATGTTTAATATGTATATAAGTATGTATTTATCCATATAAGTATGTTTATCCGTTGTCTAGTACCCATAGTACAGGATTTGCCTAGTTTGGGACTAGGTCAATTGGTGCCAAATTGTCCCATGATATTTATTTATTTGTTTTTTTATTTATCGGACTACTTACGTCCCACTGCTGGGCACAATCCTCCTCTCACGATGAGAGGGTTTGGGCTATAGTTCTCACGCGGGCCCTATGTGGTTTGCGAACTTCACACTCACCATTGAATTGCTCCGCAGGACTGTGCACTTTTCCTCACGATGATTTTCTTATCCGAAAAATAATTTGTTGTAAAATGTAATTTACGCACATAAAGTCCCAAATTTTTTGAGATTAGCCTGTGCTTAAATTAACGTTCTTCTGCTTTAAAGGCAGGTTAAAGCACAAGGCTACCACGGCTTTTTACAGAACAATAAAAGCTTTCAGTTAAAAAAACCACATCGAAATCGGTCCATCCGTTTGGGAGCTGTGATGCCACAGACAGATACACAAATACACAGGTCAAACTTACTACACCCCTCCTTTTAGTTAGGGGTTCAAGATGCCGAGACTTCATGTAAACTTTGTTATCATGTAAGCAATATCTCGCTAGTAATAAGGCCTAGAATTTTAATTTAAAAATATTCTCGCTGTAAACGGCACTGTAGGGGAGTATAAACTATATGCAAGAATCTTCTGAAATTACGTTTTTATTTTAAGGTAAAGCTCTGTCTAGACAGCAAATTAATTTTATGGAATTAATTTGTTATGAAATATAGAGAGTGTAATCAATTTGATGCCTATCAACTTCAAATTTATGATTAGGTAAGTACTTACCTACAAAATAAATGCCTATTAATAAATGGTTATTTCATCATCATCATCATCATCATTGTCAGTCTAAAGGCGTCCAATGCTGAGGGTCGAGCACGACTTTACGAATGCTACGTATCGTAAAATCGAATAGTAAACGCTGTCGAGCTTGTATGACGTTTGGAACATCTCCCGCCCGTAAGCGTATTTGGAACTAAAATTTTAGTATGAGGTTTCTCGATCTCGATACGATAACCGTAACCTTACGCAGCATTCGTAAAGTCGTCCTCGACCCTCTGGCCGGCGGCCTCCCCCGCGGCTCTCCACTCAGACCGGTCTTGTGCTTTCCGCATCCACCGCGATTAACAGCTCCAACTGTTTTTGGTGTTTGAACAGTTAATTGTTGAAAACAAGGTATTTTGTTTTTGAAACCTGACACCGCACGCGGGAAACGGTGGAGAGCTGAAACTCATGGTGAGTTCTCAGCCTTTCTTTTCGGCAAGCGAAATACATTATACATTTTTAGGGTTCCGTACCACAAAAGGAAAAAATGGAACCCTTATAGGATCAGTTTGTTGTCCGTCTGTTTGTCTGTCTGTCTGTCATGACCCTTTTTCTCTGGAACGTGTGGAGGTAGCATGCTGAAATTAATAATCAAATACTCAAGCTTGCGGTGAAAAAATCAACCTTCTAAGTAAACGGAATCAAAAGATACAGTCATTACAAAGGCTATTTCAATACAAATTGCCGAAATCCAATAACCTAAAGGGTACTTCTAGTTGTCCTAGAAACATGAAACTTGGTACGTAGGTAGCTCTTATAGCACAACTTCTGAGTAGAAGTCTCAAAATCTTAAATTTTATGTCTGTCTGTAGATTTCGTAGACCAATATAAGTTGACCCCACACTGCATACATTTTGCTTAGGAGCAGGGCTCTGCTAACACTGGACTTCTTAAAACACGGGGAAAAGCGTTAAAATCTTTCTACGGAACCCTCGTGCGCGAGTCCGACTCGCACTTGGCCGGTTTTTTTACCTTTCAATCCCGATATATTTGTATGTCGTTAGGCACGATAAAAGGTGGAGCAAACGAATTCTCGAGACCACGAACGGGGAAACGTAGTGTGGAGTGTCCTGAGGCACGATGGACGAACGACCTTGAGAGGGTTGCTGGTGGCTGATGGATGCGAGTGTCGTGGCGCGCCATGGAAGAGGCCTATGTCCAGCCAGTTGACTGCTGTGGGTTGATGACAATGATAGCTGTGTGACCGATACCGCTTCCGCGCCGCCTCTCCACCACTGTATGCGTTTGCAGCTTATACGAGTCATATGGGTGTGCCATGAGCAACGTATTTCAGCGTGACTCATAATTTATTTCCCGTCATAATTCCATTTCCCTAGCAAAAGTCACAAAGGTATACTTCGGGCAAAGCCGCAGGCAAAGGGTAGTCGACAAAGGCGCGTAGTCCGAGGTGCGTTTAATGAGCAAAGTTGTGCTTTGGCGCAGGAGTATTCTGACCGCTGCACTTAATGTGGTACGGCTTTTCATTTGATATGCCACACGGTACAGTTCGCAAATCTTGTTTTGAAAATTTCTTGTTTACATAAAAAGTATCAGCCATTATTAAAATTTAATTATTTACTTTACATCTAAACGAAAGTCAACGTCAGCAGTTCGCCACGTTCGACGCTGCGCGGACGTTAATGAAACGCTGGTGAGACGCTGACGTTCGACTTATTCTGTAAATAAATAAATAAAACTTAATATCATGGGACAATTGACACCAATTAACCTAGACAGTACCAAACTAGGCAAAGCCTGTACTCCAATAGTACCCAAGAACTAGACAGCAGATTAACATGGTTATGTAGATAAATACAATCATGCATAAATACATAATTAAACATACACGGCCCTTGAACAACACCGCACACCTAGATAAAGAGTAGCACAACTCAAAATGTCTTTTTTTCAGGAACAGCAAAAAACATTTTACTCGGTTTCTATTTAACCGATTCAAAATATTGTTAAATGATGTTGTATATTATTTAATCGAGATATGTATTTGCTTATTTACTTACCCTCAAGTACACGTACCACTTGTTAGTTATTTTTTTTCTAGTTATACTAGTATTCGCGATTAATTAACCGTTTAAGTTTTCTATCAACTCAAATTGATTTCATATTAGTGAAAATTTTTGATTTAGTGCACTCTTAATCTGTGTAATTTTTCTATAATATTCACGAAAAGAGTGGTGTAGTTTAATTATTTTTTGTATATTATGTATGGTAATAGTGAAACAAAACATTTTTTTTATCTTATAAATATTTATTTACCTAGTATTTAGATATCAAACAAATAAAGATAATCAAAAACACCGCACTTAGTTAAAAATTGCCTCTGTAACTTGAATAACACTTATAAATTCTAATTTGAGACCCATTAAACTTTGAATAGGTTAGTAAAACATTAAACAAAGTTAATAATAGGCAATTTCATCAGGGCTTGAAGATTGTAAACTGCAACAACTGCGTCTATTCTTTTCTTATCAGTTTCTTTCCCTGATCTAGAGAGCACTTTCTCCTTCAAAATGTTGGTCATAAGACTCACAAGCCTCCGACAGTTGTGGTTTCTCTTCTCCCTTAGCATCATCTTTTTTGGGCATGTGAAAAGAAATATCAAAATGTGTATTAAAAATTACGACTAAAAGTTGATGATGAAGTAAATGGTAAACGTTCATTTTCGCGTTGATCTTTGTAATCTCGGTGTATAGTATCCGAAAGTGATTTTTCAATTGGAATAAATTTTCAGTTGTTTGTGCTCGAAGAAATGAGAATATTTAGGGATAGAATTGATGAAACCGACGACTCTTTCTCTTATTTCATTATCTTATGGTAGAGTGCTTCCGTGTTTACCTCTTCGGTCATCCTCCATGAAACCGTCTTCTTGTCGTTTTGAAAGAGCTGTTCTAATGTACCTATTGATAGCTTATGTTAAGGGAAGCTTTAAAAAAGGTCTTGCAGACTCTACCTCGACCATATTCGACATCAAAGAAAAATGCAGAATTCAGTGACCTGTAATTCTGAGTACTGCTGTATTTGTATTTAGGCTTAATTTCTTGAGTGTGCCTTACGATGAAGGTTGAAGGCCTTTGAAGGTTGTCCGATTCCCCAAATCTGTCAAACAAAGATTTACGCAATATTTTAGCTGTTTTACTTTTACATTTCAATTTGCACTTATCGTGATGCGGAGGTTTGATCTCTCTTTAAGGGACGGTTTTATTAGTTGAACAGTTAAAGACACATAAGCCTTTCCGGTATTTCGCCGATATTTTTTAACATTTGAGGATCAACCGGCAGGGTTCCTTGTTATTTTTCTACCCCTTTGATGGGATACCCAGGATCAGCAGACTGGTCAAAAATCTGTTGAGAGGAGGAAGCTTCAGCAGGCGGATTCTCGTTTAAAAGGTTCGCAGAATCCGGCATGGCAGATGGAGCAGAGTTACTACCTATTTCTGTTTTATTACTGCCCGAAAAGCTGTTAGAACTACTAGACGCTGAGCTAGAAGTGGAGGAGGACGAGGTGGTACTGGAGGTGGAAGTGGTACTGGAGGAACGAGTCCTTTTACTTGAAACAATGAGAGATGAACGGTGAGTTCTCTCTTTAGGATGTGGGTCAACCCAGATCGAATCCGCGTCCGTATCGTCGCAATGAACGCAATCACTACCATCGCTGTTAATCGGTGAAATACAATAGAAAGGTTTCACCAAGTTGCTAGTGGATGGTGATGCTAACGTTGTTGGATCATTTTTAATACCATGGTGGTATTTTCTGTTCTTTTTTCTATCGCATAGTCATCGCTCGTCGAACGTTTTGTTGAGTTCCTTTCAAGTCACATCTCCGGATAATCGCTCTTAGGCTCATTTGAGCTTGACTCCACTGCCTTCTGTAGAAGTAACAGGCCACTGCCTTCATCATCTGTAACGAAAAAAATCGAAATTAACAAAATTCACGAAAACTATACTAACTCAAAAACGTCTAAGAATCAAAGTATTTTATTTAAGAAACTTGATTTCAAAAATGCAAAATCATCTCTAAATATGCCTGTACCAAAATAAGAAATAGCTTTTATTGCTTTAGAATAAGAGCTATTTTAAATGTAACCAGCAATACTCGACCAACTCAAATCGTGTAAAATATTTTCACCAACACTAAACTATTTTTAATTAGTAAAATAAAAACTACTTACTTTTGTAAAAAATACCGGAGTAAGTGGAAATAATTTGAAGAATGCCTGCGAAATAACACAGGTTCAATCACGAACACCAAATCAACTCAAAATAGTTAATGCTTGAAGACTGTAGTTAACCGTGAATACAAAACTAAGTCGAAATAATCCAGTATTTGTGCGCATTGGCAGCATCTTCCCCTACGGCTGGCATGTCGTAACTGGTGATGCGTTAATGTTGTTGGTGGGGGATGTACATGGAGCAACTCGAGAAGACTAACTTACAGCGCCATCTACATTTTACTGGTGAAGATTTGTACATGGGTGTCTTTGGAGTTACTGTAGTTTTCGACGCAGATTCCGATAATCGCAATAGCTCGATTTTGTATTATTTCGAGTTGTGCTACTCTTTATCTAGGTGTGCGTTAACATTTCGTATATCCATCATACAAATATCTGCCCCGACCAGGGATCGAACCCGAGACCACAAGCTTTATAGTCTCTAACCACTACAACACATGTTATATGTTTACCTACATAATGAATAGCTTTCAAAAATATATGAAACAAATGATACGTCCCTATAAAATTTGAGGGTTGCTCTAGATTTCCCTGGGATGGGATTCCATCATCAGATCCTGACTTGGTGACAATGGGACCAACTAGAAAGTATACCCTTTCAAATAAAAAAAGATTTTTTGAAATCGGTAGAGCCGTCTTCGAGTAATCGGGGAACATACTTAAAAAAAATTCAACATACAATGACAATGCAAAGAAAAATCCGTTAAGCAGCAGAAAATATTTCCATCTCTTGCCACTAATGTGTAACTGTAGAAGTTATGTAGTGGGTGAGCTGCTTGATTAAGCTACTCATAGATGGCGCTGAGGAGAGATCTTCCAAATAAAAATATGACACAAGGCATTGAAAAATTCGTTAGGTACACCAACGTTAAGTATAGCTTAATTGGTGGAGCGTGGTACGGATTACCGAGGTTGCTGGTTCAAGTCCAGCTGCTTAACGGATTTTTCTTTGCATTGTCATTGTATGTTGAATTTCATTCTATGAATGTTTCATAAAAACAAAAACAAAAATAATCAATACATCGATTATTTTCATTGATACTTAAAAAAATTAAAAAAATATTCCGACGAATTGAGAACCTCCTCCTTTTTTTGAAGTCGGTTAAAAAGTGGCCCCATATTTAAAATTTATTCAGGTATTCATTTTAGATACGTCCGTCTTCGAGCCCCCTCACATCTAGCGTTTTTCGAACGTCAGCGAATCATTGACGCTCGCGTAGCGTCGACGCCACGTTCACGCAGTTCGCTACGTTCGGGCGTTAATGAGACGCTGCGAGACGCTGACGTTCGAAAAACGCTGAATGGGGCCCTTCTAGTCACCGAGTTACTTCAATCGTTCTAGTAATTTCGGAGGAAATTAGCTGTGACAGACGGACGGACAAACAGACACGCGAATGATCCTATAAGGTTTCCTTTTAAGGCACCGAACCCCAAAATATTAAACTACACTTTTATTTTGTTAAGAACGCCAATACGTTTACAACACACGCGTATTTTCGAAGCTTTTGAAGTTAAAATTCTCCACCCGTATCGCCAGAAAGCGCTGGAAAAATGTGCAGCGCAAATACACCAGAATACGGGCGCGAACTCCGAACATTTCCTCTATTGGCTTTTATTATGTCATTCGTGTGAATTCTGTTCTTAACTTGTTCTTTTTTTGTTATTCCTTCATTATTCCCGCTGTTTTGTCGTGTTCTTGAGGAATTTATAATTACCCCCCGCCGGACTCAACGAAGTTATTTTTAATGATGTTCCCGATATTGTACGACTTGCCCATTACGTACTTTGCTAACGCAATTAATGTGTTTCGGTTTTCATTTGAATATGCTAATGAGCCATTAGTTATCTTCGTGGAGTGATTTCTTGTTAAGTTTGACCCAATTTTTATTGTTGTAAGCCTTTGTAGTTTTGTGGAACGTGCAGTACCTACTCCCTTTAATATTTTCACTTCTGTTTTACCAACAGTCATTCGCAGTGTTTTGAAACACAAAAATTACCTACGATTTGTGGAAAAGTTTAAATAATGAAATTAAAAGTGTGGTAGTTGCCATTAAAATTGTAGTGGCTTATGCCCAACGAACGGTCCGAAGAAAATTGGTAGACCAAGATACTTCAGTTTGTCTTTACTTATATAAAAAATCACTTATAAAACCTAGCCATACCTAACCAACATAAAAATCTAAAAACACCCGACATTATCATTTCAAAGTTCAATATCTCGAAAACGGCTAAACCGAGATCAATGAAACTTAGCTTAGAACCATCTCGATTGAACTAGTTTTTGTTTAAAAAGAGCCGCATCGAAATCGGTAAATCCGTTCGGAAGCTATGATGCCACAGAAAGACATAACAGATACAGCCATACACAGTTCAACCTTACAACATGCCTCTTTTCGGGTCGGGAGTTAAAAAGATAGGTAATGAAATCCGTGACCCCGGAAACAGCACAACGAAGGCACTGCAAGTATATTATTTTTCTTTATTCTTCGCAAAACTTCAACTTGCACAATGCGAGCGGACCGCGTCCCAGTATTTAAATCCGGAGCAGCTTGCTCGAAATTTTAATATAACTTCGTGTTTAGAGTATTTTTAAAATCTAATTTGAGCATTAAAAAGAAGTCAGATAAACGAAGCTCCTACGACACAACTTTTTGCAGGAGTTAAGGCGTTTTTGAACAGCTGCCGTGGCGCGAGGCTAAAGAGTTAAGAGGTTACTGCCAGTTTGTTACATGCTTTTATTTTACTATATTTGCAAAGTGAGCTCTCTGTTTCAAATTTACACAGGAATTTTGACCCTCTTCCAGTAATTATTTGATCTTATTTAACTTGAAATTCGGTAAATAATAAAATATATAGTTGAGAACAAGGATTGTTTACATTTGAGAGTTACAAAAATTACATAAACAGAGACTTTATTACTTGAATTGAGCCTACATACGAAAATTCATAACGAAGCAATAGTTATAGTACCAACGATCAGAACGCAAAGCTCGAGTTAAATATTAAAGTTTAACAAAGTACATGAGTGTCATAATTTCTAATTGTCGGCTTATCGTAATATTCAATTTATTCCGTAGCCGAGTAAGTATTACTGAGAGATAGATAATATAAAATAAACATAAGAAATTAAATTAAAAATGGAAACGACCCCTGCTACAAAAAATACCTTCAAGGATAAATAAAATAATAACAGCGGTCCCCTGACGCGACGACGCTTGAATCAAAATAATTATTAGGTACCTAATATATTAAACTCAAAGGGTCTACTAAAATTTTTAACTTTTCAGAGATATTTTTGTGTAGAGTTTTGTTATAAGTTAATTTTTAACCCCCGACGCAAATACCTGTGTATGGCTGTATCTGTGTATCTGTCTGTGGCATCGTAGTTCCCAAACGGATAAACGGATTGACGCGGCTTTTTTATACTTGGAGCCTAATTACCGTTCTCCCGTGCCTTGCGCCGCCCCGGCCGCCGGCCGCCGGGCAGGTGGAAAGTTCTCCGCTTGTTTGACACTTTGTTGAATTTATTCCGGGCTGTAACGCGCCGGACGGCTAAATTGCCGTCCGTGATGTAAAGCCCGACCTGCCGCCACTACACGTTGTCTTGCCAGCGGTGACGGTACGTTTTGGGGGCGATGGGAATTAGGTGCTTTTGTCTTGTCTTAGCTAAGAGGTTAAGGCGCTATCTATGTGAGTTTTAGATCCTAAATATCGTGTTAAATATTTTAATATTTTAACCCATACCTACCTACAGACTATTAGGTATACCCCAAAGGTGGAAACATGATTGAAAACAAAATCTTCAGTAGAATTTTTTTTTAATGTCAGGCCTGAAACTGCACTTTTATTGTTTCTGAAGCGGACTGACAAGGAATATTGGAACTGTCATTTAACGAAAAGAATAGTAATTTTAGATATTTTTTTGTTAGACAAATGATAAATTAATACTTTAGTTTCTTACCCAGAACAGTTTTAAGCGCTTTGGCGTTTACGCTATGCGTTTTGAGCGCGTATGGAATAGCCCTCTCTCTATTGACACGCGTTACTTAATAGCTGTCAACGCATCTGTGATTCGCCGCGTATTGCAGGTATTACGCATAATGCATTTTTTTAAGTAAAGGAAGGCAAACGAACAAGTGGGCTACCTGTTGTTAAGACAAGAGATCACCGCGGCCCATAGACACCCGCAACTCAAAAAGAATTGCAGATGCGTTGGCTAAAATGGAATACCACTTACCAATAAATGTCGAGGTGACCCGACACAAAATTTTGGCTGGTACTTAACTTACAATAACTTACAGTTCCGTCATTGATCTTTCTATCTTCTTCTGTCTTTACCTATAAGTGACTGACTAGACTGACTGACTGACTGACAGACAACGCACAGCCTAAACTACTGGACCTAGAGACTTGAAATTTGGCAAACATAGGTATACGTAAAGCATCCTAGAGTTGCACTAAGAAGGGATTTGTCGTACCTAATTCCCACGGGATAGGAAACTAGCCCATTTTGAAATATTTCACGGAACATAACAAGCTAGTTAAAAAAATTTGGTCTTCATCTAGTAATTTGTAATAAATTGTATAAATTGCGTAATACCTACCACTAACGAATACTTAAAAAAGTTTCAAAGGTAAAAAGGTTTTCTAAGGGTCGAGAGTTAAATTCAGATTAAGAATTGAGGCTAATTGAGTTCTAGTCAGCTGAAATGCCTACTTTTGAGGGTTGAATAATCGAGAAATGCCTAAGTATCATTTGCTTAGCCGGTTATTTGCTTTCGATAATATTTTCTAAGAAATTAAGTAATTACAACGATGATCTGTTTGACTTTACTTAAGAATTAATTAAAAAACTACAGCCGACTTGCCTAAGACGTAACGTAGGCGTTTTTAAACGTAGTTTTACGGTAAATAACTGATTTATTAATAACAAATTGTACAAGTTGAATAACCCGCCAATTTCTATTTCAAAGTCAAATATCTCTAACTCTAAGGCTTAACTAATTTTGAAGAAACCATAGGTACCTAAGAATCGTCTCGATTAATCTAGAATTGAATAAAAAAGCCGCGTCCAAATAGGTTCATTTGTTTAGAAGCTATGCCACAGACAGACATAGAGGCACACAGATACACACGTCAAACTCATCACTCTATTTTGTCATGGACAAAAAAAAATCTCTATCTTATTACTCGAGCGCTTCAAATCAAAACATTAAGTTTATTGGGATTATCTTTAACTCCCAACCAAAAAAGAGGGGTAGGTAGGTTTGATCTGTGTGTCTGTGTGTCTATGTATCTGTGTATATGTCTGTGGTATCATAGCTCCCAAACGGATGGACCGATTTCGATACGGATTTTTTTATCGAAAGCTAGTTCAATCGAGATGGTTCTTAGGTGAGTTTCATTAAAATCGGTTGGCCCGTTTACGAAATATTGATCTTTGAAATTACAATGTCCGGGTTCTTTCAACTTTTTTAAGTAGAGACCATGGACGCAACGTCGCGTCCGAAGTATCGAGGTATTTAAATGTAAATACATTTTTACGCGATTAAGTCCCGAGTATCATGATAATGTGTGTTTTCTAAGTCGTTTAGGTTAGGTTAGATTATTCACAATTTGCTTTGAATAGTTATTAAACTTCGTCTAGAAACCAAAAACGCACTCAAAACGCCAACCATTTCACCAACTTTACAATTGTCGGTTTGTCATGATAATTCGAACTACATTTCTTGGCCAGTACGAAGCGCGCTAAAACAAAAGCTCTTCAAGTCAGCAATTGACGACGAATTGTCATTGAAAACTGACAATTATAAAGTTGGTGAAATAGCGGTCTTACCGCAAAGTTAAACAAACGAATTCAGAAATATTTAAAATACCCGAAGATAATTAAAACATGGGCGAGTTTGTGTTTACGTTCCATTAATGAGCAAGAGCTGGCAGCGACGATAAGAGAAAAGGTATATTCATAGTAAAGGTATATTTAATTCATAGCAATGAGTCCGATCGGAAGCTGGAAGATTAATAGCTAAGTTTAATGAGACAATGCTTCCGAGTTTATAACTTAACTGATGAAAAATATAAGTAAAAACAAGAGGTTTTGCATACGAAACGAATTTAATTATCTTAACCAATAACATGAACCGCCATTACACAGAAAGCACACAGGATCAGTGTTGCCAACCTAACTATTACATTGATATCCGTCAACACCCCCCTCAATGTAATACATATTATTAGAACACTAACAACAGATACCTACATAGTAAAACAAAACACAAACCTAAACAAGTTACTGTTCATGAAAACCACACTTATTTATGAACCTTGACAAAATAAAATATTAACAGCTTTTGTAAGCATGTCTTAGCACCAATAAGATAGCGATCTTCAGTTTTTATGTATTTCAACACCAATTTTCCCTTTTTAATCAACTCTTTAATAAAATGCATGGCAACACAGAGACCAATCTGACATGCAGTAAACAGAGGACTTCTGTTCCCAGGCATAACACCTGCCTGGAGAGATCTCTCTATTGTGGTCCTCCCCACAACGCCAAGGCACCCTATCTTGTGCGATCTCCTTCCAGTTTTCCGCGTGTAGGGCTCGAAGGTCTTTCTCCACTTCATCCAACCAGCGGTACTTGGGGCGACCAACCGGGCGCCCCCCAGTGGGCCGCCCCACATAGGCCCTTTCCCCCGCCCTGCCAGCATGTCGGCTGGCTTTCGAGGTGTCCGAGCCAGCGGAGCCTAGCAGACTTTAGCATCATAAATAGAAAAGTTGAAAAACCCCCGACACTGTCATTTCAAAGTTCAATATTTCAAAAACGGGTGAACCGATTTTAATTAAACTTGTCTGAGAACCATCTCGATTACTCTAGCTTTCGATAAAAAAAAACGTATCTAAATCAGTCCATCCGTTTGGGAGCTATGATGCCACAGACAGATACACAGACACAGATACACAGGTCAAACTTATAACACCCCTCTTTTTCGTCGGTGGTTAAAAATTGACCACTTAACATGAAACTACAGTGAGACTCAATCATAGTTAACTGAATGATGTATATTCCTATATGTATCGCACTGATGTACAATTTTTTTTTTTATTATTATTAAAAAAAATACTGAAGTAAAACGAATCACTCACGTATCTCTTCTCAGTCGGTTGCTCTTGACAGAGCAGTCGTGGTCACGCGAGACGCTCGGTAGCGCGAGACTCACGTATATAAGTCGAGTTTAGCCCGTCGGACTAATTTTTAGTTCTTCATTCGGGTAGTTCGTTTGTAGTGTTTCGTGTGCGTCTCGCTGCCGCTGCGTCATGCGCTCCCAGAGGACGGACTACGAATTAGTCCTAAGCATGACGGGCTAAACTCGCTTGGCCCGTAGTAAAGGTTTTTCTACTATGTCTATACGTAAGCAGCATTCGAAAACTCGTGCTCGGCCCACCGGTTTGTTCTGTAGGTATTCTGAGTGTACTTATTCGGAAATTGCTCGCCACGCCGCGGGTCGCACACAGTCGCATAGGGGTTGCAACTCGTATCATCTAGGGGTGAAATACCGCTACCGCCCGGGGAGGGTTTTTCAAGATTAAGGCCCAAATACCGATAAATGAGCGGTAATTTGATTGGGCTGCATGCCCTGGGGCGCCTCTCGTAATCCCCAATATTCATACGTCAACTGGCAGAATTAGATTTAGTTTGCAGGATCACAAATAATCTGGGGTCGGAATAACGTTGCTTCGGAAAATGCCGAAATATTTTTAGCCGACTTCAAAAACAGGAGGTTCTCTATTTGGTTGTATTTAACCCCCGAGGCAGAAAGAGGGGTGTTATAAGTTTGACCTGTGTACCTGTGTATGGATGTATCTGTGTGTCTGACTGTGGCATCATAGCTCCCAAACTGATGGACTTTGTGCGGTTTCTCCTAACCGAAAGCTAGTTTAATCGAGACGGTTCTTGATTAAGTTTAATGAAAACCGGTTTAGCCGTTTTTGAAATATTGAACTTTGAAATGAAAATGTCAGGGATTTCTCTAATTATTCTATGTTTTAGTGTCAATTCGAGGTTTTTATTTTGTTTCAAAGGGGATACCTTCCAAGTGGTTTTACATGTATCATAATTATTTATAGTTCAATTTATCTTTGAAGTTGTTATTTAAAGAAAAAAAGTTAGGTATAAAAGTTTTAACAGAACATTTGAAACTGCGATTTTAACCTGGAGAATTTTAAAGTGTAAGTATCAAAAAAAATTTAATGGTTAGAGATTTCAGATTTCCTAAATCTGGACAGTATCTTAAGCTGAATTCTTGTAGTTGATTTTATAATGCTTAATAATTTAATTTAATTAGATTAAATAAGCCTTTACTCTGATTAATCAAGAATTCTATTGTAATTAGTTTGGTTCATTCATAAGTAAGCATACTAAGCAAATTCAGTACACACTATCAAATATTTACTAACAATCTTAGTAGCTCGTGAATCGGAATAATCTAAGTTTAATGGTTCTAACATACTAAGTTAAGAGGCTTCGCTGAGAGGATGACATTCAACGCTTCGCGCCTTCCTCACCCCACCTCACTTCTACTAAACAACTTATTTTTAGTGAAAATATTTAATAAATATCGGTCTAACTTCATTTTACACAGTGTTATCACAAATGACGCGTCTTTTCGAAAAAAAAATTCGTTCAGAATTCGCACCGAATATGTCAAATTACTTATTTAAAAATTATAAAATATTATAAATAAAGGCCTGGTGCCCAGCAGTGGGACGTAAATAGGCCGATGATGGTGATGATGATGATGATTATGATTATGAAAAGGTATTTTAATAATGTTAAACATAGAAATCTTAGCCTATTAAATTCTGTATACATTGGTGTATGTCACGAGTCAAAGTAAATTATGCTTATGATGTAGTAACAGAATATTAATTGCAACTTGACTTGTGATGCAGATAACATAAGTATTAAATAGGAAAAAAAAATGAAACAAAGAAAAACAAGTTAAGATGTTACAGATACTTATAATGTATTTATGTATTATGTTTTTATAGTTTAAATAATTTACAGAATGTCTCTAAAAAAGCAGCCATTTCAGCGTCTGGGTCAGGGAAGTGCCTTAACCTAGAAATCTGTGTGTCATATCATAATATTAAGGCTCTGAGCCCCTACTTTAATATTTGACCCAAGAAAACGTCTCGATCGCGTTCGCGTTAACGCTTCATTTACTATGAACACAGCGGCAGCGCCTCTAGCGGCACTTACATGCCCCTATTTCACCAACTTTACAATTGTCAGTTATCTATGACAATTCGGTGTCAACTGCTGACCTGAAGAGCTTTTGTTTTAGCGCGCTTCATATATTGTCGAAAAAAAGTAATTCAAATTGTCATATAAAACTGACAGTTGTAAAGATGGTTAAATAAGCCAGGTCGAATAACAACAGCTCACTCGAATGGATAGAACGACACGAAAGGCTCTGTTAAAATAAATATGCCGCTGTGTATTTGATGCAAACATATTCCACATTAAAGAAGGCGTTTTAAGTCATTACATAATGTATGCGAGCACCTCTGTCTCTGCGTATTATTCAGGGCATGAACGGAGCAAATTAGTGCTTAATTGAAATTACACTTATTAATGAGACCTCAGGGCTCACTCCTGACGAAGCCTTAGGGCTGGAATGTATGCTACCGAATGATGATATCCGAGGGTAGAACTAAGGTTACCGACATAGCCCGAAGAATTGCGAAACTTAAGTGGCTGTGGGCGGGGCACATAGCTCGCAGAACTGATGGCCGATGGGGTCCCAGGTTCTCGAATGGCGTCTACGGACCGGGAGACGAGCTGTCGGTAGGCCTCCAACAAGATGGAGCGACGACCTGGTAAAGATCGCGGGACCGCGGTGGATGCGGAAAGCACAAGACCGGTCAGAGTGGAGAGCCTTGGGGGAGGCCTATGTTCAGCAGTGGACGTCTTTCGGCTGACATGATGATGATGATGATGATGATAATATAAAATTGTATGGGAGAAGACTGTGATACAGGGTTTCATAGATGTAGTACTGGCTACACATTCGCAGCACATCTACTTATTATGTACCTTCATGCAGTGCCAACTTCTCCGCTACTAACTAGAATCAACACAATTATGATGCATGATGTGCTTAATGACCTCCGCAAAGTACCAAGTACCACCTGATTCAATCAATAAAAAACCGGCCAAGTGCGAGGACTTGCGCACGAGGGTTCCGTAGAAAGATTTTAACGCTTTTCCCCAGTCTTTTAAGAAGTCCAGTGTTAGCAGAGCCCTGCTCCTAAGCAAAATGTACGCAGTGTGGGGTCAACTTATATCGGTCAGTGAAATCTACAGACAGACATAACATTTTAAGATTTTGAGACTTTTCCGAGTGGTTGTGCTATAAGAGCTACCTTCATACCAAATTTCAAGTTTCTAGGACATCTGGAAGTACCCTTTAAGTTTTTTAAAATCGGCAATTTGTATGGAAATGGATTCTTTAATGACTGTATCTTTTGATTGCGATGACTTAGAAGGTCGATTTTTTCACGGCTTTAAGGGACCGCAGGCTTGAGTATTTGATATTAATTTCAGCATGCTACCTCCACGCGTTCCGAAGGAAAAGGGTCTTGACAGACAGACAAGACAGACAGACAGACAGACGGACAACAAAGTGATCCTATAAGGGTTCCGTTTTTTCCTTTTGAGGTACGGAACCCTAAAAACCGTCAAGTGTGAGTTCCGTGCAAATTCGTTGGTATATAATTAGTTCGTCTGTCGCGTGAATTGAGTTCCAAAGATTTATTCTACTCTTCCCCAAATGTTTTTAAAAGTTCAGTGTTAGCAGAGCCCTGTTCCCAAGCAAAATGTACGCAGAGTTTGGTCATTCTACATTGGTCTTTGACATATACAGTTACAGATAAACATAAAAAAATTATATTTCAGACTTACCTAATTGATTGAGTTATAAGAGCTACCTTCATACCAAATTTCAAGTTTATAGGACAACTTCATGTTTTGATACCACGGCAATAACGACCGAAAGTGTCTATGATTGCGATGACTTAGAAATTAGATTTTTTCACAGCTTCAACGGACTGCGGGTTTGAGTATTCGGTATTACAGCATTTTACATCCACGATTTTCAAAAAAAGGCTCTAGACAGACAGACAGACGGATATCAAAGTGATCCTGTACCCAAGGGTTCGGTTTTTTTACTTTCGAGAACCCTTAAACAGTAATTAACGTAATCACATTTACCAGTGCTAGCCACTAACTCCTCATTGTAGTTCATCGATTTGATGACTAGATGTCGCTAGTGTCAATTTAAGTTAGCTGTTTTCACGAGCAACTTAAGTTGTTATCCTGCGTGACTAATTACTTGACATACCTGGATAAAATTATGGTGACACTTAATTATAGATCACTTTAATCGGGAAAGCTTATTGCAGTTCCGTTAAAATCATAAGTAGGAAAGCTTTTAACATACACATAAGCTGCCTTTGCCGTGTAGTATTTGCTTGTGAATAAGCTTATTAACTTCAATGTACGTACGTTTCTAGTAATGACAAAGGAACGAGAACGTATATCGTCTTAATTAAGAAGTCTAAAATGTACGAAACAAGTCGACTTTACACAAACAGATAGATATTACTAAATGGAGAATTTATACATGGAAGTTATTTTGTGTCAACGTTAATGCATTTTCTGATGCTTCCATCGACCTTGTTTCATTATAAAATATGATTCATGATGTGAACAATGAAGTTACGATAGAGGTCAGTACGTTTCTATTCAGCTACAATAGAGGTCAGTGCGTTTCTATCCAGCTACAATAGAGTTGAGTGCGTTTCTATCCAGCTACGATAGAGGTTAGAGCGTTTCTATCTAGCTACGATAGAGGTCAGTGCGTTTCTATCCAGCTACGATAATGATTAGTGCGTTTCCATCCAGCTACAATAGAGGTCAGTGCGTTTCTGTCCAGCTACGATAGAGGTCAGTGCGTTTCTGTCCCGCTACGATAGAGGTCAGTGCGTTTCTGTCCAGCTACGATAGAGGTCAGTGCGTTTCTACCCAGCTGCTATAGAGGTCAGTACGTTTCTATCCAGCTACAATAGAGGTTATAGCGTTTCTGTCCAGCTACGATAGAGGTTTATGCGTTTCTGTTTAGCTACGATAGAGGTCAGTGCGTTTCTATTCAGCTACGATAGAGGTCAGTGCTTTTCTATCCAGCTACGATAGAGGTTAGTGCGTTTCTGTCCAGCTACGATAGAAGTTAATGCGTTTTTATTCAGCTACGATAGAGATCAGTGCGCTTCTCTGTTCAGCTACGATAGCGGTCAGTACGTTTCTATCCAGCTACGACAGAAGTTATTACATTTTGTCGATATGAGAACTGTAACAGTGTTTAACGCAATCACGTTACCAAACGTTAGTTAGTCACTCCTCATAGTTATTCATTGATTTTATGAATATATGGCGCTATAGTATCGCTAAAACGATATAGAGTAGCGTACTTCTGTGCGTCTCAGCTAGAGAGGAGCAAAACCTCCATAGCGAAAAATGTTTGCTAATAAAATAATGATAAATAAATAAAATGCGTTTATTTCGGACAACAGAAACTAAAGCCTAAAGTTTTATGGCCTAGCACTAAGCAGCAGAAATATGAAGTCGGTGCGGTGCGAGCGGAATATTCTTTGAATGAAGCATCGACTTCATATTTCTGCTGCTTAGTGCTAGGCCATAAAACTTTAGGCTTTAGTTTCTGTTGTCCGAAATAAAAGCATTTTATTTTATTTTATTTATTTATCATTATTTTAGAGGATTATTTTAAGTTTTTTTTTTCTAAGGTTTTTTTTTGAAGGCGGTTTCACTTTTTTGTTAAAAGATTTTTATTTCGCAATTTTACGTTGATTTAACATTTTCAGAATTATCCTCCAACTCCTAACCGTTAAGGAGTTGTACCTTCCATCATCAGCTCATCAACATGAGATGATGACTACGAGACGCAAATACTTGAATAGCCTTAAAAAATATATGAAACACATGATACGTGCCTATAAAATTTGAGGGTTGCCCTCGATTTCCCTGAGATCCCATCGTCAGATCATGATTTGGTGACAGTGGGACCACCTCAGGAGTATACCCTTTCGAATAATGATTTAACATTTTCAGAACTATCCTCCAACTCCTAACCGCTAAGGAGTTGTGCCTTCCATCATCAGGTCTTCATCATGAGATGATGACTACCAGACGCAAATATTTGAATAACCTTAGAAAACATATGAAACACATAGTACGTGCCTGTAAAATTTGAGGGCTGCCCTCGATTTCCCTAGGATCCCATCATCAGATCATGACTAGGTGACAATGGGACCACCTCAGGAGTATACTTTTTCGAATATAAAAAGAATTTTGAAAATCGGTCTACAACTGACGGAGTAATCGATGAACATACATAAAAAAAATACATACAGTGGAACGTAGAACCTCCTCCTTTTTTTGAAGTCGGTTAAAAAACGGTAATATTGTTATTTTCGCATGAGAAAGACATTTTAACGAGAATGCTGGAGTCGTTAGCCTCCAACTGCGTGTTTATGAAATAGGGCGCTAATCAAGTCGGAGAGGCGCGATTTGTAACGCGCTGGCACGGCGCAGTTCCAAAGACATTTTGTTAAAGTTTTTTAGGGTTCCATGGCCAAAATGGCAAAAACCAATTTTGCGTGTTTTTAATTTTTCGGTCATCTCGTTCGACATTATTTCTCAAATTTCAAACTGAAACGTAAACTAAGGAAAAACCAGAAAATAAATTCTCGGACTGGGAATCGAACACAGAACCTCCTCCATACCGTGGCGTCGTGCTACCAATTACCTTACTCTCCACACCGGAACACAACAGGACAAGCAATGCTGCTTATTTGCGCTCAAACTAGCTTTCTGTACAGGGGCCGTCCATTAATCACGTGAGGCTTGAAAGGGAGGGCGGGGGGGGTTTGAGGGGGGTGTAGTAAGATATCACGTGTATTCATTTTTTCATTATTTTCATGCCAATCAAAAACAACCTGCAACTTTTCTGTCTAGACGTTTTTATCATTTTTAATTTCAGAGTAAAATAAGATTATGCTTTACACCTGTATTTAAGATAATATTCTAAAATATTCTGAAAAAATTAAGTTTTTTTTTGTAGATACTAAAAATACACTTGTTGTTGGGTGGGGGTGGGGGGTAGTCTTAAACCTAGGGACTAGTCGGAACTAGTCGGAACCCTAGGGGGAGCGGGAGTTAAAAAATGCTTAAAAAAACATACGTGATTAATCGACGGCCCCAAATACATTGCGTTCAAATTGGTCTATCTGTTTGAGAGTTGTGATACCACAGGCTGAGACATAGACGCAGACACTTATAAAGTGTTTGGGCTGGGAATAAAAATAGGTAGATATTTAAATCTATCGTGAAGCAAATCGCGCAATGGTTTCCGCATCGCAGACTAAAGATAAGCGCGTGCGATGGCATCTGAGAAATTAGACGCTTGTCCAGCGACTGTGTATAATGAGAAATTATTTCAACCCTTCACTCTACTCGGTTGTTCACAAAAAACAATGGCCCCGAAATCTCGATAAGTTGCCTGAAAGATGAAAGAAGTTGCCTTCAGCTTTTCTTTGCACATTTTTAGGGTTCCGTATATCAAAAAAAAAACGGAACCCTTGTAGGATCACTTTGTTGTCCGTCTGTCTGTCAAAACCCTTTTTATCTGGAACGCGTGGAGCTAGCAGGCTGAAATTAATATCAAATATTCAAGCCTACAGTTCCTTGAAGCTTTGAAAAAATCAAACTTGTAAGTCAACGCAATCATAGATACAGTCATTAATTACCGCCCATTGCGTTTCGCAATCGGGTAAAAAGGTTGTTTCCACACAAATTGCTGTACCCTGAAAACCTAAAGGGTGCTTCCAGTTGTCCTAGAAACCTGAAATTTGGTATGAAGATAGCTCTTATAGCACAACCGCTCAGAAAATTATCAACATCTTAAATTTTTATGTCTGTCTTTAGATTTCACTGACCAATTATAAGATAACCCCATACTGCGTACATTTTGCTTAGGAGCAGGGCTCTGCTAACACTGGACCTCTTAAAACACTGGGGAAAGGCGTTAAAATCTCGTACGCAAGTCCGACTCGCACTTGTCCGGTTTTTTTTTATCCTCGACCCAAAAATCGGCGTGACGTGTGTAGGTGTGAGTGTCGGTCTGTGCCATTGCAGATTTCTAACAGATAAACCAATTTGGACGCGGTTTCCTTTAGGATCCATGTAACTGTACTGTGTGAGTGTTTTAAACTGTAGTGTGTAGTCCATTTTGAAACTGGATTATCCTAACTTTTAACTATGCGAATAGAACATTATTTATGCGTCATTTATTATGAACTAATGTTTCAACGACTTGAAGCCTTGACGTCACATGAACTCCAAGATAAATACAGCAACCCAAGAGATTCAGTTTGATTATCAAACTCCAATTAATACTTAAATTAACATTTAGGTAACTGATAAGCAGACGTCAATTATTCGTGGAATGAATTTTGCATGCGGCTTATATCGATATCATTTTATATTCATAGTGAAATAAACGGATTGCTCGCGTATATCAGTCGAGTATAGCCCGACGTGTTTCGGACTTATCCGTAGTCCTTCCTCTGGGAGCAAACGCTTCGCCGGTGGCGAAACGCAAACCTTTATTTCACTGTTCTCACGATGGTTTCATGTTAAAAGTAATTTCGTGTTGATAATTTTTGACATTTAAGTATTTTAGTCATTTAGCTACTTTTACCATACGAACAGTGGAAGTTAATTATAAGATTATAATAACTTTTTCCCTACATATTTCCATCTCCCTTTTCAGCTAAACATGTAACAGATTTCCTAATAAGTATGATATTTGTACGATTAAATTTTAAAATGAAATGAAGGCAAACCATCTGTCATTATTGATTTTTTAGGCCCCTATGTCACCATCTTTACTATTGTCAGTTTGATATGACAATTCGAACTACATTTCTTTAACAATATGAAGCGCGCTAAAACAAAAGCTCTTCAAGTCAGCAGTTGACACCGAACTGGCATTGAAAACTGACAATTGTAAAGTTGGTGAAAAAGGGGCGGGATCTCCTGTCACAGAGGGTCGAGTACGACTTTTCGAAACCTGCGTCACGTCGAATAGTAAACATTGTCGAGTTTGTATGACGTTTGGCACAGCGCCCGCCCGTGAGCGTATTTTGAACTTAAATTCAGTATGAGGTTTCTCGATCTCGATACGATAACCGTAACGTTACGCAGCATTCGTAAAGTCGTGCTCGACTCACAGGTATATTCATATATCTAATAAGAGGTATCTAACCTTCTTGCATGTCTCTATTGATGTTGAAATAAATACATTTTCATTTTTCATTGTACTGGTAAACTTAAAGTAATCGTGCTGTACCTATACGTGATGAAGTATGTAGGCATGAAAATGTCTGCGTAGTTATACGTATCCCACCGCCCCATCCCGACCGGTGATATAATTTCGCCTTCGAGTGCATCGTTGAGCCCACGTGACTAGGGATGTCACGAATGTCATTTGTTTTCCGCATTCGCGAACGTTTGACGCGAATATGCGAATGCGAATGCGAATATTAGTTAGTACTCGTAGACTTATAATGGTGTAAATACCATAAAGAGTCTTAGGTCAACATTTTCATTGATCAATAATAAAAATGTTTTCTTTAATGGCGCCATACTTAGATAAAACTTTCAAAGTGGCTCAAGAGTCTCAAAACAATTGTATTTAAACAAAATTTTAAAGTACTTTTCTATTTTATAAACGTAATCGCAATAATCTGATTGGTAGAGCTAACACAAACAGAACTATCGAGCAATCACAAATAGCGATCAAAATGCTTTCCAATGGTCAAAATGAGCCACGTGATGACGGTTTGCGCTCTGCGCATATGCGCGAATTGACGACGAGCGGTCGGCGTAGGTAAGAAACCGTCACGACCTGACGCCTATGTCCCCATCTTTACAATTGTCAGTTTTATATGACAATTTGAACTACATTTCTGTGACAATACGAAGCGCGCTAAAACAAAATCTCTTCAAGAAAGTAGTTTACACCGAATCGTCATTGAAAACTGACAATCGTAAAGTTGGTGAAATAGGGGCCTTAGGCTCGGGTAGAAATTTTCGAATCCTGCGTAACTTAACGTTATCGTATCGCCATCGAGAAAATTCATATTAAAATTTTGTAACAAATACGTAATGTTCCAAACGTCAAACAAATTTTGTCGATAACGTTACTTACTACTCAATTACGTTACGCAGAATTCGAATATTTGTGCTTGGGTGTCTGCACGCATTCGCACCGCTTGATGCGAATCATTCGCATATGCGATTATGCGAATATTCTTAACATCCCTACACGTAACACCACTACTCGAAGGGATTATGTGACTTTGGAAGGGAGCCAAGATTAAACCTAGTGTCTGTTTAATTTGTGTCAATTTTGAGTGGCGCTGATGGTACGTTATGTCTTTTGGAATGAAGGGACATAGGATGGTAACCCGAGGGTTCTTTGATTATTTTATTTAGATTTGTTAACTACCTACTATAAATGTTTCAGCCGAAAGACGTCTACTGCTGAACATAGGCCTCCCCCAAGGCTCTCCACTCTGACCGGTCTTGTGCGGTCCCGCGATCTTTACCAGGTCGTCGCTCCATCTTGTTGGAGGCCCACCGACAGCTCGTTTCCCGGTCCGTGGACGCCATGTCTTTCGGCTGACTTGATGATGATGATAAATGTTTACGGTTTGATAAGACTGTGAGCTTCGGTGATGAGTGATGAGCTATGCTTGTTAACCTGTTTGATTGCCACCGAAAACGTTGCCACGAAAGGGTACAAGATTTTTAGGTCGTCGATGGACCTTGTTTTAATAAGTTATGGATACATTTTTTTTCTGTAGGCTGTCATTAATATTCATGGTTTTAATTAACACTCAAGAAACTATCCAACTGTATTAACATGCTGTGTTTACTGAGCGGCATTTTTATAGTAGAATTGTACGTGAAGCAGTTGAAATCAGAAAACACCGTAATTTTAACCGGGAGGATGGTATTAAGTTTTCGTCTTCATGGAATCCGGTAATCAGTATGTGTAAGCGTCATCAAAAATATCGTCTTATAAATCGCCGGACGTTGTGTGTTATGTTTCAGACTAGTGGCAACCCTAGTGAAGAAACTAATAATAAAGACCAAGTGCGGGTAGTTAGAGGAACCCGTGCAGCTAGGAGATGTTGATACCCGCCTCTTCAGTCCCTTCGAGACCATGGACGCAACGTCGCGTCCGAAACGCCGAGGTAATTTAATAATTTATTTTTACGTGATTAAGACCCGCCGTGATTAACACAAAAAATGCTGTGTTTATTTCACTATAACCACAACCCCGGCTGTATTTATATTTAAGTGACTTAAAAGTGCTGGGCCCCGTTTTTTAAAGCTTATAAGACTAATAATGTTTGTCACTTTTAACATGAAACTACCGTAGTGTGCGCTCCCAGAGGAAGAACTACGAATTAGTCTAAAATATGTCTGGTTAAACTTGACTTATCGACTCTCGACTCGACTCGATATAAGTGATTTTGACGTGTAATTTACGAGACAAAACACTAATATTATTAGTTTAATAGCTTCGAGAATCGGAGGCCAGTAGTCAGCTTCCAGAAGATGCGAAAAATAAAAGAACACTTTTCCTTTCACATCCAGTTAAAGAAGTCACAAGGTCATGAATATGTAGGAGCAAAAGTTCCAAAACTTCGGTTCTTTTGCTTAACTTCTTCACGTTGGATATACCTTCAACTACTTTCCGTGACCTAAAAACTAGACTTAGTACTATTTTATGCCTAGCCGTAAAAAACAGCCGCAAGCGCGAAAAACATAATAAGCTAATCACAATAAACTGGGAACGCAATCAGAACTATGATTTGAATGGAACTCATTTTACTATGAAAACAACAACATTTTTATGTTTCCGTTTCAACCCCTAACCAAGTTCATTTACAATTATCAAAGCTTACCACCGCATCGCTGAAGCAGGTTTTCACTGCCGCGTCTCGTCTCTAACGTCTTACAAGTCCTCATGCCTAGCGAGTAATGGATGGTAGTATTAATCAGAGTAAAGGGTTGAAATTCAGTAGGAGGGTTATTATTTTACGTAAACGAAGTTGTGAGCACGTCGTGGCCCTTAATAGTAGTTTAATACTAGTTTCAGCCGCAGGTGCCCGCTAGGCTCCAGGCAGAATTGATAACAGAAAGTAGTACAAATCATGGGCTTGTACAATTTAATAGGCTTAGTTTAAGACATGCATACGAGACGGGAGTAACTAACTCGCTACTCTTTGCTCGAAGTGATCGGAAATGTTACGAACTAGATGGACGGATAACGGTATAATAAATAAATATCATGGGACAAATTGACACAAATTGACCTAGTCCCAAACTAAGCAAAGCCTGTACTACGGGTACTAGACAACGGATAAACATACTAAATACATACTTATATACAGTCATATTAAACATCCAAGACCCGAGAACAAACATTCATATTCATCATACAAACATCTGCCCCGACCGGGATTCGAACCCGGGACCTCAAACTTCATAGTCAGGATTGCTAACCACTAGGCCATCCGGGCGTCAAATAAGCTATTATGGTAGCACTGACGGTACAATTATGAGCGCTAGTGTGCTTGCCTTCGCTTAAGATCAACAGAACTGATTGACTATACTGTCCATTAACCTGAAAGCTTTATGAAGTGAAAAAAAGGATGAAATGTTTGGTTTGGTTATATTCGTTCACTATTTTATTGATTTTACCCAAAATTTACACTTAGTGAGAAAAGTTGCATTACATTGCAAGGCCGTGAAGCAAAGTGATTTTTTTTTTTTTTTTTTACCAAGGTCACAATACATAAAAGCGGTCTTACACATGCGCTAATAAAATAAGTACAAAGTATGTATTACAAACAAAAATTAACAAACAAAGCGACAATCAAAGTTTCAGGTGTCCTCATAGGTGTAAGCTGAATCAAATCTATTTAGCTAGTCCAATTTGACCTAGCTGAATTTGCTACCTATTTGAATTTGATTTTAAACATGAAACCAACTCCAACGCAAATCAAAAACAAAACTTGAAATCCGTACAATAATCACAGCATGTTCGCTCCATCTTCCTATCACTAATAAAACACAGGTACTGAAATTATGGAGTACAAATCCAGACGAATCCAATTCCACAGCTCAGACAGCTAATTAACGGAGATGGCACTGTCAGCAGCGAGGTGAACATAAAGCACGTATATTTTTATGCGCACTGTCCGCCGGGAGCAAGTTGTCTAGTCTGGCCAGGTGCGTTTGTAATATGTTTGCTGGGGACAGGGCAGGAGCTGAGGCGGGTTTACCAGTGAGGTGATACTTTTGGGGCGGAGCTTATTCACCCAAGCGGGACAGCGCTATCCAGTAACGCGTATGTCGACAGAAAGAGGGATATTCAAAATGAGTTTAAAACAAATGGTGTAAGCGACAAAGTGTCTTGCAGAATGAACCATACATCTGGGTTTTTTTTATACGACAAGGAAGGCAAACGAGCAAGTAGGCCACATGTTCGTAAGTAATCACCACTGCCCATAGACACCCGTAAGTTGGGTTTGCAGATGCGTGGCCAACCTAGAGAGCTCAGATAAAATTCTTCTTGTGCACCGGCTGTCTTACTCTCCACACGGGAACACAACAGTACAAGCACTACTGCCTAGCGACAAAATTAGCGAGTAAGATGGTGGTAGCGTTCCGGACGGACCTCGCTCGAGGTCTTACCACCCGCAATTAGTATCTATGTAGGCTCAATTAGGTTTGTAACCTGATGGCGACTGGTTGGAGTTATTATCTTTGGCTCAGTAGTTCCATACAATGACAATGCAAAGAAAAATCCGTTAAGCAGCTGGACTTGAACCAGCAACCTCGGTAATCCGTACCACGCTCCACCAATTAAGCTATACTTAACGTTGGTGTACCTAACGAATTTTTCAATGCCTTGTGTCATATTTTATATAGCGTGGTACGGATTACCGAGGTTGCTGGTGCAAGTCCAGCTGCTTAACGGATTTTTCTTTGCATTGTCATTGTATGTTGAATTCCATACTATGAATGTTTCATAAAAATAAAAACAAAAATAATCAATAAATCGATTATTTTCATTCAGTAGTTCCATATTGGAATCTTGCTTCTGACAGCGCACTGTCTATATCTTCCCCAGTTGCGCTGTGAGGCTGCCACAAATCGGTAGAGTTTGTGATTTTTAATAATCAATAATTATGTAAATAATTTGATATTTTTAATAGCTCGAAGAATTGCGAAACTTAAGTGACAGTGGGCGGGGCACATTGCTCGCAGGACTGATGGCCGATGGGGTCAGAAGGTTCTCGAATACGACGACGAGCTGTAGTTAGGCCTCCAACAAGATGGAGCGACGGCCTGGTAAAGATCGCGGGATCGCGTTGGATGCGGAAAGCTCAAAACCGGGTTGAGTGGAGAGCCTTGGGAGAGGCCTATGTCCAGCAGTGGACGTCTTTCAGCTGACATGATTAAGAGGCGTCCACTGATTCACTCTTAATTACAACGCTCCCCGTTATTCACTCACACCGCACTCTGTCACCTCCCAATGCGACTGAACTTAGTTAATATTGTTTAGAGGAGTCACGTGACGTCGCTGTGCCGTTGTTCCACACGATTGGCTGCATGCTGGATTTCGGTTCAGGGGCCGATATTACAAATCACACCTCAATAATTAAATAAATAAACATAATGGGAGAAATTGATGTTAATTGACTTAGTTCCAAACTAGGCGAAGCCTGTACTATGGGTACTAGACAACGGATAGATGTAGTTATATAGACAAACACATACTTATATGTTACATCCAAAACTCTAGAGCAAAGATTCGTATTCATCATACAAACATCTGCCCCAACCAGACCCCTATTTCACTAACTTTGCAATTGTCAGTTTTCAATGACAATTCATTGTCAATAGCTGTCTTGAAGAGCTTTTCTTTTAGCGCGCTGCATGACAAAGAAATGTACTTCGAATTGTCAACGTAATCTGACAATTGTAAAGTTTGTGAAATATGAGCCAGAGATCGAACCCGGGACCTCAAGTTTGATACTTGGTCAGGATCTCTTCTTACTCTAGGCTATCCGTTCGTCCCCGCAACCCGCGAAAAAGAGGGTTATCGCGACTCAAAAATCCACTAGGATAGCCAGTGTCGAGTGAGGTCTACCTGTCTTTCACCACCAATCATAAGCCAGTAGCTTGTCTCTCATTGGTGGAGAATGACAGATCGACCCCATTCGACACTATACAGGGTGGAAAGTTGAGATGGGGCAGTAAGGGCAGCTACTAGATCCCTTGCAACTACGCGAAAATGCTCTCAGGAGACCTTTACTAACTTTTTAAGTGATGACAATCGACATTCACAGATTTTTGATAAAATGTACAGTCAGCGAGAAAATCGTCAGATTTTACTTTTTTTTTTAATGCCAATCGGTCCCATTTCTATCAAGTATTAAAACACTCTTTGAGACCAACAGAGGTTAGAGTACTAGAACACCTACAAATCAAAGAAAACTTTTTCCATACATTTTGTAGGGTAATTAATTACAATGTGAAATTTTCTGTAGCTTAAAAATGTAGAATTGTATACAACTACAATGAGAATATTAGAAATGAGAATAATCGGTATCGTTGTAAAACTACAACTAGTCTGTGCGGAAAGAGAACTCTAAAAACGAACATGTTGCTACACAGATAATGCTGGCGGTCATGGATGAAACAGGTTAATACCTTACAAACTGTATGGAAAAAGTTTTCTTCGATTTGTGGGTGTTTTAGTACTCTAACCTCTGTTGGTCTCAAAGATTGTTTTAATCCTTGATAGAAATGGGACCGATTGGCATTAAAAAAAAATCAAATCTGACGATTTTCTCGCTGACTGTACATTTTATCAAAAATCTGTGAATGTCGATTGTCATCACTTAAAAAGTTAGTAAAGGTCTCCTAAGAGCATTTGCCCGTAGCAGCAAGGGATCTAGTAGCTGCCCTTACTGCCCCATCTCAACTTTCCACCCTGTATAGCGACCGAATTTTTGACTCGCGAAAGCCCTCGTTACATTCAAAAGTGAAATAAACTGTCTAGACAGTACAATGTAGTGTAGGGGAAAGTTACTGCGTCAATCAAATTCGGAAAGTAATCAAAAAAATTATTCGAGCGGTAAATTTCCAACAATACACCTTTGGGTAAAATCATATTTAACCCCCGACGAAAAAGAGGGGTGTCATAAGTTTGACATGTGTATCGGTGTATCTGTGTATCTGTCTGTGGTATCATAGCTCCGAAACGGATTTACCGATTTCGATGCGGTTTTTTTAGTCGAAAGCTAGTTTAATCGAGATGGTTCTTAGCCAAGCTTCATTAAAATCGGTTCGCCCGTTTTTGAAATATTGAACTTTGACATAACAATGTCGGGGGTTTTTCAACTTCTCTAAGTTGGTTCGGTTATTACGTTAGTAAAGTATATACTAGCAACAGCTACGCGACTTCGTCCGCGTAGATTTCTGTTATCGCTATCCCGCAGGAACTATATAATTTATGAACTAAAAAACAATTACTTTGCTCACCCGCGACCACTAATGACAAATAGTTATATCTGTGCGGCAAATGTATGTTTCCATGCAACACCTCCACCTCCACTGCTACACGAATCAACACATGCCACACAGACCCAACTATCACCACCACCACTATACTAAACGCTGACGCGTTTCGGCACTCTCCACGAGGCCATTTACGAAGCACAACAACAACCGCTCAACATGCCACCACTTCCACTACTGACATATGTAAACCATGTACTACATGTACTACATGTACATCAACATCAACATGCCAACATGCCACCACTTCCACTACTGACATATGTAAACCATGTACTACATGTACTACATGTACATGGTTTACATATGTCAGTAGTGGAAGTGGTGGCATGTTGAGCGGTTGTTGTTGTGCTTCGTAAATGGCCTCGTGGAGAGTGCCGAAACGCGTCAGCGTTTAGTATAGTGGTGGTGGTGATAGTTGGGTCTGTGTGGCATGTGTTGATTCGTGTAGCAGTGGAGGTGGAGGTGTTGCATGGAAACATACATTTGCCGCACAGATATAACTATTTGTCATTAGTGGTCGCGGGTGAGCAAAGTAATTGTTTTTTAGTTCATAAATATGGACCTCCGCAAAGTAACGCCTGATTCAATAAATTACTATATAATTTTCCCGAATAAAAAGTAGCCTATGTTATTCCTCATATTCAAATTATTTTCTTACCAAATTTCATCTAGATTGGTGCAGCGGTTTTCCCGTGAAGAGGTAACAGACAGACAGAGAGACAGTTACTTTCGCATTTATGATATTAGTTAGGATTCTTTGACAATAATAAATTGAAATCACTTTCGAGTGGTATTATCACAGGTTTAGTGTGAATTGCGAAATTGGCGCTCGTGCTATACATTTTTAATTAAGTACCTAGTGTATGAACACGTATACATCGGGGATTATGTTTTGATTTGTGTACTTAATTATGGAGGTACAGGCACCGGCAGACATGTTAATTAAACGAAATGAAATGACAAGATAGGATTTAAAAACACTTTACAGACAGACAATTTTATTTGATATTCATCATTTCCATACTTAGTGTTTGTGTGTTGTGTTTGGTTGCCTTGAAGACCAGCGTCAGACGTTCCAGTCGAAACACATGCTGAGCGGCAAACTTTTTGGTGTATTTTGCTGATACATTATTTAAAAATAAAATAAAAATAAATAAATAAATATCATGGGACAATTGACACCAATTGACCTAGGCCCAAATTAAGCAGAGCATGAAATTAAGCAGCATTGATTGATTGATCGATTAATTGAGCATGTTATTTATAATGTTTTTCTGTACTGTTACCTACGCACCGAATAAACATTTTCTTTCGTTTCTTTTTCTTTTGTTCCATTACATTGCGTCACCGGTTCGACTTACTTACTTACTTACAACTCGTTTGCATAACGGACTCGCAACGTAATACAACTTATGAAAAAACTTTTCTTGTGTAAAATTTGGGATTACTACTGTCCAACCACTTCCTCGATTACATTTCCGCTTCTGCAAACGTCAGCTGAATGTAAATCTGTAGTAGTTCCAGTTTTCGACGTCAAAACTTAAAATCAAACGCAACATTCCAATCCAATTACAAGGAATGCTCCTTTAGAACTATCTAGAAACTTATGCACCTTCATACATATGCAAGTTCTTTGGAACACTAAACTGCCAGGAGACACCAAAAAAGTCCTTGGTAAAAAATTTAAAACCAGGACGGTCAAAGTCGTTATTTGTGTGAGTGTGATTTTTCTTTATCTTCTTTTGTATAATTTTGGCAAACATATACCTTGAGTATCCTAGAGGTGCACTAAGAAGGGATTTTTCGAAATTCCCGCGGGATAGGGAACTAGCCCATTTTGAAATTTTTCACGGGGGCAAAGCCGCGGGGCATAAGCTAGTTGCATATAAAACACTTACAAACTAGTGGCTCTGTGGGTTCTATACCTCGTGAGCTCATTTTTGAATATTTTTTGTTATTTTTTAAAATTTCCGGATCACTAAATTTCACGAAGACCGGGAAATTTTTGAACATTTTGTATAAAAAAAACACTAATCAACAAAAAAAATCGGTACAATTATTGAAACCCACATCACGAGAATTTGAGAAATGCGACCTATTGTAGAGGAGAACAGCCGGATGAACAGACGTCAGACAGACAGACGTACGAAATAATTTTGACCAAGCTGAAACTGAGACCCTTCACTCACTTAGTTCTCTCGGTCAAATAATTACATCTAACTAGTGACATGACGTATGACGCCTCCGGTAAGCTTATGCTGTAAGGCAAGTTCACAAACATAACGTCGATACGTTAGCCCAATTCCAACCAATTCACAGTCAACGCGTCATTACCTACGTCCAACTTAAACTAAACTAGAAGTTGCGCCGACCGCAGCGGTCAAACTCTGACTACGCGACACTTCACGTTAGGAACGGGTTGAAATCTTTGGTACACAAGACGTTCAAGGGAAATGGAATGAAGTGTCCATTTGTATTTCCGTTTACGTCTAACAGTTTCAAATGATTCGCGGTTTGAAAACGGGATACCTATTGCCCGCTATTACCTTAAAGGTTTGATGAGCCCCCGATATTTCAACGCAGTTACATGCATCCTAATCACGGGCAAGGCCTTCGTAAAAGCAGTTTTAAATACCATGTTGTTTGCCTTTTTTTTAAAGCAAAAAAAGCTACGTAAATTGAGTTTGAAAGTAGTCGCGGTTGTTTCATTGTAGAGTTGTTTTTAGTGAATTAGAAAGAGTGGTCAAGAGTGGAGTCTTTTATGAATGTTCAACTCGGGCGCGGTATTGACATAATCCACTTCCTGTTTCATTATCATCATCACCAGCCTTTTTTACGTCCCACTATAGTTCCCACGGGGGCCCAGTGCGGATTGGGAACTTCACACAGATCACTTCCTGTTTAGGTAATATATAATACTATATATCTAACTAATGCCTAGTATATAATCTGAACAATTAGACATATTCTGAAGACGCACGCTCCAACTGGATCTCCTCGCTTTAGCATGAAGTTTGGAGAACTTGTGCTTTAGACGAAAATGCATTTAAGCGCCATAACGCTAAGCATCGGTGACAGTTGGTAGCTAACACTGTCTAAGTACTTCATAACTACCTAGTGGCTCTGTGAGCTGTATGTAGACCTCGTGAGCTAACTTTTTTTTATATGGTGTCCAAGTGTGTGCTCCCAGAGGAAGGACTCATCATCATCATGCCAGCCGATTGACATCCACTGCTGGGCTCTCCACTCAGACCGGTCTTGTGCTTTCCGCATCCACCGCGGTCCCGCAATCTTTACTAGATCGTCGCTCCATCTTGTTGGAGGCCTACCGACAGCTCGTCTCGGGAGACGAGCTCGGACCAGGGTCCGTAGACGCCATTCAAGAACATTCTGACCCCATCGATCATCAGTTTTGCAAGCAATGTGCCCCGCCCACTGCCACTTAAGTTTCGCAGTTCTTCGGGCTATGTCGGTAACTTTAGTTCTACTGCGGATATCATCATTTCTGATTCTGTCCCGCAGACAAACCCCGAGCATAGTCCTCTCCATCGCCCGAGAAATGAATACTAATGCTCTTATGAAATTTGAATCAATGTCTATCAGTGTCACAATCAACGATCGCCAGCAAGCATGTCGTCTAGTGACAAACCTTTTCTGGCTCCGACTGTACGAACTTACGAATAGTGTAACACAAGCACAACAACGCACAAACGCCCGGCGCATTTAAACGCAGCGGTTATTTATGGCGGGCGGCACGCAGCGCACACCCACGTACGCATTGGGATAACAAATCATCATCATCAGCCTATTTACGTCCCACTGCTGGGCACAGGCCTCCTCTCAAAATGAGAGCGCTTGGGCTATAGTTCCCACGCGGGCCCAGTGCGGATTGGGAACTTCACACACACCATTGAATTGCTTCGCAGGAGTGTGCAGGTTTCCTCACGATGTTTTCCTTCACCTTTTCGGTGAAGGAAAACATCGTGAGGAAGGAGCTCATGATAAATTACAAATGTAATTTCGCACATAAATTCCGAAAAACTCAGAGGTGCGAGCCGGGGTTTGAACCCTCGACCCTCTGCTTCAGAGGCGATAGGTCAAACCACTAGGCTATCACGGCTTATCACGGGATAACAAATAGCAAACAGCAAATAGTAAAGGTATTTAAGTACTTTTAACATGAAACTACCGTGAGGCTCAATCATAGTGAAATAAACGAATTACTCAAATATGTAAGTTGAGTTGTGTGCGTCTCGCTGCCACTGAGTCGTGCACTCCTAGAAGGACTACGAATTAGTCCGAAACAGTTGACCCACTTGCTTGTTTGCCTTCCTCGTCGTATAAAAAAAAATTGCATGAGAAAAAATAACCAGCGCAGACGCGGCTATTTTGCATGACTATACTGCACTACTTTGCGGAGGAGTTAACTAATTTATTCCATTACTTGAAACTCTTAGAAAGCTTACCACTATAGTGCCCTAAGCATGACTTGTCGAATCCTGCGTTACGTTACGGTTATCGTATCGAGATCGAGAAATCTCATACTAAATTTTAGTTCCAACGCACACGGGTGGACGCTGTTCCAAACGTCATACAAACTCGTTATAGTTTACTATACGATTTTACGTGACGCAGGATTCGACAAGTCGTGCTTAGGGCACTGTGACTATAGCGAGTTTGTATGACGTTTGGAACAGCGCCCACCCGTGAGCGTATTTGGAGCTAAAATTTAGTATGAGATTTCTCGATCTCGATACGATAACCGTAACGTAACGCAGGATTCGACAAGTCGTGCTTAGGGCACAGATGTTACTCGCCAATCCTGCCGCTAAGCAGCAGTGCTTGCACTATTTTGTTCCGATGCGGAGAGTAAGACAGCCGGTGTAATTACGGGCACAAGAGGCATTTCATCTTAGCTCTCTAGGTTGGCAACGCATCTGCAAACCCTCCGGAGTTGCGGGTGTCTATGGGCAGTGGTGATCACTAACCATCACGTAACCCACTTGCTCGTTTGCCTTCCTCGTCGTATAAAAAAAAGCATATTTTAACATGAAACTACCGTGAGACTTAATCATAGTGAAATAAAAACGGATCACTCACGTATATAAGTCGAGTTTAGCCCGACATATTTCGGACTAATTCGCAGTCCTTCCTCTGGGAGCGCACGACCCAGCGGCGGCGAGACGCACACTGCGCGCCGCGGCTCTGCTCGCGCGACTACTAGACGCAGCTGACAGCGGCACACAACTACCCTCGTTTTCATCGTCATTTTTATTATTGTCAAATGCAGGGTAGCACACTACACTGACCACATCACTCTGCTCTGGTCGTGCTAAACTCGACTTATATACGTGAGGGATCCGTTTTTATTTCACTAAAAAGCATATTTATTAAAAAAAACTAGTTTCAACCGCTTTGTTTCCGTCATAGTGCGTTTACAGGTAAAGTGCGTAGAAGTTGTCGCCCCAAGTTGCCTTGAAGGCTTATTTAGACGTCTGTTGGCAACTTTTGTTAACTTTGCCTCTCTGTCGGGACTTGGGGAGGGAGGGAGACAACTGACGAAAACATACGAAAGGCGAGTTGGAGTTGACACAGTGACTTCTTTGAGTTAAAGATTATACCGGCCCTATTGCGTAACTATTCTGACACTCGTCATCGGACCGAAATGTCAGTTAATGTACGACTGTGACAGCTAGCTGTTTCCGATACCAATTGTCAGACCATACAAAATGAACACGATGCTGATTGCGAGCGAGTTAGACAATAATCATGCTGGTCAACTTCCCATCTGTCATTTCAATACTAATTCTAACCTAAAAGGCCAGAACGTCACGATAGGTTTATGATCTAAATCTAGGTTCTTGAGGAGTGCGGATATTTTCAGATCAGGCGCATACCACGTACATTTATTTATTTTAACTATCCTGTTCACAAACTTTTTATGAGCTACCTATGCAATTAGAACAGATTTTTTGCTAGCTAGCTCAAATTAAAAATTCACAGTCAGGTTTTCTAACCACTAGGCTATACCTAACGGTTGTCAAACTAAAGGAATACTTAAAGCTTTACTCCTTTTAGCACGAAACTACCGTGAGTTTCATTCATTCACAAATGAACGGTTGAACATTTTTATAATATTAAACTTCACCGGTTTATTTCATCAATACTTTGCGTATTCATTCCTACCCCATACAAGTCAGACCGTTATATTCTGAGGTTAGTAGTTAATATAAAAGGTACTAGACTAGCCTCGTTCAGTTAACCCTTTCAAGATAACATTTAAAAAGCTTACAAACTCAAGACAAAAGTCTTTCTTAAAAAAAATCCCCTCTTTTTTTAATTGGCGCGCGCTCGGCAACAAAATAAGCCACAAAATTGAAATAAAAATGCTAAAGTCTCCTCTGAATAAAAGATACCCTTTTAGTACTAAAAGTAGTTTTGTGAAGTTGTTTTAATGAAATGAAGGAGCGTGTCGTGACAAGAAAGTTCATGAGTTTAAGTACTATTTTGTAACCTTGTAGCCTAAATCTGACATTTTTGTTACATTAGGCTCATGCTTTATAAAGCTACAAGTTACAATTTACAAGTGAGAGCCTAATCCATCACTTTTTGTTTGTTAGAAAGAAACTTCCGCTTGTAAATTATAACCTGAAGCTTTATAATCATAAAAAAAACATAAGTCAACTACAAACAGTCCGCGCGCGAGCACCAAGGAATTGAGAGCTGAGTTTGTTTTAGTTTATCAAACACATAACATCTATAAAGAATAATTTTAAATAAAACGACACTAGCTCATAAAATCATCATATTATACTTAGTATAGTAGAGCTTTTCAAAAATTATTAAACCAACAAAAAATCCAAGACATCAACGAGCTCCCGGATTACGCGTTTCCGAACTTAGCCATACTAAAGACATCGACGGGCTCACACATCCGGGATCTGAACTTAAAACATTTAAAAGCTTAATATCTCAAAAACGGCACAACCGATTTTTACGAAACTTAGCTAAGAACCATTTCGATTAAACTACGTAGCTTTCGATCAAAAAAAGCCGCGTCCAAATCTGTCCATCCACTTACGAGCTACGATGCCACAGACAGATACACAGATACACAGGTTAAACCTATAACACCCCTCTTTTTCGTCGGGGGTTAAAAATGGACCCAGCCTCGATAATAATTAAATAATTGACTCCCGGGATAAAATTTCCTTTCATGATTAACTCACAATTTTTGCGATTATTGCCTGCTTAAGTACTTGTTTGTTTCGGTCAAATCCTGCAAGTTAATTTTGATCCATTTCCAGTGACTCAAAATTTGTTATGGATATGTCAATTGAACGACAGTGTAAGTCTGTAAATAGGTACACATTCACTGAAAGATTTATTTTACAAAAACTTATCAAAACATTTTAATGAAAATAGCTAGTTCATCATTTGACTACTGAGAAGACTTGCAAAGTAGTAATACAACACCGAATCTACTATTACCTGCCATTCTTTGCTTTATTCGTTTCTTGAGATTCCTCTAGCTTTTCAAAACTAAATCAAAATGAGAAAACAAATGTTTATCCATGATCTGTACAACCTCATCTAGAAATAAGTTAGACATAATTATTACATCCAGGTCGCTATTTCACCAACTTTACAAACGTCAGTTTTCTATGACAATTCGGAGTCAATACTGCTGACTTAAAGAGCTTTTGTTTTAGCGCGCTTCGTATTGGCAAATAAATGTAGTTCGAATTGTCATTGTAAACTGACAATTGTAAAGTTGGTGAAATGGTGGCCTAATATCGATCGCGATTACTTTACTAGGTTTGTTCTTCTGATACTTCGACATTACTTATCCCGTTAATAACGTGTCTAATTTACCTAATTAACGCAAATCATTTAAAACTGTTTTTAAAGTTATTATTGTAAAATTTTTACTAGAGATAGGGTAGGGTTTCACGGGACTGGGAGTTCTGCCGCGGAAGCGAAGTCGTGGGCGAAAGCTACCAAACCAACATACTAAACAAAACCCGTGACAAAATCCAATATTTCCCACCTACCTGCCCAGCTTACCTTTCGCAACGAAACTCGAACTTTTGTGCCTCGAAAAAATAAGGTAAGGCGAGTTAGCGCCGTCGAAGTTGCGCAAAGTTGCGGCGAGAGTTGCCCGAAGTTGCCGGGAGTTGCCGGGAGTTGGCAGGTGAGGCTTAGCGCGCCGTCACGTGGCGCGCCGTGGCTCGGAATCGCAATTGGTAGTCCCCAGGCGTTTAGATTTGACTTAATGTTGCGTTGTTCTTATTGTTTGAGACACGTTGGCGCTTTGACGTGGGAAGTTGATTCTATTAAGGGAAGGAACGATTGTCATTTGGTTTGGACTGGACGTCCGACGTCTATGCGACTCGTAGGGAATGTACTTTGTAATGGGATCACTTAGACTCACCAACCCCTGGCTTAATTCTTGAACGGGACGGTTTATTAAAACGCACTTTGTATAATTTGTTTTGTTTGTTAGCGAAGGTCACACTGTGTAACAATCTGAGTCCCAAAAGGATGAATCCAGAGTCCGTTTTGTGATAGCCAAGGCACAATAATTCAACGTTTACGTAGTCTCTTTTCTAATGTTTTTATAAGCCTTCATAAAACACTTCAGCGCAAACAAAAACAACAATCATCCGACAAGAAAATATTTAAGGTATTTTTCTATTTTATCCGCTGTATCGGCTAGCCAGGTGGGAACCATCCGACCCGACGAGCGGAATTCAAAGGTCAATATATCAGCGCTCTCCAGGGCCCTGCGCATCAGAAAGACAAATAACTTAAATAAAAGGAAAATACATCGCCTCCCAAAATTATCTTAGTATATCAACTGACAGGCGGAATCGACGCGGAAAAACTATTTGTGACACCTCGATCATCGGGGAGCACCTCGCCGCCCCTCAATAAAACCAATATCAGATCATAACCATGCGCCCAATTTAGCAAAACCCCCAGCTTTGCCAACACTTTTTCCTTTCACGTGTGGATTTGGCGTACGCCGGCGAGACGAGGGGGCTCAAGCTCCGTTGGCGCTTCAAATCTCAACTCGGCTCTTGGGAGTTGACAACCAATGCGGCGCGGGCGCGGGCTGGCTCTCCGTGATTGGATCCCCGTAATGAGCCGGGATAAATACCGGCCGACTGATTGCCGGGAAAATTACATTCGGCGAACCCCGGACCGGTAACTCGGTTGGTTATTTTTGCCGATCCGCTGAGGATACCTTATTTTTGTGATAAATTGGTTCAAGACGCGTAGTGGCGGTGTTCGGCGGTTCTGCGGCTTGATGCGTTTATTGTGCCCTGAAGGATAAGCCTACCCATGGCTATTAAAAGTTGGTAGCAACAGCGAAAACAGTATTAGGCCGTAGCCTGTAAGAAAATATTGCATTACATTGCGCCGGCCATGTATAGCGAATGAATTAGAAGGCAAATTGTTTTAATTGAAATGAAACAAACAAAAAACTGGATATTACGATACCGTTACATTAATAGCCAAGGAACGCGCCAGCTCTTTGGTCACAGGTAATGTTTATACTTAATTATATATTTTTCTTAATCTTAAATAAATATTGTGCGTCGGGTCCCCACTGTAATTATTGTCACAAAGGTAACAGTATTTGCGGCACTTTAAATCCTCCGCTGCCTTAAGTAAATTTGAAACTTAATTATAATTGTCATGTTATTGAAACGTGTTATTTAAACTGTAAAATATATAAAATTCAACTCGTCACAGCGACAATTTGTAAAACTAACTCCTGACCACAAAACTTATGCATTAAACCTTAAAAACATTCCGAACTGCGCTGCATTTTCCTATAAAACGTTAAAGATATTCCGGCCCAAGTTAGGAACTATCGAACAAAAAAGTCAAGATAATTCAGCAGGTGAGGGAACGGGGAGCGACTCGCGAAGTTAGGCGCCGACTTACCTACAACTATTTATTTATAACGCCAGTGGGCTTCACAGGTCGCAAAAGCCAACTTACATTTACGGACGGCCACGCTCTCCTACCATAACTTAAGGTCTATAATAGGCGTGGGAATGATCAGGAATGTTGTAAATAGGGTCGGCCTAGTTTCCGCTCAGCCCAAGTTGGTACAAATAAACATATTCAGCCAAGGTACAGTTGTTATCGCGTTGATTTACTGTAAATATGCATTGTTTAATGCTAGTTTCGGAGTTCGCGAGTTAACAGCTCATTTTATAAAACTTGAGCTAACGAGATGCTGGCATTCGCGTCGTCGCAGCAGAAAATAAGTATGAGTAAGTACAATTTTGGTGTAAACTGCATACAATACGCCGCTCGCCACGGTACTTGTACTTGCCAGATGCAACTGTCCTTGTGTAAATCAGCCATTATGACAGGAGATGCTAACGCTCGCTTTATTTATACACTCCCAAAAAATGTTACAGGCCAACACTTATGCACATGTTTCGCATCACTATGTCAATTTTATTTTGGTTTAGTACGAGATTGTAGACACGCAACTTTTGATATTGAGTAGAAGCCCACAACTAAATAAATAAAGAGGATAGAAGTGGCATGGTCACGTGACCCTGTTACCGCCCTTGTGACGCGTACGACGCAAGTACGCAAGTAAAATAATTTTAATAATTATTGTGACTCAGTATTGCTGAGGGTCAAGCACGAGTTTTCGAATCCTACGTCACGTAAAATCGAATAGTAACGTTATCGAGTTTGTATGGCGTTTGGTACAGCGCCCGCCCGTGAGCATAATTTGGAACTAAAATTTAGTACGAGGTTTCTCGATTTCGATACAATAACGTAACGTTACGCAGGATTCGAAAACCTCGTGTTCGGCCTACTGTATTGCTGGAAAGCTCGGCGGGACACAGTGAGTTCTAAAGTAGTGTTTTGCAGCGTTTCTAATTGGCGGGAACTTTACACATCCACAGTGTTTAATTAAATTACCCTAGTAAAATTGTGTACGTGGTTGCGTAGAGCTTTTGTATTAATATAGCATTTCTGTCCTCGTTTTATTAGTTCTGTGAGTAGTCGTGACGTACAGTACTGTGCGTATACCTTCACCCCCCTCTTTTCTCGAGAGAAAACTACCAAAAATGCAGTGTAACAATAACCTAAAAGCAACTCCTGTATATCTGCTTTGTGCTTTGCCGGGATACTGCGGCTGGTCGTTTAAACTGGCTCATACTTAATTGAGAGAGTTCTCGGAACAATTATTAAGCTTTGTGGACGAATTTAGCGGCAACTTCTACAAATTTTGATCAATCGATGAATCGCTTTCCTTATCCTATAGTTTGCGTACCCGTTAGCAATAGGGTAGATGGAACTCAGTCAGGTATGCTTACGTAGATAAGGTACTTTACAGAACATAAATACGTGATCAAACTTTGACAGTCGATGTAATAGGTAGTAGTTATAACACATTTACCTGATCATCATCATCATCATGACAGCCGAAAGACGTCCACTGCTGAACATAGGCCTCCCCCAATTTTCCTGATAGTAATAGCAAAATAAACGGATCCTCACGTTAATCAGTCGAGTATAGTTCTTCCTCTGGACTATGGATTAATTCGAAACATGTCGGGCTATACTCGACTGACTTACGTGTGTGATCCGTTAATTTCACTATCATTGAATCTCACGATAGATTTTTATTACATAAGACAGATAAAAGATATAGGGCCTTATTCATAAACGTTACTCAAGCCTCCATTAGTTAAAATAGGTTTTGTCTTCTTCTTACTAACGGAAATATCAATGTGACAAAAAAGTGACAAACGAACTTTAACGGCATTTCAGTTAAAATAGGTTTATGAATAATAGGGATAAACATTATAAACTATGAAGTTTTGTAAGCTTGTTCGTTCGTTCGGTTGGTTTTTGATTCATTAACGCAAAACGGCTGCACAGATTTCAATAACATTTTCACAGACCATGGACCAAACATTGATATAATTATTAAGGACACATTTCATACAGGATGTGTTAACCGAATTCTACGCATACGAAGTCACGGGCAAAACCAAGTATGATTATAAAATTTCCCGTTAGTTTCGCGCTGGCTTAGGAACTCTGTGAGCTGATATTGTGATATTCTGATTCTGAGCTCTCCTCCGTTTATTTCCCCTGAGCTTGTAAAACATATTAGAAAAAAAATGCAATGGTAACATTTTGCAACCTTTCATAATTATAATCTTGCTTGCTATATTTTTAGCGACTTTGCGAGATCAAATAAACCGTAACCAAAGGGTAAGAAACAGGACCCTATTACTAAGACTCCGCTTTCCGTCCGTCTGTATGTCTGTTTGTCTGTCCGTCTGTCACCAGGCTATATCTCATGAATTGATTGAGTTGAAATTTTAACAGATGATGTGTTTCTGTTGCCACTATAACAATACATACTAAAAGCAGAAAAAAAATGAAGCTCCGATGCAACAGACATGATTTTTTTGCCGTCGTTATTATAGTACCCGCAGCTCATCTCGCCGGCTCAGCTGTGGCCACGCTGCGCAAGCGTCGCATGTGGCTTTTATCTATCGCGGCGGCAATATTGTGCCCTCATCGGTGCTCGCGAAGATTTATACCTTGCCTACAGTAGTATTAGGTAAAAGCCGTGAAAGTAGGATTTCATTCTGTCCCCAAACACTGGTTTTGTACTTTGTACCTACATTAATTTTCTCTGTATAAGAATGAATTCGGAGTTACCGTCCCAATTGTTGCGAAGAGATATTTTAGCTGTTGTTTGTGTTTATATCTAAGTAGCAAGTCGGTGAAGCGATCTTGCATACGCTTGCAAAGCAATTCAACGAAGTTCCCAATCCGCACTTGGCCCGCGTGGGAACTAATAGTCCAAGCCCTCTCATTCTGAGGGGAGACCTGTGCCCAGCATTGGGACGTAAAAAAACTGATGATGATGATGACATCATTGATATTATCAGTAAGATTGAAACAGCAGCTTACTAGAAGCAGTAGCGTGGAACGGGCATGTACCTTAAGTCTCATAACTCGCCAAACTTTGCAGAACAACCACCGATCTTCGGAAACTTAAACTGACTTAGATATTACAGAAAGTTATCAAAATCCGGTTAGTTGTTGCGGAAATTGTGAAAAATGGATTTGCTATTGCCGAGTTCGTATCGTGATTGAAAGTTCTCAGGCGGTGTTTTGAGTTTCGACACAGATTGTGTTACTGACGTAAGCACTAGCCCTCCCGCCGGCGAGTAGCGGGAAGCGAGTGGTTTTTGGTACCTACGACAAGAGTAACAAAAATATCGTACTGAAAAACACTCGCTTTCGAGTGATTAGCAGTTGTTGGGCTTGGGCCAAAACGGCACAAACCCCATTAAAGGGAGAGACAGTAAGAGAGAGAGATTCATTCACATACGTTCGACTCATACAGAATAAGAACGACGACCGGATGGCCTAGTGGTGAGAGAACCTGACTACGAAGCTTGAGGTCCCGGGTTCGATCCCCGGTCGGGGCAGACGTCTGTATGATGAATACGAACGTTTGTTCTCGAGTCTTGGATGTTTAGTATGTATTTATCTATATGTTCTCGAATGGCGTCCACGGACCGGGACGCGAGCTGTCGGTAGGCCTCCAACAAGATGGAGCGACGACCTAGTAAAGATCGCGGGACCGCGGTGGACGCGGAAAGCACAAGACCGGTCAGAGTGGAGAGCCTTGGGGGAGGCCTATGTTCAGCAGTGGACGTCTTTTGGCTGACATGATGATTTATCTATTATGTACAAGTATGTTTATCCGTTGTCTAGTACCCATAACACAAGCTCTGCTTAATTCGGGACTAGGTCAATTGGTGTCAATTGTCCCACGATATTTATTTATTTATTTATATTTATAAGTAAACAGTACATTTGAAAGAATAGAACACACCGTCGCATTAGACCGCATCAGCAGTGTCACTTAAAACCCGGTAGCTGCTGTTTTCTTCCGTGGCAAAATCCGATACGCTCGACCTGGTATGCAATATGCAGCAATGTATTCAAAGCCGAATCAGCCACCGCGAGACATGTGCGTTAGACTGCTCCCGAACTCTGCCAGGGCTGCCACACGGGAGGCAAATAGTTAGAAAACTACATTGAAACTCAGATACATCTACGCCTTGCCGGGTTTTGCGGGTGGCAAATGATCAACAACCACAATAGGCTTATTGTCCAACCTGATTCCATCACTATGAAAGGAATGCACTACGCGACAAGTGATAAAATGGCGCGCGTGCTACATGTGCAGTGTAACTTGGCTGCGTTCCGGAATTATACAGTTAAGTCAAGAAAGATCGCCAAAATAGCTCCTGTATATCATTTTCAATAATTTCTTGAGTTAACAGCGTATTCCCAAACTACTAAGGTCCATATTTCAAACGCCTTCTTCTTCAAGTGCCTCTCCAACTAGTGAAGGTCGGCTGCCAACGTCGGGAATTCCTGTTTATCCTTAGCGAGGCGAAACAATTCGGATGCGCTCGCTATTCGAGTCCACTCTCGCATGTTGTGAAGCCACGACTTCTTTATAAGACCAAAACGCCACTGGCTACCTTGCCGATCATTGCTCTTGTGTTTAACCACGTGACCGAGGCATGAAATTATACCACAGAGGTGCACCTAAATATAAGTCCTTTGGAACACCATCTTTCCAGTTTTAAGTAAGTGTCGATGCGAGCATATCATCCACCATTTAAGTTAGGAACACATCAAAGACAATCCGAGTTCTGACGGGATGCAAGCTTGTTGCACCAATTTCCTTACCTCGTGCATATACGTAGTTGCATTTCGACGTAAGTTTTAACTTGAATATGCATCCGGGAATTTTAACTGTTGGTAAACTGTTGTGCAAAATTTTGTGCTAGTTTGGAAAACTTTTGCAGATTCGGCAGAGCGCGAATCTCGGTTCTGGTGCCCGCTTTCTTCAGATGCAGTAATTGCTGGCCATCAAATGAGCTCAGTCTATTTACGAAGAGCGCACTCCTAAGGAAAGCATAAACACAGTTGAGGAATACTTATACTGCTATGATACTTGGCCAAGCTCGAAAACAGAAACTACTTAGGACATCAATGCGACTTAGCTGCTACTCAGAGATATGTGTTTGGTGTTTGGCTATTGCCGTTATCCGCTGCGCAATAACTTCACCAATTTTGTATTTAATTAATTGACACACTTAATTAGTATTTCATTTATGTATCTGACATGAAATGTTTATTTTCGTGATGCAAAGTATTTTACGGTTTTCTGACTTTAATCTTTAAAAATTTTATGTTTCTAGTTCAACGGGAAGTCCGGGGTTTTGATTGTGAGTGTCAAAATATGCAGTATTTGCTTTTGAATCCTTTCATTGGGTTGATTTAGAAGTTTCATTTCTTCACAGCTTCAAGGGATTGCCGACCTGAGTATTTGATATTATTTTCAGCCAGATACCTCTCCCTGCGTTACCGGAAAAAAGGGCCTTGACAGACAGACAGACAGACGGACACTGAAGTGATTATAAGATTCCGTTTTTCCTTTGCCCTTTTACTTTTTAACTTTTTCCTTTTGAATTCTCATTTCAAAGTTCAATATCTCACAATTACCGAATCCAAATCGGTTCTTAACCCGTTCAAGAGCTACGGTGCCACAGGCAGCACACAGACAGGCTCACACTAACACACATAGCGGTCAAACTTATAACAACCCTCTTTTTACGTCGGTGGTTAAAAATAAAGCGTAGTAGGTAAACTCAATACTAAATCCTTAATACGTGACGATCCATGTCCAAAGGATGTATCAGCACCAGCTATTATGCCGTTTTATTTATTCTCTTTAACGAATGAAACCCAAATGGACTTTTAATATTGACAGTTGATTTCATAAAACACGCGCGTCTTTTGTTTTGTCGCATTGTCAGACCCCCCAGGACCCTATTTCACCAACTTTACAATTGTCAGTTTTCAATGACAATTCGGTGTCGACTGCAGACTTGAAGAGCTTTTGTTTTAACCCGCTTCATATTGTCAAAGCAATGTAGTTCGAATTGTCGTTAAAACTAACAATTGTAATGATGGTGAATAAGGGGGCCTGGTCAGGGGTGTAATTTTATCAGGTTATAATATTTATGGGTCTTTCAGAGTTGAGGTATCAAATCGGTTGTTATTTAGTACCAAAATTGACAATCAGTCGAGGTTAGTAAGGCTGCATTAGAGAGTAAAAATAAATTCCCCGACCCCATCTCCGAAGTTTTCAAGGACAAAATAAATAAATTCCCCGACCCCATCTCCGAAGTTTTCAAAGACAAAATAAATAAATTCCCCGACCCCATCTCCGAAGTTTTCAAAGACAAAATAAATAAATTCCCCGACCCCATCTCCGAAGTTTTCAAAGACAAAATAAATAAATTCCCCGACCCCATCTCCGAAGTTTTCAAAGACAAAATAAATAAATTCCCCGACCCCATCTCCGAAGTTTTCAAAGACAAAAATCTGAAACTATCATTAAATAATAGACGGTTATGTAACGATGTCTCTTTATAGCACACGTTTTCAGAAATCATCAAGTAATCATCAAGTTTCACTATAGGAAAATAGATGGTGCTGTCGTCCGTCTAGCCTACGTTGAACGGACTGTTATGTACGCAAAATAGCACAAATATTATTGATTGGTTTTTATGTCCTATTTTTCCTTCAGTAAGTTTACGATTCCCCACGTAATTATGATGGAATTACTAACAGTTACGAGCAACCTTTTCGCTACTAATTTCACATTGACATATCATACGTCTGCCAAAAAAAACACAGATACTTACTTGTGTGTGAAAAAGTTCTTCAGAGATACGCGATCCAGTGTCTTCTACCGTGCTTACTGAGGCCCGTTCTGGGAAATATCGTGTACATAATTTCAGGGGGATAAAACTCCGATATCAAACTTCGCGAGGGCACTTGAAAGAGGGAACCCTAGTTGCCCTCAAAAGCAGATTTACGCCCGGCTCGTGCTTAAGCAAATGTATCACGGCGAACAAACACTCCACTACACTGCAAATACTTAAACAAAATAGCAAACAAATCATACTGTGACACAGTGTGTACAGTGGTACAGGTCTTTCACCACCGACGCAAGAGGGGTGTTATAACTTAAAGTTTGACGCGGGGTATCTAGTGTCTGTCTGTGGCATCATAGCTCGTAAACATAATACGTCGATCTGTTTTTTGGATTTATTTCTAATAGAAACCTTTAAATAATTGACCCAAGCTTTAAATAATTGAATGGCGTTACTTTGAGGAGGTCCGTATTCGCGAACTAAAAGTACTGCACTACTGTAATGAGACACAGCTTATAGGATGAACACTGGTTTAATATTTTTAAAAGTGGGTGCGTAGGTTGTATAAGTGTATGTCAAATCGTACCGGGTCTGTATGTCAATTCATACCAGTTGCGTATGTCAAATCGTACCGGGTCTGTATGTCAAGTCATACCAGTTGCGTACTTATGTCAAATAGTACCGGGTTTGTATGCCAAATCATACCAGTTGTATATGTCAAATCGTACCGGGTCTGTATGTCAAGTCATACCAGTTGCGTACTTATGTCAAATAGTACCGAGTCTGTATGTCAAATCATACCAGTTGCGTATATCAAATCGTACCCGGGTCTGTATGTCAAATCGTACCAGATAATCGGTACAGTGTGTACCGGACATTTAGGTCAATAAATAAGTTAAAGTGAACTCTTTCCTATGAACTCCGTTAGCACCGAATGACGACCCGTCAATGAATTTCATTACACGAATGAAAGAATACAATACCTATATTGGATTTATCCACTTCCAATTTTGTCTTTCTGCCTCGCTGGCATGATAAGTAAGGTTGCGAATCCATCGGAGCGGTGCGAGGTAGCTAAACGATGATGAAGAAAAAAATTGTTTAATTTTTCTAATACTGCTTTCCTACACTGGTGGATTTTTTTGCTTTGCTATCTAAGACAGCTCTTTGGATGCCCAGCATTTTATGCCAAGCAAGAGTTTGATATTTTTTTCTTAATATTTTGATTCTGGTATCAAGTTTCTGCGTGGGCGGCGGAAGGCTTATACTAATAAATTTGAGGGCAGTTAATTTGATTAACATGAATGTCATCAATATTTAATAATCGTGCAGGCTTTAACAAGTCATTAAAGGACTTAGGTACTTAATTACATAATTTGACAATAAAGAAATAAAGGAATTAGAAGCTTACATCCAATCCAATTGACTCAGATAAAAACGAGCAAAAAAAAAGGATACTCGACCACATTGGTACTTAATCTTTTTTTTAAACCCCATTTAATGATACTCTATAGGGTATAGACGAGGAAAGAAATCATCCCCACTTTACGTGTAGAGGACAATAAAACAAAAAAAAAGTTTTTTTTTTCAAGACTTTTTTCCTCCACTTTAGTCGACGTAATTGACGTCAATGCCAAATTACAGAATTCTAGTATGTAACAAGAGTCTTTAAGCTACGCAGTGTATAGACAGACGAAACAAAGAAATTTATTTAGAATTCCAACAGAAATTGGATATGAATGCCAAGCTACTGATCCAGGACACACCGGCAAGATGGAGAGCTTTTCTTATACATATAAGAGGATTAGACCCCAGGGATAACTTAATGTTTTCCAACGCTCAACAACTTGACACCACACCGCAGCATTATGCAACACTGATCAAATTGCACAAGAAACTTGCGCTTAATATCCTCAACGCAGCACTGCACAACTTTAGTTAGTAATAAGTGGAGAGCGCTTGAAACTGGGAGCTAATGTTATTTCGTGTAGCAAAAAGGCCGAGACGTCCGCAAACAGCGCTGATAGATGATGACGGATACCGGGCACACCTTATACAGACAGAATATTTTAACATTCCATCTTGGCCGTGTTAATAAATTGGACCCACATTGGTCAACGTGACCACAAGGTAATCTCAGAGAACAGTTTGTCGGCGACTTACCTGGAATATTCGGCGAAATATTACATACACAGCCCTCGAGTCATTTGTTAGCTGGAGAGTTTCCTTGAGGTATTCCAAAATGGAAATGAAACAGTAGGCGAGTTCGCTGAGATGGGTGTACTTAATCTAATTTGTAGGTACCCTGGAAACGTTCTATCTAGCTCAGTTTGTGGCTTGCCTAGCGGAGACTTGGGTTAATGTTTTAGGAAAATGATACAG